>JAESUZ010001028.1:0-297545 GCA_017311185.1 Proteles cristata cristata
AGCGTCTGACTTTCGCTTAGGTCATGATCTCGTGGTTCGTGGGTTCGAGCCCCGCATCGGGCTCTGGGCTGACTGCCAGCTCAGAGCCTGGAGCCTGTTTCAGAGTCTGTGACTCCCTCTCTCTCTGACCCTCCCCTGCTCACGCTGTCTCCCTCTCTCTGCTACAAATAAATAAAACATTAAAAAAATAAATAAATAAACATTAAAAATTAAAAAAAAAAAGGCAGTATCATTCATCGGGTGTTACTTCTTTGAGTCAAGATTTCTAAAACTAATGTCAAAGTCAAAACACGTGACTAAAGCATAGAAAAAAAATGAAGAAAGCAATCAGTGCTGATGGGAATAAGGTGTCCTTGAACTCAAAGCTCATGCCTTCCCATACTCAGCGGTCTTGGATTGGCGTCCTCGCCCCACCACACACTGGCTGTGTTCGGCACATTGGTCTCCAAGGCTTGTGCTGATGTGTGTTGTGTGTCTGGTCTGGTTCTCCATTCTGGCTAGGTCCCAATAAATAATAGTTCCTCTTAATTTGGGGAGTGCTGTTTGGTATGGGAAAGCAACGTGGGTTTCAAAGGTAGGTCTCCACGTGAGCTGTGTCCCTTCTAGTTATTAGTCACAGAGTCTCAAGCAGCTTCCTTACTTTTTTCTAGTGGAGATAAGAATACCTCCTTTGCTGAGCCGGCGGAGACTGAACCGAAATAGTGTATGCCTGGCTCATAACAGGCATCAACAAGTGGGTTTTCACTGTGTCCCTAATTTCATAATCTGCACACCAGGTAGGGTAGAGTGACGGTAGCACTTTGGGAGGATGGGAAGTCAAGAACCTGAACTTGCTGTGAGAAATCGACGTATCGAATGTTTATTAAACAAAGAATGATAAACTATATTATATTCACAGGATGCTGGAGAAATTTGTTCCACAGATTCCAGAGTACCTACTGCTGTCCTATGCATTCTCCAAATCCACGGACAATCACTTTAAGACTCAAAATGACAGGGGTGCCTGGGTGGCTCGGTCAGTTGAGCAGCTGACTTCAGCTCAGGCCATGATCTTGCAGTTCATGGGTTCGAGGCCCGCGCTGGGCTCTGTGCTGACAGCCTGGAGCCTGCTTCAGATTCTGTGTCTCCCTCTCTCTCTGCCCCTACCCTGCTCACACACACACACCTTCTCTGTCTCTTCTTG
The DNA here is from genome assembly GCA_017311185.1 of Proteles cristata cristata. Taxonomy (NCBI): domain Eukaryota; kingdom Metazoa; phylum Chordata; class Mammalia; order Carnivora; family Hyaenidae; genus Proteles; species Proteles cristata. The sequence continues at coordinate 1,184 of JAESUZ010001028.1, forward strand.
AAATAAGTAAACATTACAATTTTTTTAAAGACTAAAAATGACATTTTCATAAGATATTTGCAATCCATATGTGCCTTATCTAATTGAATATTGGGTGAAAACAGGCAGAAATGCTAGGAGATAGGATTATCCCAAACACATCGATGAGGGACGTGTTATAAGATGATTTTAACTAACCTACACCTAGTACCGCTTAGCATCTAGAACAGTCTGTTGCAATCATTTGGTCAAGGCGATTCCCGGTGTAAATGAGTAAGGAGCCGGTTCATATTATTGCAACTGCTGTCCATTTGTGTTAAGGACTGAACTGGAAATAAGGCACAGAAATTCCTAGTTACTGACTGATGATCTCCTGAGTCAATTCAGAATTTAACTCAGCAAGACTGGTGAGGAGAAAGAGCTATTATTGACGGTTGCAGATGGTTACTGAGGGGGTCTGGTGACTGAGCGATTAACCACGATCCAAACTAACCTTGTTCAAGTGCTGTTGGAACGGAAATCAAATGTGCCCTTATTTGATGTACTTAACTGTTCAAAGTATTTCTGTAAATAGAACTCGATCTTCTCACATTTGGTCTTCGTGGTTTATTTCCAAAGGAGTCTCTTTATAATTTTGTTTTGAACAGACCTTCTTTGATGACCTGTATTTGTCGTAACCAGGCAATGCATTCCATGCTCTCTGCTGTTTCTGCCTCCTCCGCTATTTCTCGGAAAAGTAAAAGACGGCTTTGCGTCGTTGAGGGGGGGGTATGTCCACCCCCTTCCACTTAAGCTAAATGCTGGCTATGCTCTCAGTTCCTGGAGCTACTGGCTCTAAAAGCCCTTATACTTGTTTTTACCATCTTATAAAATGGCAATCGACACGTTTTCATGTTGACTTTAAGACTCTGCCTCTCATATCATGCGGAGACTGTAACATTAGGATCTTTGTACAATCACTGTAGACGCCGGCAAACCTAATGCATAAGTTAAATGCAGTCTACGGTTTACGCCCAGGGGAAACCAGGCATTTTCTTTAATTGCCCATTTGTAAGATTAACAAGTGGGCAGGCAAAGTGGTAACACGTCCCATCCCCGGACATGTGGCCGAGAGCAGGATGGGTCACAGAATGTTTCTTGAGCCACTAACACCAGGTCTCTGTTTCGAAGAGAAATTCTTTGAAGATTTCAGCACATAGCGCTATTACATATGGCCTCGTGGGAGGCATCCTAGGAAAACTCCGGAATGAATTAAGTATAATTGTTTCCCTTAGCTGTGTCAGCATGTCCAACATGGCTAGCGTTAAATTATTTCTGCCATTCCTTCTTACATTCTGGAAAGGGATAAACTACATTGATAATACATCCCAATTCCGGCATCATCAAATATGGGTAATGAGCATGTGAATTTGTATGTGGGACTTCCCCCAATCTAACTTTCAATGGCCAGGCATAATAAAAGGGAAAGGCCAGAATCAAGTCCAGGAACAATGACAGATCTCAAGAAGAGACTTGTTCGCTGCTCACCTGACTCGTCAACGTGGCCGCTGGGTCTCAGACACACCTGCAGATTCCCGGTACTGAAATATCATATAGTCGGTTTCTTAAAAGAATCTGATCGCCAGTGAGTCTATTGAAATCATACCTTCTTTTATCCAAATATCAACACGATCTCTGTCCGATGGTTCCTGGTATGTTAAACATGATCTCCAGGCTATGTGTGATGTCTATCGTTTACTAGATTAGACCCAGCATGGTCTAAATCATGGCTTCATGATTTGAATAGTAAAAAGAAATGTCTTATACTGTGTGACCCCCCATTTGATGAAAATGAGACCTTTGAAAATGACATCCTCCTGACAACCAAACTATGTAAACTGAAGATGGGGCCTGATTATGATATCAGTGGAAAGCCCCACTGCTGCCGAACAATCTTGCCGCATTCTTTTTTTTTTTTTTTAAGTATTTTTAATTTATTTCTAGGAGAGAGAGAGACAGCGTGAGCAGGGTCAGAGAGAGAGGGAGTCACAGACTGAAACAGGCTCCAGGCTCTGAGCTGGCAGTCAGCACAGAGCCCGACGCGGGGCTCGAACCCACGAACCGCGAGATCATGACCTAAGCGAAAGTCGGACGCTTAACCGACTAAGCCACCCAGGCGCCCCGATCTTGCCGCATTCTTATGTTTGTTGCACGTCTACTGCTGTAGCTGCGTTCAAGGGCACAACAGAGGCCAAGCAAAATGTGCCACATCATAGTGTAACTGTCTCAGAGCGACAGAACTGCGGCAGTTTTTATTCTCGTTATGCATTTCTTTTTATGATCAGAGGAGTGTTATTTTATTTAAACATTTTCTAATTGTGATGAAATAACAAAATTTACCTTAACTGTTTAAAAATATTTTTAATGTTTATTTATTTTTGAGAATGAGTGAGGGAGAGACACAGGGTACAAGTGGAGGAGGGGCAGAGAGAGAGAGACAGACACACAGAATCCAAAGCAGGCTCCAGGCTCCAAGCTGTCCACACAGAGCCTGATGTGGGGCTCGAACTCATGAACCGTGAGCTCATGACGTGAGACGAACTTGGACATTCAACCGACGGAGCCACCCAGGTGCCCCCTTCTCAGCCCTTTTCAAGTGCACAGTTCAGTCAAGTACATTCACACTGTTGTGCCGTTACCAGTCTCCAGGATTCCGTGATCCCAGAGGAAGGCTATTTTTAAAAGAGATAATCAAATACTTGTCCAGATATACCTAATTCTTAAAATTAAATGCGAGGATGGTAAATGGAACAGCATAATTAGCCTAAACCAAGATAATTGAATGGCCTTACCAATTTGTGAATGAACACAGGGTGAGCAATGGGCTTTTAATCTGCTTTCGATAAGGCGTGCGGAGAGGAAATCGTCAGCCGGAGTGTAGAAATCACATTGGAAGTGCCTCTGTGTAGCTCCTCAGAGAGTGGTACCGAACCGCCTGCTTCGATCCCCCTTTTTCTGAACAAAATGCCTCTGGTCGCACTCATGACGAGACATCACTCGTACTCAGGACTCAAAACGACGGGGCTCTCGGATTCTGCGCCCAGCCCCAAAAATCGTGGGGGAAATGTGTTACAACACACAGCCTCCTGAAGCAGGCTTACCCGAGCACTGTTAGAGAATTCGCGTAGTCACTCATTAACAGGTTACGCACTCCGATCTCACAGAGAGGCCAGGGGAGGCTTGTTCTGAAATTTTCCGCCAGCCCAGCGGCTCATTTCTATGGAGTCCTTTGGCAACATTATTAATACCAGTGCTAGGGTTTCTGTCTCTGTTGTGCCCATGACACTTCACCAGCCAAAGTTAATGCTTTTCCAAGTGCTAAGGGTGGGAGGGAAGTCCTGGTTCTGAGCCGAAGGAATTCCCATCTAAATGCAAATCAACACAAGCCGGTCTAGAACGCATGAGTAGATACCATAATGTTTCCTCCACCAGGATGCATTTTCATACAACTGTACTGGTAATAAGTGTCCCTCCCTAGAGAGAAAATCTGTTTGCTTTTCCACTGCACCCGCAGGTATATAGGAAGTGGTGCTCAGAGTCCCAATTCCTTTGTCTTAGAACACGGGACATAAAAGAGAATCATTTTCCAAACCCCTGCGTCTCCACTCCAGACTTAACATTATCTATGCCCCAATGCATCTATTTGATGTCCCAAAAGAATAAAATAAAAGTGTGGCCCAAAGGGAACTTAACCTTTCATCCCTAGATCTACTCCCCACTCTTGATTTAGGACACCGCCATCTGGCCTTTTGTGCTGGAAACTGGAGAGTCACCTTCGAGCCTTCTTCTCGCACGCTATGTTATCTGGTGTCTCCCCAAGACCAGCCGATTTTTAAAAATATTCTCTTTCAAAAATGTCTGTTTATTTTTGAGAGAGAAAGAGGCAGAGCACGAATGGGGGAGGGACAGAGACGAAGGGAGACACAGAATCCGAAGCAGGCTCCTGACTCTGAGCTGTCAGCACAGAGCCCGATGGCTGTGGGACTTGAATCCTCGAACTGTGAGATCATGACCTGAGCCAAAGTGGGACGCTTAACTGATGGAGCCCCCTAGGCACCCCCCCCCAGCTGATTTTATCTCGTTCTGCTTTCACACTTAACCCCATCCTCCAAGTCCCACTCCTGTGGCCTTAATTCAGCCCTTTGTTGTGTCTCGCTGGACCACTGTGGTCCTTTTGACTGGTCTGCCTCCTCAGTCTACCCCAGGATTCCTCTGGCTTCTAGTCTGTCGGCTAGAGTAAATCCTTCTATTAAAGTGCACAGCTGACCAACTCCCTCCTCTAAACCAGTGCCAGGTTAGGTGATGACGACTTCACGACGCCCATCTGTGACGCTGATGCTGCGTTTGCATCCTCTCCTCACTCGAGAAGATTAAGGGGATGAATAAGGGCCCTTCCCCCTTAAATTTATATTACTCCAAATCTCCTCAATCCAGTCCAAAGCGGACTGTATAAGGTCATGATGCTTTGAGGGTAAGGAGAGTATGGGCTCCCCCGTCCTAACTCTACAGTGTCACCTACCAGGTTGCCAACATCATGGCCAGCCCAATTGCCGGGCGGCTGGTGGGCAGGACTGAAGACTCCCTTCCCTTGCGCTCCCCCCATGGGACTGGTGCCGTGCCTTCAGGGGGGCAGGGCTCTACTGCCAGCCTCTTGCCTCTCTGGGGACGAGTCTCATCCTGCCACTTTGCACGGGATGTCCTATTAATTAACGAAATGCAGTAAAAAAAGGCTCTGTCTGGCACAGATGAGTCAGGGGCCGGAAAGTGTTTGTTTTTCTCCCCTGAAAACAGGCCAGATAATAACTAGTTTAGGTTTTGCAGGCCATCTGGTCTCTTTTGCAACCACTCACCTCTGCTGTGGCCGCAGGAAAGCAGCTACCGATGCATGAATGAATAGGCATGGCTGTGTTCTAATAAAACTTTAATCATAGAAAGAGACGATGGGCCAGATTTGGCTCCCGGGCCGTGGCATGCCCTCTTGAATTAGGCATATGCGCTAAGATGCCAAGTCGGTGGGTGATGGGTGGGGTGAGAAGCCTGGACTTTTCTAGAAGCTGTATGAAATCATGCTGAGAACATGGGCTTTAGAGCGCAGCTACCCTGGTTCAAAACCTGACTTCAGCGTTTGCTAGCAATGGAGCTTCAGGAAGGTTACACAGATGCTCTCCTTTGATCCTCACATCCAGTTTGGCACTTCAGAGGGCAGAGGAGTGAGTGGACAGGGTGGAAGTTTCAGGAACCTGTACCTCCTTCCGTCAGCACATTAGCACGCTCAGGCCATGCCCATCTTTGAGAAGAAATGCACTCCAGCTCCCCGTCAGCCCTGGCCTCACCCATGGCTCCTTTCCGCTCTGAACTTCGCGACAAAGCTGCCTTCTCCATCTACCCACCGAGCGGCCCTGAAGGCTGGCATCTGCCCTGAGCCTATACAGAGCTGTGATCGAGATGGTCCCTTCCAGGGACACAGGTTTAGTCAAGGCCTGTTCTATCGTTAGGTGATGTCCTTGAAAAAGCCAGCCCAAGAGAAGGAGAAAGCTAATGGCAATGTCTTCCACCTCCCAGTAGAGGTGCTGTCTGTCAATTCCCCATGAGAAACTCCAGGGAACATCCCAACCCCACGTGACACCAATATTTTAGCCACTGCTTCGCCCAGGGTGGCTCCGCTCGGGTGGTGAAGTTCAAGATGAAGCCTAAAGCAGCCACGGTGGTGATGGCAGATTTCACCAACAGAAGACTGGCTCCATCAACCAAGATGGCAATATGAGTCACCAGGAGAAATTTATGTTTGTGTCCCTGTAGACAACAATGCTGGATGCATATCTATTACCATTAGGCTGTGGCCCGTGAGCGAAGAGGTGGGGGCACTTCTCAGCTGTGTCAGCCCCGGGTTCTGGCTCCACGGGACCAGGCTTCGCTGAGACTCTCGAGGGAAGAGAGTCTTTTTTTTAAATTTTTATTTATTTCCCGGAGAGAGAGAGACAGCGTGAACAGGGGAGGGTCAGAGAGAGAGGGAGATACAGACTCTGAAGTAGGCTCCAGGCTCTGAGCTGGCAGTCAGCACAGAGCCCGACGCGGGGCTCGAACCCACGAACCGTGAGATCATGACCTAAGTGAAAGTCGGAAGCTTAACTGACTAAGCCACCCAGGCGCCCCTCGAGGGAGGAGAGTCTTAACTGAGCACTCAGCGCCCAGTGTCCCTGCCAGGCAAATGATGGCATCTCAGGAAGCAACTGCTCAATGAATCACTTCCCTCACGGATCCCTGGGGAGGTGACAGAGGTAGGCTGTTTGTCAAGTTAAAAAAAAAATCATGGTAAAAGAGAGTTGACATTGTTTCCTGGAGCTCAGCTATGCTGGGGATACAGAATCAATCAGAATCTCAGAGACCCAGGCCAGGGTTCAGAAAAATGGGCCAGGCTCTCAGGCAAGTAAGTCTCTCTTATTTAGGCTCAGTCTTTATTCTGTTCATCGAGTCATGATTCTACCAGGGCAGGGACACGGGAGGGATGCCAATTATAATACCTTTTTTTGACAGCTGGGAGAGTAGACATTCTCTGCCTGTCTCTTCAACACACTGGCAACACTTGTGTAAGCAACAACTCTCAAAGCAGCAACTCACGAAAACCAACACCGTCATGAATCGGCTCTCCCTGGCGCTCCTACCCCTTGACCCAATATGCATTTTCCCCGAACTATTTTTAAAATATCTAATCTGGTGTGAGTAACGGACTATGGAACTATTAGCTTGCCATTTCTGGGCAGATAGTTTCAACATCAAGACTTTCTTGGGTTGGACCTTGATATTTAAAATGGTAGATGGGGATATAAAAGCAAAAGAGTGCACATAAAATCTTATCTATGCCTTCACTTAAGTGATTTGAAATATTTTCAGATATTTGAAAATTTAATGTTATGTGGTTGTTTAAATGTTTATTTATTTATTTATTTATTTATTTATTTTTTAAGGTTTTTATTTATTTCTAGAGAGAGAGAGAGACAGCGTGAGCCGGGGAGGGTCAGAGAGAGAGGGAGTCACAGACTGAAACAGGCTCCAGGCTCTGAGCTGGAAGTCAGCACAGAGCCCGACGCGGGGCTCAAACCCACGAACCGTGAGATCATGACCTAAGCGAAAGTCGGACGCTTAACCGACTAAGCCACCCAGGCGCCCCTAATGTTTATTTATTTTTGAGGGGAGAGGGGTGGAGAAAGAGAGAGAGGGACAGGGAATCTGAAGCAGGCTCCATGTGGACAGCAGAGAGCCCGATGTGGGGCTTGAACTCATGAATTATGGCATTATAACCTAAGCTGAAGTTGGACATTTAACTGACAGAACCATTCAAGTGCTCCAATATCTTTAGACTTCTAAAGTGCTTTCCTATCTTAAAAACTTTTTAATTGTTATTTATTCTTGAGAGAGAGACAGACAGACAGAGTGTGAGCAGGAGAGGAGCAAAGAGAGAGGGAGACACAGAATCCGAAGCAGGCTCCAGGCTCTGAGCTGTCAGCCCAGAGCCCGACATGGGGATCAAACCACAAACTGCGAGATCATGACCTGAGCCAAAGTCAGGCGCTTAACTGGCTGAGCTACCCAGGTGCCCCTAAAGTGCTTTCCTATCTTAAAAAGTAAAAAGGTAATTATTTTACAATAACAATCTTGAATGCTTGGTTGATGAGTTCCTTCCAAATAGTATACGAGGAAAACGAGAGATCTCAGAGATTGATTCAGTTTAAGACAGTTTTTAAAAAGAACCCCAACCTTCTGAGTTTATAATCTCTTGCTGAATTCATGGAGTTAAATTATCTCCCCACATGCATGATAAAGTAAGCATTGGTTATCTTTTGACATGTAACAGATCACCCCAAAACTCAGTGGTTTAACACAATAATAATTTATTACCTGTGATGGACTGAATTATGTTCTTGAAGCCCTTAACCCCCCACCCCTCCATTGACGGTATTTGGAGATGCGCCCTTTAAAGAAGTTACTAAAGGTAAGTGAGGTAATAGGGTGGGACCCTAACCCAATAGGACTTGTGTCCTTATAAGAAGGAGGAAGAGACACAAGGGATGTGTATGCACAGAGGAAAGACCAGAGAAGACGTAGCAGGAAAGTGGCCATCTGCAGCCAGGGAGGCCTCAGGAGAAATCAAACCTGTCAACACTTTGATCGCATTGGTGTTCACTTCTGGCCTTAACAACTGTGATAAATGAAGTTCTGTGACTATCCCTAGTCTGTGGCATTTTGTTCTAATAACCCTAGAAGAATAATACATTATTTCTTATGGTTTATGAGGGTCAGGAATTCATGAGCAGTTCAGCTGGGCAGTCCTGTATTGGTGACTGGGTCTCTCGGTCTGGTATTGGCTGGGGGTGCAGGCTCATCCGAAGGCTTGACTGGGGCTGGAGGATTCACATCCATGGTGGCTCACTCCCACAGCTGGGAAGTTGGTGGTGGGTGTTGGCTGGGGCCTTAGTGCCTCTCTCCTCTGGGCCTAATAAAACCTTTTTCACTCATCCCCCACCAACCAAACCCTTTGCTTCAGTTTAGTTACATATTAAATATATCATAAGAAGAAACATGATAGCCTTTTTTTTTCACCTCTCAGAATTTTGGGACTGTAAATTGAAAAAAAAAAATCAAGTAGAGACTAAGTCCATGCTCAATAGTCGTGAGGTACTGCTCAGATCCCCTTTCATAAGTGAAGGATGTCCCCCCTGCCACTGGGGATCTGCCAGGTGATGACCCTCAGCTATTAGCCGGGACTGCCCTTGGCGGAACAGAGTTGCCTTGTCCAAGGTTAACCCTCTTCCAGGAGGGGTGTCATCTAATGATGGAAGTGGAGATAGGCCTGGTTTCTTCACCCCAACTTGGGACAGCACTGAGGAGCAGCGCCCCTCCCCCATGCTGGTTTTAGTTCTCCCCCTGCTGCTGAGGATCTTGTCAAGACTGCACTGCATTTCAGCTTCTCCCTCAGGCCCTTCCTTCCTCTCTCAGGCATTGATCCTAAGAGTGCTTCCTAATAAACATCCTGCGCATTCATTTCTGTCTAGAGTCTGTTTCTCAGGGGACACAAACTGCAGCGGCCACCTTTTCGGGAAATTGCTCTCAGAGAAGTCAGCGTCTCAGTGAGGCTCCTCAGCTATAGATAAAGGAACTTCTAGAATCCAGGATGCCATGTTCAGCTGCAGACCCAGCTGGTGGAAACCAAGTGATGAGATGCGTGGTCGATCTCACGATCGATCGGTCCATGCCCTCCACCTCATCCCATACCCATGCTCTCCTCGGTGCGACTTTGTCACTTCTGCCTCATTCTGTCAGCCAAAGCAAGAGAAAAACCCAGCACAGCTTCAAGGACAGAGGAAGCAGATCCTGTCTCGGGCAGGAGTCTGTGTACCAGCTCTGCGCCGAGGCCTCAAGAAGACTTGCATATGCACCCGTGTCTCCCTGACTCGTGTCACTGCCCTAAGAACAAGTCTGGGATAGCCTCCCGAGGGGTGAGGGGAGCAGAGACCATGCGGAGCAGGGGTGAGACATTCCAGCTGAGGCCACTCTGGGCCAACCAGCTGCCAAGTGACCCGGTAAGTGACTGCAGATATGTGAGCACAGCCAAGCCCAGACAGGTGCCCATGCCAAAGCGATGACCCACAGAGTTGTGAGTGGAATAGACGGTCGCTTTTTGAAGCTTGGGGGAGGTTTGTTATAGTGACAGAGAGCTGATACAGCACCCAATCGTGTCAGATACAGGAATCAATCAGATAAGAAAAGAAGTGACCCAGGCTGTGGCATGTGCCTTGGGGTCCCCGTCACTGGCCCAGGAGCTGCCGCTGATGGTTCAAACCCACAACCTTCTTACGGCACTGTCCCTGGGTGGCAGGTGCCTTCCCACCTGGACGTACCTTTCTCCCAGCCCGAGGCATCGCGCAACTAATGGCTGCTTGGTATGAGGGTGCAAAGCCCAGCTCCCCCGCTTCCAGGCAGGGCAAATTCTGGTCTGGTTTCCACTCCAGGGCTCCCCCCAACGTCAGGCTGAGGTTACATCTCATCCCAAACCACCTACTCGCCTTCCTCGTTTCCTTCCCTTGCACCTTACAGCTCGTTCTGAGCACTCTGTCGTAAACAGACAAACTTGGACCCCAACACCATCTCAGACTTCGCTTCTAGGGATTCTGAACCAAGACAGGTCAAGAGTGAAATTCCTAGAAGAAAAGGAGGGAGGGCACAGGGATCACTGTTGTGGAAAGGAAACCAGAGAAGTACTGATCACTCTCTTACCATCACAGCAAGTTTTCAGTGCAACAGAAGACGATTCTTCCATTCGTCCAAGACAAACACCTCCCACCATGTAAGGAATCTCACCCATTTCCTTTATAAGAGAAGAACGTAATGCTCGCCTTTTCCCTTCTGTCTTTAACCACTTCCCTCCTACTAACCCTGTCCCGATTAGCATTTAAATCTATTCCCATTTGTAGGAAGAAACTATCACCTCCATTCTAACAACGACGACGACAGCCCTCTCCCCTCCCCTTCAAAGTCAGGATTCTTGAGTTGTCTACACAAGAGATCTCCATTTCTTCACCTCTTCACCATTCAACACCATTCATGTTCAGGGGCCTATGCACTTGACCACCGTATTCCTGCCAATGTTATCAGTGACCTCAGTCCTTACGTGCCAGGCCAGTCTGCTGCATTTGGTGCCACTGGTCACTCCTCCAAATGCGTGAAACACATTTCTTTTGCTTCTGTGTTTGCCTGGTTTTCTGCCTAATTTCAAGCCAATTCAGAATCCTTTCTCTTTATTTGTTCCTTAAATGTCCATGTTTCTCTGGCTCTCTTCTCACCTACCATATATTTTTCTGGATTATTTCCTCTGCGATCATGGCCTAAATTATCATTCATATTCTGATGATTTTCAATCTTTAAAAACTATTTTTAAATGTTTATTTGTTTTTGAGAGAGAGAGAGAGAGAGAGAGAATGAGCAGGGGAGGGGCAGAGAGAGAGGGAGGCACAGAATCTAAAGCAGGCTCCAGGGTCCGAGCTGTCAGCATAGAACTTGATGTGGAGCTCGAATCTATGAACCGTGAGATCATGACTTGAGCTGAAGTCAACGCTCAACCGACTGAGCCCTCCAAGCATCCCGTGATGATTTTCAGTCTTAATTTCTAGCTCCAGATGCACATATCCAACTGCCCTTTGGATACCTCCTCCTGAATGTTCCACAGGCACCTTATTATACATCCACCCGAACACACAAACGTGTGTGTGCCTATACACACGCGTGTGCCTCGCACGTGCTCACACACACACGCACATATACACAGCCTGTTCCCTATCCCAGCAAACGAAACTGCCATCTGTCCAGTTTCCTAAGGCAAAACTTCTGGAATCATCCTAGATTCTACTCTCCCCCTCCCCAACCAATAATCAATCACTGCCTTCCATACTCTTTCCAATTCCACCTCTTCAATAGCTCTTTACTTCTTAACACTGGTCCACTCCTTTCCACCATCAGCTACCACCAGGGCCAGTTAATTGTGCACCATGTCTCATCTGAGCCCCTGTGCTACTCAATTTCAATCTCATTTCCACACCCATCCATACAGAGCATGCAAAAACGCAAAGCTGATTCTTGCTCTCCTCTGCTGAAAAAAACGTTCCCTTCCTTCCTCTGGGATCGGGTCTTCCACACACTCAGGGTGTTTTCTTTCGGGTCTTCCACGCACTCAGGGTGTTTTCTCCCATAATAACAACACAGGTTCTATCAGAGTATTGTAATTATGTTCCGGTCTGCACCCCCCAGATAGATGACTTTCCTGCTTGCGTTCACCTAGCCCGGGCCTATTTCTTGAAGCCCTCCAGTGTATTATGCGCTGTTGATCAAGTAGCGAATAGGACAAACAAGTCCCTGCCTCATGCGAGCGTCTCACACGTGTATCACCTGCTCACCCTTCCCGAGCAGTTTCTGGTACACAGCAGTTGCTTACTATTTGCCAAATAAATTAAATGATACAAATGAGTGCTACCTAGGACGCCTGGGTGGCTCGGTTGGTTAAGCATCCCAACTCTTGATTTTGGCTCAGGTCATGGCTCACAGTTGTGAGATCGAGTCCCACGTCGGGCTCTGTGCAGACAGCGTGGAGCCTGTTTGGAATTCTCTCTTGCCCTCTCTCTCTGCCCCGGCCCCCTCTCAAAATAAATAAACATTTAAAAAAAAATGAGTGCTAGCCACTAAAGACGAACTAATTACCCTCACCCCCATTCCACTTTTAGAATGAGATTCATGGGAACACATTTTATAAAATGTATCTCCAGGGTCAGTGTTTACAGAAAGTGTCTTTTGATTCCAGAGACGAATTATTTCTAAATATTTTTAGGCTGAAAGAAGTCGTTAAGCGACTCACATTCCTCCAGTGAAGATTCTGCTGGTAGCCAAATTACGGACATCAGCCAAGCTCTTAAGGAACTTCTTAGCACATGACGATCGACATAGTCCATTTATAAGGAAGCATATTTTACATGAACTTGAAATGACCATCAGCCCTGCCATTAAGGGGCTGCTCAGAGTGAGACAGACCCAGCACAGTGACAGCTGTGGAGGCCGTGAGCAGGGGCTCCCGGGACGCCTCGAGTGACAAAGGTTACAGACGCAACTAGGCCTGTCTAGCGTCAGGGAGCGGTGGGGACCTTGTCTTTCATTTTGAAATAACTCATTTCAAAACATAAGTGGGGGCCCTCTGGTGATCACCCTGATTTTCTGAAGCTCCAAGACTGTAGTCTTCCCTGGATCACTTTTTTAGGGGCACCTGAATGGCTCAGTTGGTTAAGCATTCAACATCGGCTCAGGTCACAATCTCACGGTTCATGAGTTCAAGCCCCACATCGGGCTCTGTGCCGACAGCTGAGAGCCTGGAGCCTGCTTCAGATTCTGTGTCTCTCTCTTTCTCTTTGCCTCTCCCCTGCTCATGCTCTCTCTCTTTCTCAAAAACAAACATTAAAAAATTGTAGTAAAATATACAGAATACATAATTTCCCATTTTTTTTAATGTTTTATTTATTTCCAGGAGAGAGAGAGAGAGACAGCGTGAGCAGGGGAGGGTCAGAGAGAGAGGGAGTCACAGACTGAAACAGGCTCCAGGCTCTGAGCTGGCAGTCAGCAGAGAGCCCGACGCGGGGCTCGAACCCACGGACTGCGAGATCATGACCTAAGCGAAAGTCGGACGCTTAACCGACTAAGCCACCCAGGCGCCCCATAATTTCCCATTTTTAACCATTTTTAAGAGAACAACTCAGTGGTAGTGGTTTTAGGTGCATTCACACTGTTGTGCACCCAGGACCCCCATCATCTCTAAAACCTTGCATCTTCCCACACTGGAACTCCGTCCCCAGGAAACGCTAACGCCCCATCCCCCCTGCCCAGCCCCTGGCAGTTACCATTCTATTTTCTGCATCTATGAATCTGACTACCGTGGGGACCTCGTGCACGTAGACTCGCACAGGACTTGCCCTTGTACGGCTGGCTTATTTCACCCAGCACGGCGTCCTCAGGGTTCACCCATGTTGTAGCAGGTGGAAGGATTTCCTTCCCTTTGAAGGCTGAGTAAGACCCCGTTGTACGGAATGACTTATCTTCTCTCTCAGGACATCTGGATGATTGCTGAAACATCACCGAAATGTCACCCGCACCATCAGCCTCACCAGGGCACGCGGCGTGTCTACCGCTGAGCGTGGGAGACGGCTGAGGGCACTTCCCCTCTGGCCCCGAAGCCACCCTGGAAAGCCCAGAAGGAATCCAGCCTCTTGGCTCAACCATGGGCTTCTTGGTTGTGTGATGTGTAAACAGCTATGAACACCATTTTCCAGTCATTGTCACAGGAAGAAAACCTGACAGTGGACCCAGAGCACTCTCTGGAGTCTCTCTTATTTAAACTCGGAAAGGCCAGCACGAAACGTCTGCAATCGTGGGCAATGACTCACCATCACCTCTGATGAAAACCGCCAATAACTCTTTTCTTCAAATCTCTGTCTCTTCCTAAACGGGGTTGTGTCATCAGGCATCGAAGCCAATATTCTGAGACCTTGGCATCTTCCTGGAAGCCTCTCTGCCGGTCACTTCTGTCCCAGATCTCCTGGGTAGGGTCAGCTCAAGGCTGGAGGGAGGAGGAGGCAGAGATGCCAGTACCCCCATCCCCCTGCCTCAGAGGGCCTCCCCGGCCAGCGGCTGCTTCTCCTCTGTGGCTCCAGCTGCTGCCTGGCCAACACACAGGGTCCCCTCCCGTCCGATTGGCTCCGGTAACACTACTGCCTCTTCTTGTCCCTCTAGGCTGGCGGAGTAATGGCTTCCTGCCTGTGACAGTCCGGGTTGCCTCATCGTTCCCTTTCTGGGTTTCTTTTTGTCCATTAGCTCTACAACCAAGTCTCTTGGTTAAATGCCCAGGAGAGCCTCTCTAGATCATCTCTCGTTACCGTTCAGGAATATGGGTGGCCTTCCTCCGAGCCCCACAGCTCTCCGGGGCCACGCACTGTGGCGTGCCTCGTCTGGGCTGTTTCTCTGCTTCCGTGGCCTCCTGCCTCCAACCCGCCACCCAGTCTGCGGCCAGGTTCTGGGCCCGTAGGGATGGCCCACAGCCCTGCTCCTTCTCACGCGGCACGTCGCACTCATTCCCACCCAAGTCGCGGTGAATCTTCTTCCCTGGAAGGTTCTCCCTTCACCTCCCTGCTCATTTAGACCCTTCCAGATACACAAGGCTCAGCTCACTGGGGCCACAGCTCTGGGGCCTTCACGGCCCTTGTCAGACATCAGTATTTCCCTCAGCCCCTCCTCTGGAGTGGCCTGTTTGCTCATTCCCCATCCCCACCCAACCTTTCTGCTTTTACTTAACCGCTTTATTGGCATCTTCTTCTTCTTCTTTTAAGTTATTTTTTGAGAGAGAGAGAGAGAGAGAGAAAGACAGAAAGTGCCAGTAAGGGAGAGGCAGAGAGAGAGAGAGAGAGAGAAGAGCAAGCAGGCTCCTCACTGTCAGTGCAGAGCCCGATGTGGGGCTCAAACTCACAACCCGTGAGATCATGACCTAGCCGAAGTCAGACACTTAATGGGCTAAGCTTCCCAGGGGCCCCTAGAGTGTTATTCTGTTTCCAGTAAGCCTGTAAGCCCTAGAAGGCAGAAATAATCCATTGCATTTCAAACCTCAGTACCCAGAACAAGACTCTGCTAAGCACACGCTCATAAACTCTTCACCGGAAGAGCAAGGAGAACAGCGAGGGTAGGTTCTCTGCATGACGAACCCATCGCTTTCTCCCCAAAGCTAATGACTCTTATGGTTGCATTGAGTCCCCCCAAAAGCTATGGAGGAGGCTTACTCTCTGATGCCCGTGAACGTGACCTTGTCTGGAAATAAGGTCTTTGCAGGCGCAATCAAGTAAAGACGAGGTCGCTCATGCTGAGGCAGGTTGGGCCCTGATCCAGGAAGAACGGTGCCCTTATAAGAGGGAAACATGGACACTCGCAGACACAGCGCCCACAGCCCCGTGAAGGCAGAGGCAGAGGCTGGTGTGATGCAGCCACAAGCCAAGAAAAGCTGGGGCTCTCAGAAGCCAGAAGAGTCAAGGAGGATTCCTCCCCGTGGAGACTCTGCAGGCAGCAGGATCCTGCCCAAAATGGACTTCAGACCTCCAGCCTCGGGAGCCGGGAGCCAAGAGCTCCCTGCTCTTGTTATTTTTTTATTTAAAAAAATTTTTTTAACATTTATTCATCCTCGAGAGACAGAGACAGAGTGTGAGTGGGGGAGGGGCAGAGAGAGAGGGAAACAGAATCTGAAGCAGGTTCCAGGCTCTGAGCTGTCAGCACAGAGCCCGACATGGGGCTCGAACTCACTGACCGTGAGATCATGACCAGAACGGAAGTCGGACGCATAACCGACTGAGCCGCCCAGGCGTCCCATGAGAGCTCCTGTTCTTATAAGCCCCGCAGTTCATGCACTTCATTACGGCAGCCCTAGGGAACTAACACAGCAACCGAATACAAGGGTCACATTCACACAGATGGACTCCAGACACGCTTCTCACATCCTTGCTGGGCCCACGGATAACACGGAGTGTCGGGGTGCCTCCTATGAACCAGGCAGGGATGGAGGACGTCCATGCCAGGGACCCACCGTGCTGGTGCTGGAGTCCTGTCGCTAAGCCAGGTTCTTCCACCCATGTCTCCGAATCCCCCTCCTCAGGAGGGCGCAGGGCCCTCGGGCCCCCCAAGTGCTCCACCTTTGCCAGAACCTTCCCAAATCAACTGCTGTCAAACTTGAACTCTAAAATAAGACTCCAATTTAAAAACCCTGTTGCTTTGCCGATCACTTCTTCCTTCGGCCTCCCAATCAAGATAAATTCAAATAAAGCTTTTAAGGGCTGATTTTTTTGTAAAAGAAGCTGAGGCAACAAACGCTTTCTGATCGTGGTCCAGACATTACCGCTTTCCACTTAATTTCCATTTGTCTACTGCATCCTCAGCGTTTTTTTCCCCTCAGCCTGTGATTTATGATAGGATATACCAGAAATGTTAGGGGCCCACAGCCTTGACTTGGGCGCCGTTCGGCCAAACCCTGCCCTCCCTCCCGACGCCCGGCAGCCCGGCCCACGGACTTACGGTTCTGGAGGAAGCGAGGTGTGTGGGTGAGGCCGCCGGAGGCCTGGCCGGGCTCTGGAAGGAGGATGGGCAGTACCTCTGGCCAGTGTCCGGAGGGGAGGTGGAGGCATAGATGCGATTTTCCAGCCGCTCAGGCTCATGCTTGTAGGATTCGAGAGGAAACGTGTGCTGCTTGGCCACTTGGGTGGGTGTCGACGGAGAGGAGGAGAGGCCGGAGGCTGAGGAGGAGACCACAGACAGCTGTGAGAGGTCTGGCTGAGGCGGAAGAAGGAAAGAGAATGGCTCTTCCATTGCTAAGAACCCCAAATCTCAACTGGCAAGCATCTCAATTACTAAATTCTGAGTGTTGGGGACAAGCTTTTATCTACATAGTTCTTTTTTTTTTTTAATGATTATTTATTTTTGAAAGAGAGAGAGAGAGAGAGAGCGAGCGGGGGAGACACAGAATCTGAAGCAGGCTCCATGCTCCGAGCTGTCAGCACAGAGCCTGATGCGGGGGTCGAACCCACGAGTCCTGAGATCATGACCTGAGCCGAAGTCGGATGCTCAAACGACTGAGCCACCCAGGCGCCCCTTTATCAACATATTTCTAGTCCTCTAGAATCGGCGGTATAAAGAAATCCCCATCTCACCCAACTGGAGCTGTGGGCAGGGTCCCCTTGCCATTGGGGGCAGGGAGGATGCCCAAACAGTTCAGAGGTTGTCTGGTGGCAGACTTCTTTCACTCACACACACCAGGTGTCATTCCCCTTCGTCTCGTCAAATGCCATCCGAGCTCGTCTCCTACCCTACAAAGTGTGTGGCCAGAGCGGACGGAGCGGAACCCATGAAGGGCAAGTTCATAAAGTATTCCACAGAGACAAAGGGCAACCTTGCAGAAGACACATGATGACAAACTCTAAGAACAAGATGAAACGTGCGATTACCATCGAAACGCGCAACATTAAGTCTTGCCACCGTGAGTTTGTGGAGGTGAGAGTTCGCCATAAGGGTGAATGCCGGGGGAGGAGCAGGACTGGGAAGGGGCCTTGCAAGTGACAGAGTGAAGTCACCTGGGTAGGGACGAGTGGGAAGCAGCTGTGGCATGGGGGCCAAAGAATTGTGGGGAGACTGTCCACTTCAACGGGTGGGTGCAATCCGGGGCCTGCGTCGGGCAGGTGGCCATCACTCCTATCTAGCTTATTGTGCCATAAATCATTGTTGGGGGGCTATGTGTGTCCCCCAAATAGCTATGTTGAACTCTGAACCCCCAGCACCTGTGAATGATCTTACTTGGAAAGAGGGTCTCTGCAGATCTCATCAGGTTACAATGAGGTCATGCCGGAGTAGGCAGGGCTCTTAACCCAAGGGGACTGGGTCCTCATAAGAGAAGAAAACACAGAGACAGACACACAGTCAGAGGAGAAGCCAGGTGACAAGAGGCAGAGACCGATGTGATGCATCTCTAAGCCAAGGAGCGCCAAGCACTCTTGGCGATCAGAAGCTAGAATTCGTACAGAAGGACGCCCACTGACACCTTCCCTTCAGACCTCTAGCCTCTTAACTGCAGGAGGATAAACTTCTGTTGTTTTATGCCACCCAGGGTGTGCTGCTTGGTTATTTGCGGCAGCTCTAGAAAACTCATATGGTGAAGTTGCCAGATCTCGGTTTGTTTTCCAAGAGAGGCAAAATCTGGATTCAGGTCTGGTGTCTCACATTTACGAATAACTAAATAGAATTTTTATTTTATTTTGTTTTGTTTTAAATGTTTATTTCTTTTTGAGACAGAGAGAGACAGAGCATGAGCAGGGGAGGGGCAAAGAGAGAGGGAGACACAGAATCCAAAGCAGGTTCCAGGTGGCTGCCAGTACGGAGCCCAACGTGGGGCTTGAACCTACAGACTGTGAGATCATGACCTGAGCTGAAGTCAGACACTTAACTGACAGAGCCACCCAGGCACCCCTAGAATTTTTATTTTAAATCTGTTACTTAAAAATTTTAAACCACACAAGACAAAGCAATGATGTCAGGAGACAGGGTCCAAGGGCTCCCTGCTGTCCTCTCCCTGTGTCCCTGTGTCCTTTGTTTGTGGTCCGTGGATACATGTGCTCCTTTCTCTGCTTCCGTCCTCACTCTCTGGAGGGGGTCTCCTGTTCCTCAAGAGTCAGTTCAACCAACCTCCTTTTCCTGACTCTATGGCCTGTGGCTTCTCGCTCCCCTGGACCAGGGACCATATTTTATCTGTGTGGCATGTTATCAGGTAACAGTAAGATAATTCAGCACTGAAGCCAAATGTGAAGCCATGGAAGTCTTCTGTCCCCAACCGAAGTCACCATGTGTCTTTGGGGCAGGGGCTCTGTGATCCCCACAGCAGCCAGCGCTGGCCTGGTGAGGGGAAAGTGCCTGAGAGACGCTCGCCCCAACAGGCAAGGCGAGAGAAGAGAGCGCCGAAGAGTGGAAGGCTCCAACTCAGCTCGCGTCTTCTCTGCCTCCCTGTGCCCAGAGAGTCTGGGGGCACGTATTTCCCTGGTGGGCCAGAAGCAATCAGTCAAAGGAGAAGCATCACCTTCCTGGGAACTGCTTTTCTCGTGAAGCCATCCCGAGTGGGAAAGGCCCCCTCCAGGTGCCGGGCTGACCCCTGGGAGGCAGAGCTAGGTGACAGCAGGAGACAGAACACTCTAGCAGCCATGGGCTTGCAGGTCTCAAAACTTAAGACACAAAAAGGCCTCTACAGGAAAGCCCCCAACTCTTTTACAAACAAAAGTTTCCCTCCAAAGGTCTTGAGAAACCAGGCTTGCTTTGAGGGGGGTTGGGGGTGGAGGAGGGAAGAGGAGGATCAAGAGGGGACCTGGGGGTTTCCAGCTGTTGTGGGGGAGTGGGGGGCCTGGAACGGCAGGTAAGGCGACAGAGGAGCCACCTGGCCCAGATCTGGGCCCTTCTCTAGTGTCATGGCTCCAACGCTCCCCAGCAATGCCCAAGGAAGGGCGAGGAACGAGGAGGCCAGCCAGGGCTCAGAGGGCCGCGCCTGGGTGATCCAAGGGTCTGCTCTTGGGCTGCTTTGTGGAGCCCCGCCTCCCGCGGTGGTGGCGCATCCTTCCCTGACGCTTCTAGAGAGAGTCCTCAGCTGGCCCACTGGCCTGGGTCCTCACTGAATGACTAGTTCCCACGTCACAGTTGAGCGGGGAATTTGATGTCCTGCACTCCCAGTGCTCCCCCAGCCACTGGACACAGAGGCCCCCTGGGAGCTTTCCCAGGCCAAGTGCTGGAGACCCAACAGAGGGGCGGAGCCGAAAGGGATGGGGGGCTGTTTGGACTCCAAGCTCGTGCTACCAACCCCATCTTAAGAGCCTGTGAGACCCTCCCGCAAAGCTCCTGTGGGGGTCTTGGTTCTCCACATAAAGAAGGGACAGTCCCAGTGACGCCCAGCACCCCTCAGTGCTGAGGCTTCCGCGTCCGTCCAAACACAGCACACAATCCAAAACCAGCACTCCATCCTGCCTATGACTTTACTTCCAGACCCGTTCACACTCTGGCTCAAAGCACACCTGTGGAGGAGGGTTCAGAGGCACACACAAATCACGTACCTCTGTGGAGGCGCTTGGCAACATCGGGCAAAAATACAAATGCGCATGTCCCTTGAGCCAACAGTCTGCTTCTGGGATTTCCTTCCACAGACATAGGGGCATGACCACTACCTGGCAAGCGTGCGGGGTCATTCGTTACAGGGGTACTTTAAAAAGCAGGGACTGGAGGGCCGCCTGGGGGGGCTCAGTCGCTTGAGCATCAGACTCTCGATTTCAACTCAGGTCATGATCTCAGGGTTGTGGGATCAAGCTCTGGGTCAGGATCCACACTCTGTGTAGACCCTGCTTAAGATTCTCTCCCTCTCCACCCCTCTAAAAATAAATAAATGAATAAACAAATAAATAATTACACAACAAATAAAATAAGCAGAGATTGAAGACAGAGGTGCTTATCGACAAGAAGAGACTAACACAATGATAGCACAACCGCAGGGATGGCCATGACTCCTTGACAGAGCACGACAGCCTTCTTCATTGTTACCTCAAGACCCAGCGGCAAGTAAAAAGGCAAACCCCAGAACCATCTGTGGAGAATGAAACCTTTATGGTCCCAGAGAAGGGGTGGGAATGTATACACATATATTCTCCCGCCTGTGTGCAGAGTGTCTGGGGAAGGCCATGGAGCACCGGGTGTGCCTGGAGGCAAGAATTAGTGACAGGAACACTGCCATCAGATACCCTTTGCTATTGTACAACTGTTACATCACGTGTGTTATCGACTCCAAAAATTACTTTCTTCAGCCCCTAATCTGCTTTTGAGCCAAGAGGCTGGCTAACACCTACGTAAGCACCTCCTGCCATTCCCAGCTGCCCCCACCAGCCCCGAGGAGGTCAGTCTCCCCACCTACATGAACATGCTCTGAGGGCAGGGCCTGGTCTCTCGCTCACTCGCTCACTCGCTCTGCGAGAGGCTGTCCCACTTACAACATTCTTCAGGGACCAAGCCCAGTCACCATTGTGTAAGGGACATGCAGAGCTTGTGAAACTCCTTGCAAACTTGTCGGGTATAGAATGTTCATTCCTAAGTGTAAATAATTAAAGAGAACAGGACTAAGCAGGGCTCTTTAAAAGCACAAATGGCGGCTTCTGCTTCTCCTGCGGCGCGTCCTCTGTCGGCTGTCCCCACATGAGTCCTGGAACGGCCCTACCCTGATGCTGACCGGGGGCAGGGAGGATGGCGCAGAAGATGCACAGCCCTAGACACAACCTTGCTGAAGTGTCTGCCATGGAGAGACGATGAGTGGGCTTCCCACCTGGTAGCGGGAATGACTGGCTTCTAGGGGAACAAAGAGGTCTCCATGCCCCCAAGACAGCCCCTCCCACGGCAATCCTTCTGAGTTCAGAAGAGGGGTTCCATCTTGCCCCCTGGCCTTCCTGCCTCCTCTCTGCCCCCTTCCCAAACGGGTGGTCTTGCCGGGGAAGACAAGATGGCGCTCTGGACGTTGGGGGGGGGGAGAGGACAGGTAAAATGATGTGAGGATTAGCAATGCGTGCAGTTCAGGGTAGAGGGAACGAACCTTCTTAGAACCAAAAATATGCTTTTCAGTGATACCAGAACCATCCTTAAGAGGGTAGAGTCCTACAGTAGCCACATCTTCCTTGCATAACGCCTCACTGTTGACCAAGTGCTCTTACCACTCTTCTCCCATTTGCTCCCCGAAATGACCCCCTGTGGGGGGAGGGGAAGCTTTATCTTCCCACTCTACAGGTGGAGAATCCAGGGACTGGAGAAGCTACCTGTCCCGGGTCCTTCAGTCTGTCAGCACTGGCGGCGGGCACTCCTGACTCCAAATCCTAAATCCCGCCACCATGATTGAACAGGGACGTTGCCGGGAGAAAGAGCATGAAGACTTAGAGGACATTTTGGGGGTGGGAATTACTCTTCTGGAAAGTGGGGTTTCACAGGCCCGCAGGCAGGAGAGCTTAGAAAGCATGGGGTGTGGCAGGGAGGGGACAGGTGGGCGGGAGGGACAGGGGTCCAAGAGGAGGCAGTGGGCTTGGGGCTCTGAGGAATTCCTCCCACAGGGTTGCCTGGGGCACCCGGGCAGGGAGGGGGTATCTTATGCAGGAAGGCGAGGTTAATCCAACTGCATGTGACAGAATCAGGGTAGTCTCCCCCCACCCCAGGGGGAATCAGCGGCGAGTGAGTCCTAAACTTTTTCTTCTTTTGATGATCAGTGTCGCAATTTTTATTTATTTATTTATTTATATTTATTTAAAAAAAAATTTTTTTAATGTTTTATTTATTTTTAGGAGAGAGAGAGACAGCGCGAGCAGGGGAGGGTCAGAGAGAGAGGGGGTCACAGACTGAAACAGGCTCCAGGCTCTGAGCTGGCAGTCAGCACAGAGCCCGATGTGGGGCTCGAACTCACGAACTGCGATATCATGAGCTAAGCGAAAGTCAGACGCTCAACCGACTAAGCCACCCAGGCGCCCCCAGTGTCGCAATTTTTAAATGAAGAGGTGAATGGGGTCGTGCTGTCACAATCCCCCATCATTCTGGAAACAGATCAATTTCTGTCCTAATCACGGGGCCGACTAGCAGACCGCAGTCTTTCAGGGAGGCCACAGTCTGCTCAGCCAGCTGCTGGGGGCCGGGCCTGAGCAGGCGCCGAGGAGGGGGCACGTTCCGATGAATCAGACGCATCCCGCCTTTCTGACCGCTTGGGGAAACCGGGGCGGAAACCACACCAAACCCCAAATCAAGCTCGCCCCGTAGTAAGCACTGGAGGACAAAGCGTCTAACGCTCAAGCAGGAGGAGCTCAAGGAAGGGGCTGGAAAGCCGTGCAGTGACGCCAGGAGGGAGCCGGGCCTGACCTGCGGAAGATACAACCAATCTGTCCCCAGGGAAGGCGGCTTTCCAAAGGGCCCAGGAGACCGGGCTGTGGGGCAAGGGTTTCCGGGGTACAGACAGGATCCCCCCTCTCCCCCACCCCCGCTGCGTTCTTCTGAGAAGGCTCTCCTTCTTTCTTCTTCTTCTTAAGGACTTTGTTTAGAACTGCTGTCGTTGGCCTCCGAGAGTGAACAATGGCTTTGATTTTCCCCGGCGGCAGCCAGGATTAAGTGAATAGGCCCCCTGAGCGGGCAGAAATGGCTCCTGGCAGCCACACAAGACACCAGGCCAGGGACTCCAGACACCAGGGAGCCATGGGCTGGTGACTTCACACGGCCAGGCCGGACTGGCATGAGCCACGTCTCCCGGGGGCGGGTGGGGGGGTGGTGCCTCTGGGACAAAGAGCAGAGCCTGCAGAAGGACAGCCACGCGGGGTGGAAGGCGGAGCCCTGGATTTCAGACGCCTCAAGTTCCAGGCCCCGCGTTACCGTTAACCAGCCACAGGCCCGTGGGCAAATCAGGCCCTTGTGTTGGGAAACATAAACAGGGAGACCAGATGGCCGTGTGGCGTCCGTGTGCACCCGCACCCTCCCCTCCGCCCCCACCCTCTGCCCTTGGGCAGCACATGGTCTGACATAACAAGAAAGAGGAGAAAATTCCTTTAGTTCCTGATCTTAAACGTCCTTGCTGACCGCTGACCCAGGAGGAGTGTAAATATTCAATTTACGTTGGATGGGAGGCTTGCTTCCATGCAGGTTTTAAAAAATATTTTTTTTTTTTTTACTGTGTACTCAGTTTTGAGAGAGAGAGATACAGAGTGCGAGTAGGGAAGAGGCAGAGAGAGAAGGAGACACAGAATCTGAAGCAGGCTCCAGGCTCCAAGCTGTCAGCACAGAGCCCGACCCGGGGCTCGAACTCACGGACTGTGAGTGAGATCATGACCTGAGCTGAAGCCGGCCGCTTAACTGAACGAGCTCCCAGGCGCCCTGGGAACCTGGGCTTTCTAAAGTTCCTCAGGTGCTTCAGCGGCCAGACAAGTTCTGAACCAGTCATTGACTACAGACTTCTCATTCTATAGGTAGGAAACTTCTACTAATCTGGTCCCATTCTTGGTGACCATGGAGCACCAAGGCCTCAGCGCTCTCTCTCTCTCTCTCTCTCTCTCTCTCTCTCTCTCAGCTCCCTTCTTTGAGATGGGGAGTTCTCTTCTTTCTGAGTCCCAAGCCCCCTGCTTGGTCTCTGAGAGAAATCACTCTTCTGCCATCAACGATAGTCTCATGTACATGACCCTGAATGTGCACATGACCCTGAATGTGCACATGACCCTGAATGACGCCTCATCTCTGGTCACCACGTGTTCCTGCAGCCACTGGCCAGCTCTCCCTCCCCCTCTCAGCTGGCTCTGCGTTCAGCTCTTGCTCCAAATGCTCCAGAATCACTTGTATCCTAAAAGACCCTTTCCCGATGTCCTCTCTACCCTACCCACCCTAGGAGCACCCCCCCCCCCTTAGGGGTAAAGTTTCCAGACTCTTGTCTCAGGACTGGCCCGGATATCTTTATAAACCAATAGCGTTGGCCCTGGCCACCCTTGACCTTACTCTCCATTCATAGGTCAATTGCAAGTCAGGTTTGAGGCTGCAAGTTTTTGCTTATAGACTCTCAAGAATCTGTTCTGAGATCTTTGATCATTGAAACTATTCAAAATGCGTTGGGAGGCTGTCTAGAGTCCTTTGGGCATCAAAGCATTATGGTAATTCAGTGGGTGAAGAATTCTTTCTCTAAAGAAAACAGAATTCTTTCAGGACATTTGCTGCGGTTCTTACTCTTCTAGAAGGAGTCCAAGAAAAACCAGTTTGACAGGGTTTTGCACACCCAGTAGGACTCTGGGCCTAGGTCTTAGGCAATGGCCTTAACCATGCGGATAGTTGTATAGGTAAACTGGAAAAGAAAACAAAAGGAAAACTGACAGAGAAGGAAATGGGCATTTTGCCGGGACCGACTGACTCTGGGTCAGCCCCTCCAGTGTGGTCCCGGCCTCTGGTGTTGCCCTGGCCTTTAGAAGGCTGTGCCCTCTTCACAATCATCTGGAGGTCCGGGGTCGGCTTCATGGACCCCACGGAGAACCCTCGCTATGTCAGCAGAGGATATGTGCCTTTTGATGTTGAAGCTAAAGGCAATCCTTGGAGAAAGGAGGAGAGAAAAAAAAATTCCTCAGTCACTTGGTAAGAGGGAGAGATTCTAGAACAATCCATTTTCCATGTAAAACGGATTTGGAAAAGCAAGTCACTAAGGATTTGCCAATGAAGGGGCAACAGCTATGCTGGTCCCTTCTGGCGAAGATCTTTCTGGAATGGGGAAAGCCACAGGTGGTGTTTGATACTGCGTGGATTAATTCGGCTGCATTTGACAGAATCAGGATAGTCCCCACCAACAGGATCCTAGCCGGGGGAATCAGCGGTGACAGATCTTAGCAGACAACATCCCATGACCTCACTGCACAGTGGACAATGGAAATGCAGGCCCTGAGAGGTGAAGTGTGAGGCCCAAGGGCAGCTGGTAGGTCAGAAGCCGGGCCCTGCCCAGCCATCACTTGGGTCTTAGGTGCCTAATCCGGTGCCGGGAAAGCTTTCAGACAATGGCTTTGTGACCATGGAGGGCTAAGGGGGAGACCATCTGGGTGGGCAAGAGGGAAGAGCAGGTGTTCACACAGGATGACGGCAGAGGCTCGGGGTCAGAGGCGGGAGGATGGGACCCAAGGATACCCCTGGGCCCACACTACGCAGGCTCTCAATGGCCTGTCCCATGACCACCAGCCGCCCCCATCACTCTGGCGAGCTGCACCAAAGGAGAGGGCAGTGGCAAGCCATGGCCGGGCCACACTGGATGTGGGGCAGGAGGAGCTGAGGTTCCTTACTCGGTCAGCACGGTGATCCTCATTTCCCGAGATGGTCCTGGGAAGAATCCTCATTCAGTAAGAGACCCATGGGGTCCCAGACTCCATCAGGCACCCAGGGGGCAGGGGGAAGGCTATCTGGTGGTGGCCACAGGTGGGGCTGGAATATTTCTGGGCAGGAGCCCCCCCCCCCGCCGGTGCCCTGCCCTGCTCAGACGTGCTCCTAGGTCAGGACTAGATTTCTATGCACGTTCAGACAAGCCTTTCTAGCCTCTGCGTCTCCAAGATGCTTGTTTAGTGCAGCGTCGCGCGGGCAAATTGCTCTGGCAGAGCCAGCCTGTCCTGGGCACGTGGTATTGCCATGATGGAAAATAGCCGATCTGGTTAGAGGGAACATGAACTCTGCTGATATGAGAGCACAGGGAAGGTCAAGGCCCCCAGGCCCCAATAGCTTGCCTCTTGGAGAGAGATCCCCACCAGGAAAGTCTATGCCTGAAATACCCCTGTTCTGGCGGGGCCCCTTCTCTGTGCCGGGGACACAGATGCGCCGCGGCTCCCTGGACTTTGTCCCGAGCCCCTCCTGGAATTCCTAGTCACCTACCATCTTAGTATTCTAGCCACTGGGGAAACTTCTGCAGAAACTGGGTATGTTTGGGCCCCACGACCCTGGTGTCATCTGATGAAATGGATACAGGAAGGCACAGATACACAGATTATTCTCTCTGAAATAAGCTCAGGGCAGGCAGTAACTCCCCCAAAGCCAAGTTTTCAGGATTTGAATTTCAAGGGGTCTCAGAACATCTTCATATATCCTTTCCCTAAAGGGGGGGGGGCTGGACTCCCACTGTTTCACCTCCTGGGAGCGGCTGGGTCCACTCTGAGGGACCCTTATGAGGAGACGAGGGAGCCTGCAGGCGGGGCGGAAGATCAGTGTGGATATAACCAAATCAGGGAAAGCCCATGAGCACACCTAACCGGGACCCCGGCACACAGAAGTTCCCAGAGCGGGCTCTGAAAATCGAAAAGTGTACCTCAAATTCTTCTTATACTTTCTGCAATTTGGTCCTTTTTAAAAAAAATGTTTTTTATTTATTTTGAGAGAGAGAGAGAGTGCGCAGGGGAGGGGCAGAGAGAGAGGGAGCCAGAATCCCAAGCAGGCTTTGCACTGTCAGCCCCAATGTGGGGCTTGAACTCACGAACCGTGAGACCGTGACCTGAGCTGAAATCAAGAGCCAGAGGCTGAACTGACTGAGCCACCCAGGGGCCCCACAGTTTGGGCCCTTTGAATCGAATCCTATCCCTGATGAGAGCTCCTCCCTTCCACAGACCATGGGCACAGGCTGCTGGTGACGTGTGACCCACCTGCTATGCAGGATGCCCCACTTTGGAGTTTCCTGGGCCATCTCACCTTCCCCTGGGGGGTGCTCCCAGCTCCCCCCGCAACCTCCACGCTCTGGACCCAATAGCAGCGACAAGGGATGTGGGTATCTAGGAAGTGCTCTGAGCCACTGTCCCCTACCTGAGATATGCCTTGGGTGGTTTCCAGATGGGCCAGACACTATTCTACCAGGCACGGTGGCACGTGGGCCTCGGGAGCACGGTTTCCAAACCTCTACTTTGGAGGCCACATTTGGCAAAGCCAGGGGACAGGGAGGCAGAGGCTGGGGGCTGGGGAGACGGTCTGTGGGTCAGGGACTCCGGCCCGGCTCGCGCCTTCCCGCCGGGTCCCTGGGCAGGCCAGGTGGTGGCCGGCAGCCAGCCGTGGGCATTCCCTCCCTGGGGTGGCGGCTGCGGCCGGCTGCCGCGGGACTCCGACCAGGGCGCTCCTGTGGGCCTGCTGACTCAACACATCACCTGACACCACACGCCGGGCCCTCCGGGGGTGAGGTGCCAGGGAGACTGGACGGGTGTGTGCGAGGCCAGGGAGGCCTCGGGCCGGGAAGCCTTCCAGGCTACCTCTGGGGCCGGGGCTGGTTTCCACGGTGCCGCTCTGGGCTCCCCTCGTTCACCTCGTGAAGAAAGGGACCGTGTGGGCCGTCCTGGGTCTCTGGTCCCAGGGATTAATGGGTGGATTCCCCGTGAAGGAGGAAGAGGGGAGGAAGGAAGGCTGCAGATAGAAGGGAGTCAAGCATCTCATGCTGAAAACACATGTTTTGGCTGTGTCCCATTTTTTCTAATCTTTTATTTTTGAGAGAGCGAGACAGAGCGCGAGCAGGGGAGGGGAAGAGAGAGAGGGAGACACAGAATTGGAAGCAGGCTCCAGGCTCTGAGGTGTTCAACACAGAGTCTGACGTGGGGCTCGAACTCACCCGGTGCAAGATCATGACCTGAGCCAAAATCAGATGCTTAACTGAGCCCCGCAAGCGCCCCTCGGCTGTGTCCTTTGGGAGGCAATCCAGAACCTCGCGTCCAGGATTTGCCTCTGCCTTCAACAATCCAACAACAATACAGCAGCATTTCTGGGAGTTTAGAGCCATAAGCAAAGCTGACAGCATTATTCTTTGTGCTTTTAGTAGAGAGGTAACAAGCCAACAGGAGGGAACTGGGAAAAGCACTGTCCTTCTGGGGATCCCAGAATTCCTCACCTTCCACTGTCTGGCTTAGATCAACCACAGAGGTCCAAGCTTATTTTATGGGTAGGAGAAGTCAGCCTCCTATTTATTTATTTATTTATTTATTTATTTATTTATTTATTTATTTATTTATTTATTTTTGAGAGACAGAGAGAGGCAGAGCAAAAGTGGGGGAGGGGCAGAGAGGGAGGGAGACACAGAATGTGAAACAGGCTCCAGGCTCTGAGCTGTCAGTGTAGAACCTGACGCGGGGCTCGAACCCATGAACTGTGAGAGCATGCCTGAGCCGAAGTTGGACGCTCAACCGATTGAGCCACCCAGGCGCCCTGTCAGCCTCCTATTTATAGGACTTTGGGGTTTGGAAGGTCTCTTGACTCCTTCTCCAAATACCTTACCTGTGTGATCAGTCTCTCTGATGACCCAGCCTCTCCTTTCTCCAGGTTGTTTTTACAGGAAGGACTCTAGGTCCTGTTCATCATAGCCAACCTGCTGAAGGCTGGCTTGGTGACAGTTCCCTACAAATGACACCAAGGAGGTGTGGTCACTGGGGATGTGAGGGAGAGAGGGACAGGGCCAGGGTCTCCGGACTCAGTTGTACCCAGTTAGTACACTCTGCCTCTGCCTAACTTTCTCTCTGGAGCTCCCCGCACTGGGCTTCTAGAATTGGGGTATGAGAAATGCTATCTGAACCCTGGGCCTAGGGGAGCAAGCTTTTCTCTCTTTGCCTTCTGATTCACTCCACAGCTTCAGCATCTATTGTTGGCTAAGTTCATCTTTTGTAAAGTTCATCTTTAGAGGTCGCTGGGGATCAAGTTAACTTCTTACTCCTGTTTACGCACCTTGCACATTCCAACACTACAGATTATAGTAGGCGGCCATTACTCTGCTAAGTATGATAAGTAGTGAATTTTATTTACCATTATGCCCCCAGCCCGGTACACAATCCTTACTCGGTGAGCACTCACGGTGCCCACGGCACACCTTAGTTCCAGAGAATGTCCAAGGAGCACGGTCCATAAAAGAACACATGAATGTGCCAGATATCATTAAAATTTTAAATGTAAGCTCTTTGGGGGCGCCTGGATGGCTCAGTCAGTTGAGTGTCCAACTTCGGCTCAGGTCACGATCTCCCGGTCCATGGGTTCGAGCCCCACATCAGGCTCTATGCTGACAGCTCAGAGAGTAGAGCCTGCTTCAGCTTCTGTGTCTCCCCTCTCCCCCACCCTGCCACTTGAGCTCTGTCTCTCAAAAATAAATAAACATTAAAAAAATAAAATGTAGGCTCTTCAAAAGATACTGTTAGGAAAATGAGACAAGATAAGTTACAGGGAGAACATATTTGCAAACCATTCGTGTTAAAGGATTTGTATCCAAAATATATAAAGAACTCTTGGGGGCGCCTGGGTGGCTTAGTCGGTTAAGCGTCCGACTTTCGCTTAGGTCATGTACTCGCGGTTCGTGGGTTCGAGCCCCGCGTCGGGCTCTGTGCTGACTGCCAGCTCAGAGCCTGGAGCCTGTTTCAGTCTCAATAAAAAAAAAAAAAAAGAGAACTGAACAGAAGATTAAAACAGATACTTCTCCAAAGAAGACATACAGCTGATAAATAAGTGTGCCAAACGACGCTCGGCATCATTAATCTTAGCATTAGGAATATGCATGTTATGACGATGATGAGATGTCACCGGGCACTGAGAGACTAGCCACCATTTTTTCTGAAACCGATACTACGAAGTGCCTGCGAGCATGTGGAGCCCCGGGAACTCCCATGCACCACTGGTGCGAATGCCAAATCGTGCGTTCCGTTTGGAAAACGGACAGTTGCTTGAAGTCACACATACATATACCACAGCCCCCCAAGGCCACTCCAGAAGAAGTAAAAACTCATGTTCGTGCAAAACTGGGGTGCAAATGTTTATAGTGGTTTCGTTCATGGTTGCCTCAAGCTGGAAACAACCCAAGTCCTTCAACTGGTGGATAAATACACGAGCGGGTGTGTCCAGACAATGGAACATTCCTCAGTAATAACAAGGAAAGAACCTTTGAGATATAAAGCTTCGGGGACGAATCTCAGATGCATTTTGCCAAGTGAAAGAAGGCTATGTACTAAATTGCATAATCTAAATAGAAACTATAGGGGAAAAAGCAAAATTATAGGGGACAGGAAAATTATAGGTTTCCAGGGGTTGGGGGTGTGGGGGGAAGTTGACCATAAAGGGGCATGAGGGAATTGTGGGGGTGATGGAATTGTTCCCTACTTCAGTGGTGCTGGCGACTGTACCGTCACATATATTTGTCAGGACTCACGGAACTGCACACTTGGGGGGGTGAATTTTACCATATGTAAACTATATGTCAGTAAACTTGCCTGTAAAAAAAAAAGCTCTAACATGAGTTTGAGGGGGGCTGTCTATGCAGCCTGGACTCATGTCGTTTCCCCTGGGCCTTGAGGGAAAGATGGGTAGCGTAGGGCTATGTGGGAAGCAGACAGGGTAGGGGTGTGATGTGATGCAGGTAGGGCCGTGCCGGGAGGCAGACGGGGTCGACTCCTCAACATCCCCTAGAGGTGGGGTCTCGGCTCAGTTAAAAACAGCAGCTAGAATCCCCCCTCTCGCTGGCCGGAAGACTGTGTAGGGAAACGGGACGGAGTGCCCACTGTGGGGCAGGGGGAAGGGGTGAGGTCTGGGTTCTGAGAGCCCCCAAGCTTGCCAGCCTGTGCCTTCCCGGCCCCCTCGGGAAGGGGAGCAGATGAGGAGAGTTCAAAGGTCAGTGTGGGGAGGAAGGGAGGAGAGTCCCTGAGGAGTATACAGGGGGGAGGGGGCCGAGGGGGCCCGGCACACAGGCTCACCCAGCCTCACCCTCTCCCTGGGAGTCGGCCTTTACCCGTCTCCCCTGGGCAACCCCTGAGGGCCCGTGGAGGGCTCTGTACCACTGTGTCACTCCTGGGGCTTTCTCCATTCTAGAACGTTACGGTAAAATAAGGCTTTTGCTTTGTTTTCTAAAGAATTCTGTGCTAAGCACATGAATAATTATGAATAGCTAAGAAATATGTTAGTAAGACTTTTTAAAAAAATATTTATTTATGAGAGAGAGATGGAGTGTGAGCAGAGGAGGAGCAGAGAGAGAGGGACACACAGAATCTGAAGCAGGTCCAGGCTCTGAGCTGTCAGCACAGAGCCTGATGTGGGGCTTGAACTCACAAACCACGAGATCATGACCTGAGCCGAAGTCAGTCACTTAACTGACTGAGCCCCCCAGGCGCCCCTGTATGTTAGTAAAACTTTGCGAACAAGCTACCTTGTTGATCAGAACCATTTTGGAAAAATTATTTTTATTGTAAAATGCAAAGAACACAAAATGTATGTTCTTAAAACCTGCCGTCTTAACTATTTTCAAGCGAATAATTAAAGGGCATTAAATATGTTCACACAGTTGTGCAACCATCAGCACCATCCCTTTCCAGAATTTTCCATCTTCCCAAACTGAAACTCTGTCCCCACTAAACACTAGTCCCCACACCCCCTCCTCCCAGCCCCTGGCACCCACTCTTTCCACTTTCTGTGTCTGTGAACCTTACTGGTCCCGGGACCTCAAATACGTGGGATCACCCGGTATTCGTCACTCTGTGACTGGCTTAAGTCACTCAGCATGGTGGCCTCTAGGTCTATCATGTTGTAGCAGCGGTAGGGATTTATTCCTTTTAAGGCCGAATGGTGTTCTATCGTATGGCTAGACCACAGAGTACTTGCTTGCTTTCTTTTAAACAACTTTTTAAAAGTTTATTTATTTATTTTGAGAGAGCCCGTGAGCTCACGCAAGAGTTGGGGAGGGGCAGAGGGGGGAGGAGAATCCCAAGCAGGCTCTGCATTGTGCGTTGGAGCCTGACGTGGGGCTCGATCCCATGAACCATGAGATCATGACCTGAGCTGAAACCAAGAGTCAGACACGTTACTGAGCCACCCAGGCACACCCAGAGCACTTTCTTTTACTGTTTTTTAAAATGTTTGGGGCGCCTGGGTGGCTTAGTCGGTTAAGCGTCCGACTTTCGCTTAGGTCATGATCTCGCGGCTCGTGGGTTCGGGCCCCACGTCGGGCTCTGTGCTGACTGCCAGCTCAGAGCCTGGAGCCTGTTTCAGTCTGTGACTCCCTCTCTCTCTGACCCTCCCCTGCTCACGCTGTTTCTCTCTCTCCTAGAAATAAATAAAATAAAATAAAATAAAATGTTTATTTATTTTGGGGGGGCAGGGAGGGGCAGAGAGAGAGAGGGACAGAGGAATCTGAAGCAGCATCTGCGCTGACAGCACAGAGCCAGAGGTAGGGCTTGAACCCATGAGCCATGAGATCATGACCTGAGCCAAAGTCAGATGATGTACCAATCGAGCCACCTAGGCCCCCAGGGTGCTTTGTTTGAAAACTCCCTCCTGGCTTTGCTATTGCTTTGTTTCTGTCAAAACATGGCAAACCGTCAGGGTGTGCAATCGCCCTTCCCTGGGGCACCCTCCCCCCTGCAGCCTGGTTTCCACATGGTCCCTCGTGTGGAGTGTGAAGGGCCCAGAATGAGGAGTCAGCTGTTTCATGTCCAGGTCACCCCCTAATGACTTCCTGGGAATGCCCCCACTTGGTCAGAATGTGTCCAGCCCGTGCCACTGCCCGTCTCCTCCTTCTAGCAGCGTGTGTGGGACACCGGCCGTGGTCACAGGACCCTGTGCAGGTCACCAGGCCTGCAGCGGGAGGGAGTCCAGGGAGATGTCACACATTCCTTGCCCTCCCGCAGCCAAGTTTCCGATGCGCTATCTGAGAAGCCTCGCCAAGGGTAATGTGACATTTACATGACACCTGGTAAGGCCGCCGGCAGTGACATAACCAGAGGAGGGAGCGCTGGGGGTGTGTCCCCTGGGCAGAGAGCCTGCAGCTGGGCACAGTCCGCTGACTCGGTGTTGTGTAAATTCAAGCAGCGATCACCTGATCGCCCATGTCGTCACTGAGCCTACCACCCCTGTGACCACATCACAGAGCTGGTCACCTCCACGTGGGGTCCTCTTTGGCCTGCCTTTCCCCAAGAAAGCCATCTGAGAAAATACCTATCATTTCCTGGGAAGACAATACAAATGCCACAGTGCAACTTATTCTGAGGGGATAAGCCCCCACAGCAGGTGTCCGGGACAGGTCATTCTGCGGGTTCCTCACCGGGGGTTCCCGAGGGCAGCACGGAGCTGGGCGCTGTGCCAGGGGCCTGCAGAAGCCCTGCTAGGAAACAGCCGCTGCCCTCCCTCAACGCACCCTGCAAGGACTTCTGCGCAACCCCTCGCTCCAGTGTTAACCAGCGAGGCTTGCTTCTGCCCTGAGCCTCAGCTTAGCCATCGGTGAAACGGACAAGTAAAAAAATGAGCCCTTGAAGGGGATCCTCCATGGGTAGAGGGGCACCTCAGCTTCCGAACTGTGCTGAAAGCTGGCTGTCTCCACGGCAGTGTGAGCAGAAGCTGTCAGGCAGGGTGCCCGCCTCACAGCTTGGCCCGCCCGGCAGGGCACCCCTGGGCTGCAGACCCCCGGCTCTGCAAGCCGTGGCCGGGCTAACGGTGCCGTCAGAGACACCCCCTCACACCCCCCTGCCCACCTGGGGCCTTCTCACCACCACGTGCAGCCTCAGCAACCACCAGCCCTGATGTCAGGCTGCAGTGCCGGGCAGCACAGGACCGTGTCGTGGATGTGGCCAAGGCCACTCCAGCAACCTGGGCCAGTGGGAAGGTAGGGGGCTTCCAGACAAGGCCGGGCCTTTGCCCCTGCGGCCATCTGCTCGGCAGGCCTGGGGCTCCAGCCACTCAGAACAAGGGCCTTTTGGGGCATCTGGGTGGCTCATTCGGTTAAGTGTCTGATTTCAGCTCAAGTCATGATCTCACGGTTTGTGGGTTTGAGCCCCACGTCGGGCTCTGTGCTGACAGCTTGGAGTCTGGAGCCTGCTTCAGATTCTGTGTCTCCCTCTCTCTCTGCTCCTCCCCTATTCATGCTCTGTTTCTCTGTCTCAAGAATAAATAAACATAAAAAAAAAAAAAAGAACAAGGGCCTCTTTTCCTCGCCTACAGATCGTACGGGCAAGAGGAAAAGCATCAGCCTCAGGTACGAAAGGTCAGACGTTCCCCTCCCCCTCCCATCCATCACGGACACAGGGCCTTGGGTTTTAACCCCCCAGTGACAAACGTAGGTCGGACATCCAGGTGAGGGTGGGGCTGGGGCAGAATGAGCGCAGCTGGAAGGACGGGGGGAGCAGGCCCATTGCTGGTCACCCCCCCCTCCCAGGGTGGCCGGTCCCCCGGCGGGGAAGGCCCGGTGGAGTGTGGTGGGTGGCTGAGCCCGTGGGTGGCTCTCTTCCAGGCTTCCATTGGAGCCCGGGATGCCGCCAGAACGTTCTGCCCCTCCCTCTGGCTCCCCCAGCCCTGCGGACTCCCTGAGAGAGAGAGAGAGAGAGAGAGAGAGGCAGACATGGAGCCGTTGGGCTGGAGAGAGGCAGGCAGGCAGGCAGTCAAGTCTGGGTCAGGGGGACCCGAGGGCTGTCGGGGGCACAACCTCTGGGCAGGGGGTTTCAAGTCCTGAGGGAGGCCCAAGGACAGTGGAGCCGGAGGCCGGCAGCCTGGGGGTGGGGGTGGGGCACTGAACGAAAGGTGCGATCAGCTGCGAAGGGCCAGGCGGGCTCACAGAAGGCCTTGACCTCAAGTGGGCTTTACTTCAAGCCGAGCGGGAGCACTGCCGGAGGGCGGGGTATGGAATGGGCGAGGAGACCTCTCTCTGAGGGGGCCACACGAACAACCTGGTGCAGAGGCAACAGGCATGAACAGGACCCCGGTGCCGGGGTCCGTGGGGCCAGGGGAGCAGATGGGCGCAGGAGGGAGGGGCCTCTGGATGTGAGGGTCAAGGGAGAGGGGAGCCTGGGAGCCCCAGGTTTCTGGCTTCGACAGCTGGGTGGCTGATGACACCTGCCACCATGCGCTCCTCAAAGGACAGCGTGGCCTGACCCTGCTACGGGCAGGGCCTGGGGCAGACACAGCCAACGGAGGGCCGGGCTCGGAGGCTGGGTGGCAGGTGTTAGGAAGAGACCAGATAGATCAGAACCTCAGACCCCGGAAATGGCAGAGCTCTCCACCTTTCGCCTCCTTGACACAAAGGTTCAAGGGCATCAGGAGAGAGAAGGCCGGGTGCAAAGGACTGAGACAAACCCAAGCCCACTTCCTGTCCCTGTGCCCTGCTCTCTGAGACCACTTTTGAGGAAACCCACATTCCAAGCTGGAGGATGGGTGCAGAGAACATTGGCATCAACCCCTTGCACACCTGGGAGGAAGAGGGGGCCTCCAGATACCTGGGCCTTGGCCTTCTGGCCGCCCTGAGGCCGGTGGAGATGCACTGAGGATCCCCGTGCACCCTCACCTTCGTGAGAGGCCCACGCACGCTCGGGTGTAAATGACTGCCAAGCCTGAGTGGTCACTGGCGGAATGTCAGTGAGGGAAGGCAATAACCTTCGAGTCAGGAGCCCTTCCAGAAAATCTGGGCAGTGCCCTTAAACACCCTGATGATGTGTGAGGCTCCCCCCTCCTCTGACCTCCATCCACCTCCGCTGCACCCCAACTCGTCTCCTGTTGAGAGCTGCGAAGGCTAACCCGAGTTATAGCAGGAAACTCTTAAGAAGCCAAACCAAAAGTTCCACTGAGGGCGAGACTGTAGTCAGTGTTTCGGGCACAGGGTCCCACCTGGTGAGGACCGACAATCCCCGCGAAGAGTGCCCCCTTCCAGAGGGCCTAGAGCCCCCGAGAAATGCACGGGTCTATCAAGACGCAGTGCAAGCAAGTGTATGATTCAGGACGCATCGATGCTTGCCGGAAAAGGAAAAGGTGTATGATCATAAGGGGACAGTCACGTAACATAAGGAGCACGGTTCACAGCGGGGCAGAGTGACGTAGGCATGGGAAGGGGGGACGTGCTTGGAAGAGGCTGGTCTTGGAGAATGATCAGAATCGCTTAACTTGTGGGAGAAAGAGGTAGGGGCGCAAAAGGGTGGTGGGGGGGAAGCCGCTTGGCGTCAGACGGCCACAAATCCGTGCTCGCAGACAAGAGCGTTGAGCCTCCGTGTTTTGCTGCACCCAAGATTAACGAGATCACCCCGGGGAGATTCGGCACCGCAGTGCTGCACAGACGGAGCGGTGCGGCTTCCGTCTTCATGGTTAGTAGGAAACAGGCCACCGAGTAAGTCATCGTGAGACATCTGCTTCCCCCACGAGGGGAAAGGCAGTGAGTTTCAGCAGTCATGGCTCTCTCTCTCGCACCAAAATACTTTCAGTCAAGTGAAGAGGGAAGGAGCATATATTATGTGCCTGCCTTCTGGGCTGGGTGGTGGGAACGGTGAGTCGGAGCCCAGGCCCGGGATCCCGGCTACTTGGAGTACAGTCTGGGGACCAGTGGCCCGGCATCACCAGGAGCCTGTCAGACCCGCAGACCCCAAGGCGCTACCCCAGACCCCCAGAATCCAAATCTGCCTTTGCTGGGATCCCCCAGTGGCTCGGCTCTGGGCCAGCAGTTCCGACTTGAGCAAGGATCCCATCGTGGGCAGCGCTGGTGGCACTGTAGTCTGGCCTCGACCTCAGAGCCTGGGATTCGGTAGCTGGGGTAGAGGCTTGCGGCTGTGCGTGTCTAACAAGTTCCCCGGTGGTGGGCCGGCGGGGCACCCACACTCTGGGAGCCAAGTGCTCTAAGGGCTCCCTCGGGCGCTATGGAAGCTGGGGTCCTCCCTGCCCCCATCACCCTCTCCCCATCCCCACGACGGGTCTTCCCCTTCGTGGCCAGGCCACGGCTCCTTACTCTCTACATCCATTCCCTCCATCAGGGAAGTCTGGCTTTGTGCCCTGCCCCCGATGACCCTTAGCACTTGTCCTGCCCATTTAGGGAGCAAATATCCCTGCAGAAGCCATCAGCTTCCCTGGGAAATCGGAACAGGGGCCTTACAGGATGCCCAGTGTTTGGTGCAGGCAAGGCCACACAGAACTGGGGGCGGCCGGGCTGTGCCGGCGCCGTCGTCAAATGCACAGAGGGCTCAGCACAAGGCCAGTCCTCTTTACTCTCATCTCTCAGGGGTCAGTCATGCTCCCTCCTCCCTCTGGGCCCCAGGGGCCGCCGCCCAGGGAAGCCTCACTGCAATGATCAGGAGACCCCGGCTTTGAGCAGACACTAGGCGAAGGGTAGCTCTAAACAGAAGTGCTCAATTACCCAAACTGTCCCTCTCCGGCCTACAGCTGTGCTGACCGGGAGGCTGTCACTAGCCACGTGTGCCTGTTTATATCTAAAATTCAATAAAGTAGAGACTTCCGTTCCTCGCGTGCTCGGGAGGGTTGAATTACGCCCCCCAAAAAGATGTGTTGAAGCCCTAATCCCCCCAAAACCTGTGATTGTGACCTTATTTGGGCCTTCACAGAGGTAATCAAATTGAAATGAGGTCATTAGGGTGGCCCTGGTCCAAAATGCCTGGTGTCCTTATAAGAAGAGGGAAATCTGGACACAGACATGTGTGAAAAGGCCGTGTGGGGGTGGAGGCAGAGTGGGAGTGAGCCGCCGGGAGCCAAGGATTGCCAAGCACCGGAAGCAGGAGACAGGCTGAAACACATTCTCCCTCTGAGGCTCCAGCAAGAGTCAATCTCTGACACCTTGATTCCAGAACGTCGAGAGAGACTTTCTGTTGTTTTCAGCCCTTCCGTTCATGGACGTCTGTCACAGCAGCCCCACGAACGAACGCAGGTGCACCGTCCCTATTTCTGCTGTTTAATGGCCACGCACGCGCCTAGTGGCTACCACAGCAGACAGCCCGGATCGAGAACACTTCCGTCTTTGTGGAGAGTTCTCTCGGGCAGTCTTGCTCTACGGTTGGCCTTCATAAGAACGAAGCAAAGAGTAACCGTTTGATTTTCGGAAAAAGTCAACCTTTGTTGAGTTGGGCCCAATCTCGTCTTCCATATTGTACATTTCCCCCGTCCCAGTCCTTCGAGAAGGGGAAATCAGGGGCACTTGCTGGCTCTGCCCCCCCGACACGAGAAAGCAGACCTTGACATTGAGGCCCACCCTTCATAAACACAGACAGCAGACGGCAGGGGCGTGGGTCCACACCGACCCTGAGAACCCAGAACCGAGAACCCTGCCCCCTTGCCAGGGGTGTTCCCATCCGCTCATCTACCTTCTCTTCTGTGTAAGTTCGTTGTCTCTCCTCATGTGCCAATAAGCCTGGCAGGGGCACGCCGTCTACACTGCATGCATACGCACAACTGGAAGATTAACACTCCCCCGTTAGGGATTCATTCCTTAGGATGGAGGCATTCCTGCGCCCAAGAATCCCAGGACAAAGTACGCTCAGAAGAGTGCATATGACTGTAGCATGTGTCTACGATCATGTGAAGGCTGTTGGGGTCACGGCTCCCAGGACAGCAAAGACGATGGGGACGGGGTCGGCTGGTGGGAGGGAGGGGAGGCCCAGAAGCCCGGGAGGGGCCTGAGTGCAGCACCGCAGGAAGGGCCGCGAGGTGGACGCAGAACTGCCAATGTGGCCCCGCGCGGTCCCACACACCCTCTTGCCGCTCACCTCTCCCCGGACCCCTTCCTCTCTCTAGCCCGGCTCTCCAGCCCAGTACACACCAGCTTGCCCAGAGAACAGGAAAGCCGGGCAGACAGACATCGGGTGGCCCCTGCCTCCCCGCCTCCCTCCCCCACCTTCCAGGCTCTCACATTGCCTGTTGCTGAAAACCGCTCATGTTTCTTTAATGCCATTACATGGCCAGCGTGGGTGCCAAAGGCAAAGAAAGAAGAAAAATCGGCCCTTCTCCACCGTTAATGATTACTGCTCTGCAGAGAGAATGCAGCTGCTCTAAGCAAGGGAGTCTGTTTGCAGAGCCCACCCCCTGTCCCCCGACTGTTTTCCCAATGTGTTTCCACCTTATTTTACCAATGGGCAAATGAGTCTGTTTGCAGCCCACCAGGGTCTTCTGCGGAGCCTGGCACACCGCTCCGGGCTCGGCCCGAGGTCTTGGGGGCGCTCCGCGGTCTGTATTAATGATGAGAGGAACTCAGCTCCCCTCTTCCCACCCCTTCTGGTGGCTTGTGTTGGTAAAAACGTTTTATCGGAGCAGATGGGAGAAAAGTGTGCAAAAGGGGAGTGCCCAGGGGCGCCTGGGTGGCTTAGTCGGTTAAGCGTCCGACTTTTGCTTAGGTCATGATCTCGCAGTTCGTGGGTTCGAGCCCCGCATCAGGCTCTGTGCTGACTGCCAGCTCAGAGCCTGGAGCCTGTTTCAGTCTGTGACTCCCTCTCTCTAACCCTCCCCTGCTCACGCCGTCTCTCTCTCTCTCTCTCCTAGAAATAAATAAATAAATAAAAACATTTAAAAAAAAGGGAGAGTGCCCAACTCGATGGGTTTGCACAAAGTGCGCACAGCTGTGTGACCAGCTCTCTGAGGAGGACGGATGTCCGAGCCCCAGCTCCCAGGAGCCTACGAATGCCCTTGGCTCACCGCCTCAGTCGCCGGCTCGATCCCCGTGCCTGGCTCTGCATGTTCTCGTAGGTTATACACATGGAACCAGACGGGCTGCATTCTTGCACGTCAGGCTCCTCTCACTCGCATTGTTTACGAGGTTCATTATATTTGCCGCGTGGAGCTGCAAGACTGCTCGTTCACAGGACCACGGAATATTCCATTATGCGGACTTGCTGCGGCATATTCATCATCCCCGCTGCGGGATGATGGGGATCTGGGTGGTTTCCATGTCAGGGCTAGGAGGGCCAATATTTTAAAATTTTTTAATGTTTCTTTGTTATTTTGAGAGAGAGAGAGAGAGAGAGAGAGCATGAGTGGGGGAAGGGCAGAGAGAGGGAGACACAGAATCTGAAGCAGGCTCCAGGCTCCATGTCGTCAGCACAGAGCCCGACACAGGACTCGAACCCACAAATGGCAGTATCATGACCTCAGCCGATGTCAGACGCTTAACCCACTGAGCCCCCCAGGCGCCCCATCACCGCACATTGTACACGCACACTCACCGAGATGCACGCACACTTTCTTTGGGGGTGCTGCTTCTTTTTATTTGGTGTATTTCTTTGGCACAAAATTTTCATGGGAGAGGAGGAGTTTACTGCTAGAGAATTTGTAGAACATCTACAATGCACCGGGCCCCCATACCTCACCTCATGGATGCACCCACACACCACCCATGAGGTGGGTATTGATCCCTCTGTGCCCAGAAGGCCCAGGCTTCCAGAGAGAGCGCATCCTGCTTAAGGAAGCACAGCAGGGGTAAGGCTGGGAAGTGGGGGGCCAGGTTTCGAACCCTGCGGACCAAACCCAAACCCCGTGATTTAGTGGACACAGCAGGTCCTAGAACGCTAGCGTTCAACAGCCCGACCCTGGCAGCCTCAGCCCCAGGAAGCAAAGAACCCTGAGCTGGGCAAGGTTTCACGCGGTATCAGGTACTATCTTCTGTAAGATACACCATTGCATTTACTGCCCAGGCGCCGCACACGGTTTTTTGACGAATTAAACGAGAGTTTCTCAACGTTCTGATACAATGCAAATGCGGTCGTGCTGTGCGTGGCCTGAACAGAGGCACTGGCTCTGAAATACATGACGAATGTCCCGCTATCAAGCTGCTTCGGAAACCCCGTGGTATCTGAGTTGGCCGAGGATGTCAGATTTCCTTTTCATTCCCGCTGATAAGAGAAAAGTCTATTTCCTTTTGAGCAACACTAAGAAAACAAAGGATTAGTGCCTGTGTTTCCTTTTCTCAGTCTGATCGTCACACACACACACACACGCACACACACACACACACACAGACTGAGAGTTAATTCTGCCGGGAAAGTTGGTTGGAGACTGCTAAGTCCCAAACAGGATAACCCCCACAGGCTGAAGACATCCATCCATCGCACAAAACTGGCCTTGGGACTGTCTGGTGAAGCTCCTGCTGATGAACTGTCTGTCACAGACACTCCCTAGGGAGACAGACAGAGGAGGGGCTGTGTCTGTACCCTTGGGTACTTGAGAAGATGCTACGAACGCACACAAGATTGTCCTGTGGCTTTTTGTGTTGTGCTATCACTGGGTGAGGCAGGGTCTCTCTGCCCCGGAAGCCATCAGAGCTGGTGATGGCTGTGCTCAGCCGATCTGGAAGCCAGGCTTGGAAGCCACGTGTCCCTGTCAAGCCAACTCCTGGTTCACTTTTTTATGTATAAGGGGACAGAGGATGTGGCCGTGTCTGTCCAACTGAGCATCTGTAAGGGGAATAGGGACTTACTTCTCTCTCAGAGAGAAGAGCTATGAGAGCAGGTGGTCGGTGTTCACAAGGGCCTGGAGACAAAACAATTCTATTTGTCCGAAAAATCAGTTCCCTAAGCTCCTGGGGCCACCACCTTACCTTCCAGTGAGTTTCCATTTCTCTGTCCAAGTGCCCAGCTCTGG
Organism: Proteles cristata cristata; assembly: GCA_017311185.1. NCBI lineage: Eukaryota > Metazoa > Chordata > Mammalia > Carnivora > Hyaenidae > Proteles > Proteles cristata. The sequence goes on from JAESUZ010001028.1 coordinate 43,166, forward strand.
GGTCCCCAGCCTAAGTTACAGCAAGAGCCACGTATCTGTCTCTCTCGTGCCGTCTGCTGCAGGTCGGCAGCATGGCCTTGGGAGTCTCAGGGACACGGCTGGCCTCAAAGCGGTTCTTCTTGGCCAACACCACCGTATCTATCCCCTTTCACCTGACCTACCCACAGAGCAGCTTATGACCTTGCACCTGAGATCAGTGTTACTGAAGGCAGTAGTAGGACTTCAAGCCTGGAGCCGGAGTCTCCCGAATCCTCCTTCTCAGGGTACAAAATGACAGCCTGCCTTGGGCACCGCAAGGCAGGTCACTCCACTTTCTTTGGAGTGAAATGTACACGCCAACTGTTCACAGCGCTTCCACGGGACCTAGTGCAGCAGATCCTTCTAGGGAAAAGCAGCCCAGAGGGGTTTGGATGGGGCAAGGGGAGCCCCTGGTAACAGGCAAGCCTTGTGGGAGGCCCCATTTCTCCAAGCCGAGTGAGCCCCTACCCAGTGGCAATACCTTCTTTGGCTTCGCCCCCCAGGGAACGGCCCTGCCCCTGAGGAACAGCTCCGCTCCCTGCGGAACGTAACTGACAGAGCACCGCTACAAACCCCTGAAGGTTCCCTGTGCCGGCAGGAGGGGTTGCCAGCGAGAGCCGTGACTCTGCAGTCCCTTCCTCTGTCACACCTCGGGCCACTTTCCCTTCAGGAACCACCGCTCTAACAGTAGGGATGCAATGCCACAGGCTGCCCGACTCAGGAGTCCTGGGGGCCTGTGTGGCACATCTGCTCTTGCCTGGTGTGTTATAGCTCCAGGTTCAGCCCAGGTGTACAGGAGGCGGAAAGCTGGCGGGGCCCCAGGGACCCTGTCGGCAGGACACCCAGCCATCCACGGTGATGGTGCCAACTCACAAAAGCAGACTCATAGTTAGCATGGTATTTTGCTGCCTTGGGAACCAGGGGTGCATGGGGTAGGTTCTAGAAAGATGGCCACTAGCATAGAACACTTGAAGGGGAAGTTTCAGTTCTTTCAAAAATTCTCAGATGAGAAGGCACATTCCTTGGGCCTCTTGTAAAGCAGTTATTCTGTACCAGGCATTGTTGTGGGTGATTTACAAACTGTAGCTCATTCAACCTCACAATACCCCTTTGGGGCCTCTTCCAGAAGAGGAAACAGAGGCACAGGGAGGTCATGTGACTTGCCCCGGGGCCACACAGCCAGAGGGGGCGTCAATGCTGCTGTCACCCCATGCAGTCTGGGTCCAGAGCCCAGGCTCCGAGCCGCTGCCGCCATCTCCTGCCACCTGGCCTTCTAGCACCAACGGAGAACTCCCGCTCCACTTGTAGATGGTAATGACCCGTGAGAGGCGAGGGTGCCGGGAGGGCTGCGCCGAGCTCTGGGCTGGGAAGTCGGGCTCCGGGCTCGCCCTATCTTTAACCAGGAAGATTCTCCAGGTACGCACCTCCACTAGTCTCCCCAGGCCCTGGCACAAGGGTCCTCGAAGGGTCAGAGCATCACCCCACAAGGGCTGACGCACCGCACAGGTGAGTCCTAGGAAAGCACGAAGAGGTTGGAGCGTGCGCACCAGCCCCTCATCTGTTCTGATAAGGCACATCCCCCAAAGGCAAACTCTGGTTCCATGACGCCATTAGTTGAAGTCTCCCTGGCTTGCTTCCAAGGAATGCACTGGAAGGAAAGCTGCAAACCCTTTGGCCGTGTTCAAGCCTGAGGGTTAGCTGTGGCAGGAACCGCCGTTTAAGCAAATGCTCAATGCAGGCTGTCTCCATCGCTTCTGCTTCTTGAACCTGAAACCGAGGCTTCACCCCGAGCCAGCCTGGCCAGGGAGTGGGCGGAAGGGGCACTTGGATACACCCCACAGAGGCGGAGGGAGGATGCCCCCCCCGGACCCCCCCTGCTGCAGCCTAAGGACGCAAGGAGGAGGTCCTTCCTCGGTGGACCTAGCAGCCTGGGTCTTACTGAGTCCTGCGTTTTCTCTGTTGCAGAGGGAGGGACCCAGGGAGGAACCTGAGTTGTTGACTCATCCTGGGACCTTTAACACCTGGTCAGAGGATGAGCTTACGTGCCCGGCTAAGTGGGTCATGTCGCTAACTGCAGTTCCCATCTCTCAAAAGCTTCTCAAACTCGAGGTGTCTTTGTCTGGACTTGATGGCACCTTGCTGGCCAGGAGAACTCAGGGTGATGTCAACTTACTCAACCAAAGGGCTGGAGACCCTGGTGATGCAAATCCTGGGTGGGTGCAGCGTGCTGGGGGCGGACTGGGGAGCATCGCAAAGGCGCTCTGGTGCCGCGGGGGCTGCTGCATTTCCAGGGAGAGAGTCCCTCGCGCTAACCAGTGAACCACTGAGCAAAGTTCTGAATGGCCCATGCCGCCCTCTAGCCTGCCTGCCAGTTCCCCGGGGGTCTCTGGGGTAGAGGGAGGGAAAGTCAAAGGCCAGAACTCTCTTTCGGCCACAACCATCTTTTCTTAGGGGTTTGGGTGCGGAGAAGGTGACCCAGTTTTCCCAACGAGCCAGCCACCCGCTGCCCCACCTGCTCCCTGAGGGTCAACGCCATGGAAGGAGCCCGAGGGGGGGGGGCCACAGGACAGCAACCTGTCCCCACAGCGGCAACCACAGGACACACAAAGGATCCAACGCCTGACTGAGAGCCCAGTTAAACAGGGCTAGTCGGTGAGCTGGCCCCAGGCCAGCAGAGGGCTCCGGACAGGGCCAGCTGAGCCCGAAGGGGCCAAGGCAAAGCCCTGGCTAAGTCAGAGCAGGTCCTGGGGCGCAGGGAGCCCCGAGAGGGAGCAGTGTCGACCTTTAGCTAGAAAACGCTCATCCAAACCCCAGAAGGGTGGAATAGGGGTGTGTGGGGACAGCAGAGGAAGCATCAATCTCATCAGGGCACCTTAGAAGCACCGTCGTACATGACACTGGTGCCCACCTGCCTCAGGGCTGGACCCAAACCCAGGACCGTCTGGCTCATAGTTACCTACTATTCAACACGGAGAAGGAAAGACAGGATGGATACGCTCATTCATTTGTCTTCTTTTTGAACTGGGCTCCGAGAGGCCACATTAACGAGCTCAGCACTCTAGCAACTATCGGGGTCGGGGCTTGCCCTCAGCAAAACCCGTTCAACGAGTCATTCTGTTGCTGGTCCGTCCCCCCGTGACAGAGACCCTCCTACCACCGAGGAAGGAGGAAACAGAACACGGAGACTAGAAATATCTCCGAAGGAGCATAAATGTTTTAATTCTTTAGCCATCTCCTTTCGGTGAGGGGGCGCATTTGCAATGACTTTAAGGCTGAGTCAGCGAGGCGAAGGATGGAGGCGGGGGGCTCCCGGTGCCCCCAAGGTCACAGTTAGCAGCCCGCACACCCCAGCACACCGTAATTATGGCTGATGCCCAGGTAGTGCTCACTGAATCTCCTCTTTTTACAGCAATGGTATGCACAAGACGCTAGCAAAGGCCACAAGAATGGTGAAATGTCTGAGCACCATGGCAAATTCCAAAGGGATCTGTAAGTGGCCGAGTACAGGGCAGTGAGGGCTCGTAACTACATCCATGGGAAGCCCTCGAGATGTAGATGATTTGGGTTAAGGGCGAGCCTGCCGTGTGGTGTGGCCGCCCGGGAGGCCAGTGTGGCCCTGGGCTGCGCCAAGTCAGGGGAGCGCCCAAGAGGAGTGCGGCCAATGGCATGTCGCTGGTCGATGGGAGCCCAGTGGGCGAGCTGCACCCAACCCCGGGGGCCTCGATGACCACTTCGCACTTCAGAAGGTCTTTAGGGAGGAAAAGCGCTTACACTGGAGCCGCAAAGAGCAGCGGAGACTCTAAGAGATGAGCCGAGGCCATAGAGTAGAAATTATATCACTGTTTTACCCTCAATTCACTGGCTGGAACAGCCGTCTAAGGCCTTCAGGCCTCTCCCCTGAGCTCCGAGGGCAGGTGGAGATACGGACAAGAGGCATCGCAAACTAAACTCCTACATCAGAGGTCTTACCTGACCAGCTGCAGACCAAGCCCCGCCCAGGCTTTCCATCTCAGCCCCGCCCCCTCCTGCCAGGCCTCTCTCACTCCCCCCACCCCACCCCACCCCGCTGCACCCCTGTCCGTATCTCCTCATCCCTCTGAGACTAACAGGAATGCCCGGAACTGGAGTCACTATTCAGCACTTTCCCGTGGGCACTTCCGAAAATACCTGCATTCATATTCAGCGCGTTCATATATTTAAACACTTTATGTATTCGTTGAACCCTCCTGTCCCCACCTTTGAGGTCGGTGGGATTACCGTTCCCAGTTCACAGATGGTGACACAGGCACGGGAAGGGGAAGTGGCCGCACATGTTCAACAAACGTTCGTCGAATGTCTAAGCAAACAGGTTGCCCATCGCTAGAAATGATCAAACAGAAGCCGACGACCGCTTGCTGGGGTGACAGGAGGTCAGGGCAGACGTGAGGTGCTCAGGAGAGCTACCGGCCTGCGTGTGGGCTCAAGAGCCCGGCTTCCAGTCTACATTTCAGAAAGCCTCCGGCCCAAGGACTCGTCCTCGCCACGGCCCCGTGGTGACCCAGTGAACGTGGGACACAGGCCAGTGTTAGTTTGATGTGGTCACTTCCCAGAGGGGTTGGCAGCGGTTTTGAGATCCCTGGTGCCACCTGCCGGGGTGACAGTCACCCCCACCTGGTGGCGGGGCCACCTCTCCTCAGGTTACGAGCAGCTGGGAGGATCCAGTGTCAGGGTGTGACTGGCCACCAGGGACCCGGCCCTCCTCCCGCGGCCTGGCTGTCACGTGGTAGAACAGGGCCCCCACCCTGACTCGTGTCCGCGTGTCCCCCACTGCTCTGCTGTAAATGGACAGGAGGGGCCCGCACACCTGCGCCTGGGCCTCCTGTGCGCCCCGCCCTGGGGATCAACTGAGGCGGCCGCGACAGGGTCTCTCTTCTCGCTCCCTGGACCCGACCCTCCTCCCAGGCCCCACAGAGCTGCATGTGGCTGCCACGGGGACAGAGAGAAGACGGGACGACCCTCTCCTATCTCCGTCTCTGTCCTGCGTGGAGGCTTATGCATAGGTGGAGAATCAGAGAAGAATGTTCTAGTCCTGCAAATTCATGCCACCTGTATTTACATCTAACGTCGCTCATTTGGGTATGGGATATTTTCAGCAGATTTCCAGCCCCCGAAGCAAATCTCATTTACATGGTGCCCTGGGTATTCCCGGACGGCGGCCGTGCCACGGAGGAGAGGGGCGTGAGCGGGTCTGGGCGTCCTCTCTGCTCCCTCCACAAACACCCCTCGCCCTGGTGCACCGATCTGCCTCTGGGGGGTGAAGAAGTTTCCAATTTCTCCTTTCTGTGGCCGCATAATTAAATCAAGGCAGGAGAACAGAGTATGTTGGACACGGAGAAGGAAGACTCAAGGGCCAAAATCCCAGAAGGGCAGGGGGTCAGTGAAGAGAGAATTCTGAGCCTGACATCTTAGAACTCAGATATGCTAGGGTGTGGATCTCAAAGCCCTGCCCTCCGGGAGTGGAGGGGCTTTGGGGCTTCGTTACTTTTGGCTCTGACTCCCACCGCCCCCTCCCTCCCCTGCTGTGGCCCCCAAGACAGACAGACTCTATTCCTTAATTCTGGAGCTATAGGGCACACCCCCTGATCACGAGACAGGCTGTTAACGGGAAGTTTCTTCAAGGACTCGGCACCTGCTCTCTTATACGTGAGTAAGGCAGTGTCTTACTTTTTAGCCACGGAGAAATTTAAACACATGTAAAGGTAGAACAGAATCGTGGACCTCCATCTTCCCCTCCCCTGGCTTTACAAACCATGAACTTCCAAAGACGGCTGTATATTGTCACTCTAAAGCCTGCCCAGGAATCCCTTAGAAGTTTCGATAAAAATCCCTGGGCCCCATCTCAGACCAAGTACCTGCTAATTTAGGGGGTAAAGTCCGAATTCCCCATACATTCCCCCAAGGGATTCCCATAGACCAGGGAGTGTGGGGTTCACCCCAGAGGAAGGTGGGGGGCAGGGGGCCCTGGGCTTGGGTCCCCACCCTGCCACTTACTAGCTGTCCCTACACAGTTGTTCTAAGGAGTAAATAAGGTGGCACAGGAAAAGTGCCTGACACAGAGCAAATGCCCAGGAAATGCCCAGTCCCATCAGTATCCTGGCTCACTATAGCTGCCTTCCAAGCCCTGGGCAATGTGGAACCCAGACGGAGATTCTGCAAGGGCTTTATTTGCTATTAGCTTCCCAGGGGTCAGAGGGAGCAGAACCGGGTTTCCTGGGCCCTTATGAAGAAAACTCCGGAAGATCCAAGGAGGACACACATGGAAAGGCTTACTACTACATATCGAGTATGTTACCAAGGGGCCAGATAGAGACTTTGGTCACACGTCCTAATGTGACATGATCCTAGCGCACTCTGTGACCCTGGGCACGGGCAAGCAAGCCCACCTGATCCAGGTGGGGACGGGATCCACCAGTCACAAACTTTATTGCGATGTTATCATGCACCGAGCTCAACCCATCCCGCACATAGTAGGCACATTAATAATCACTAAACATGCAGATGGGGGCCCTATGGAAAGTGAGGCTTACACAGAATCGAGCTTAATGTGGTTCCATAGAAATTCATTTGAGAGGCGCCTGGGTGACTCAGTTGGTTAAGCGTCTGACTTCAGCTCAGGTCATGATCTCGCAGTCAGAGTTCGAGCCCTCCCCCCGCCCCCCTCCGTGGGGCTCTGTGCTGATGGCCCAGAGTTTGGAGCCTGCAGTCAGATTTTATGTCTCCCTCTCTGTCTGCCCCTCCCCCACTCACGCTCTGTCTCTTTCACTATCAAAAATGAATAAATGTTAAAAAATTAAAAAAAAAAAAGAAACTCATCTTGCAAAGCATAAGGATTAATACAATTTTCCCAGTTACTGGTTTGACTTCCTCTAGGAAAAACAGTTTGTACAACCTAGAGCATTTCAGGAAACACGCGGGCCTGAGGCAGGCAGCTGGTTCACAGATTGAAACGCCTCCTGGGCAGGTGAGCCCACAATTGGACCAGGGGAGGAACAGGGCCACACCTTCGGCTTCTATAGCCTTTTAGGGAAAGGAGTGTTGGCAAAAACCTGCTCCAAAAGAATCTGGGGAAACAGAAGAAGGAAAGAGGCTGCCTTTATAAAGTGAGGTTTTGAAAAACACATAAAAGAGAAGCCATACCTAGCCATTGATGAGAGTCACCCAAGAGACTGATTAACTGGCTCAAGAATTGGGGAACACCCATGACTCTACTCAAGGCGCCCTGTGTCACCTGCAGGGAGGCAGAAATAATATTTTACTCTAATGAAGCAAGCAGACACTTTTTGGAGAAACTCCAAGCACAGAGAACAGTGGAAGAATGGTCATTCAAGGCCACAGAACAGGAAGTTCTGGATGCCCTTCCTCATACAGCTCCAAGGGAAGGGGGTGGGGCTCCAGACCCCCTCCCAGATCCTACTTGATATCATTCTGCAGCTGTCGGGCTGGCTCCCCGTGTCCCCCGCAGGTAGGGTGCTGGTGTGTACCCTCCAGGCCACGTGTACCCACCATCTTGCCACGGAGATGGGAAGCCTTTAGATCTGGATGGTTTTATGGGTCGAGAAAAAGACATGTTCTCGGGGGGCTGAAGAGAGAGGGTTTTTGAGCCTACAAAGTTGAAGATCCATCTTGAGACCCGGTGACCTGCCAAGAAATGTCACCACGGAAGAGATCTTTTGGCAGCTCATCTCGACCTCGCTGGGGACCCCCCTCAAATTCACCGTCCTATGTTGGAAGGGTGTTTGTCATTCCTTCTGCCCACCCAGCACCTTCCACATCTTTCCTATGCTCGGCTTCTAGAGAGGGGGAGGGGGCTCCGAAGTGGGGGGATTCCCTCCAGACTCACTGTTCCAGACCCCTCCCCACCCCCGGAATGGCATGCCACCCGGAGACCTAGACTGACCAACGGACATCCTGAGCCAAACTTCACAGAAGCAGGGGTGAAGCTGGAGCCCCTGGTTTCCGGAGGTGGGAGGCGGGATAAGTGTGCTCAGGCTGGCTAACACCATACACACTGGGTGCCTTCAACAATGCAAGTTTCTCTTCCCACGGCTCTTGAGGCTGGGAAGTCCAAGATCAAGGTGCCGGCTTGTCCAGTTCCAGTGAGGTCTCTCATCCCGACTTGCGGATGGCTGCCTTCTGCTGTGCCTCACACGGTAAAGAGTCTCCCCCTTCCTCATTTGATAAGGCCACCAATCCTATCAGTGTAGGTCCCTACCCTGTGACCTCATTTAACCTTAACGATCGCCTAAAAGCTCTACTCTGGAACGCAGTCACATTTAGAGTTAGGGCTTTACCACATGAATTTAGGGGGGGCGCTGCAGTGGAAATCCTCTGTCCCTGCTCTGGAGGTGACTCTGGTCCCTTCTCAGGAACCCCGGCCCTTGGTGGGGATTCTGTGAGCTACTTAATACCCTCTAATCACTTTTTTTGTTTTGCACACTTAAGCTATCTAGCACCAATTTCTGAGCCTGTGGCTAAGAACTTGGACCCCAGGGCGCATGGGACCCCTTTCCACAGAGTCCAAAGCTGACTTGTCTGAATTTCCCAAGGGGATTCTCCCCCAGATGTGACAGTAGGCGGCCCCCTCCTCCCTCCTCGTGCTGCCTGTCATTGTATGTGAATCTCCTGTGAAGGGCGCCTTTGGGCCGTAAGTCACAACAAGTCCAAGTCAAACGGGCTTTCATGGTAACACTATTTGTCTCCAGATGGGAAATCCAGGGTGGGGCCGTGTCTTCTCTCGGTGACCATTTGGCCTTCCTCATGGCCACAGACAGCTGCCAGCAGCCGGGGGAGCTTCCATGCCCATGTCCTGGGAGGAGGGGAAGAAGGAAGAGCGCTCCCTCACACCCAAACCCAAGTCAGCATGCGCTCGGCCAAGACGGCTGGCCAGGCCGGTTCCGAGTGCCAGTGCGTCAGAGGAGCTGGCCGTCCTGGGGCAAGAGCTGGGAGCCCAGGAGGGGCCAGGCTGGGCCGGGCTGGGCTGGGAGTGGACCAGAGCAGAGCAAGTCCAGCCAGCAGGGAGGACTCCAAGCATAAGACACAGACTGGCCACGGAGACCCTTCCAGAAGTCCACCCTGGAGGTGCCCGGCGGTGTCAGAAGAGAGGCGAAGGGCCATCCTGGGGGCTGGCGAAGTGCAGGGTGTGGGGCAGGCCTCCAGCCTCTGGGTGGGACAGGAAACGGCACAGCCCCCGGGAGGTTCTGGTCCGCGAGGCGAGGCTGATGGCACAGAGAATGAGACAGCGTCCCTTTGGCAAAACTCTTGATACGCTGCAAGGAGCAGATGCCCAGATGGGACGTCACATGCCGCAGCCATACTGGTTTCTGGGAAGTGATGAAGGGAGGGGGCAGCCACAGGCAGGGGGAGCCCTGGATGGGACGCAGGCCTGGAGGGGCCAGGGTGGGAGGGAGGGGCCAGGGTGGGAGGGAGGTTGGTAGCAAGAGCCAACGACGCAGTTCAGTTCTGCGAATGTTCTGGCCAGGTGGGGGGGGGGAGGAGCTACCCCTCGGAGCCCCCGGCCCTGTGCGCCCAGTGTCACGGCCTTTCCTCCAGATATGGGACATAGCGCCCTGGGGTCCCTTTTTTCCCTTCGTGTGAGAACCTATTGTCTGTCACCTGCACCTTCTCCCTCCCCAGCGGCTCCTCCGGGGAAGGGAGGCCTTTGCTGGTCGTGGACAGGCAGGGAGGGAAGTAGGAGTCTCTCTCTCCTGAAAGCAGCGAGGCTCTGGAGGGAAGAACCCAGGCAGTCGCCCGACTCTAAGGCTTCTCGACCAGCAAAGGGGGCAGAGAGCGCACCTCGGCCTCCCCACTGTCAGCCAACAGCTCAACACCAACCCCCACTGGCGGGCTGTCATATCAGCTGGCACTTTCTTATTATGGATGTGCTAACACACCCAGACTGATAAGACACAGGCCCCTCGGCTTCTGATTAAGTGACATTCCTCACTTCCCAAATGCCTCCGGAGCCTCCAGCCAGCTCCCCACTTGTGAGCCTCTGTCGCCCAGGCCCCACCCCTCCCCTCCTTCCCCCTGGGGCCTCTGCTTGCAGACACACACATTGAGGGCTCCCACCCTCCACTGCTGGGGAGGAAGAGAAATACTAGCACCTTCTCTTCCACAAGCACCTGCTGCGACATTCTGGGTCTCCTGGGATTGGGGTCAGTGCGGAGCCAGGGTCAGGTGATCTCGGAAGCATTGGATCATTTCCTTCGGCCAATGCACAGTCGCCCCTGGTCAAGCCGTAGGTCCCTCTGGGGCAGGCTGGGAGAAATACCGACGGCACGAATTTTTGGTAGCATCCCTGGGACGCTTCCTAGAAGGGACCTGGCCTCCCCTTCATTCAAGGCACTCTGGGTCTGAACCGGCTCAGGTCTGGGAACAGAGGGGCCATGACTTTGTTTTTATGATTCCGACCAGACTTCCATTTGCTTGGCCCAGAACTTGTCCGCTGACACAGATGAGAATTTTGTAGACTTCCCTCTACCTCACTGCTAGCAGAGCAACATAAAGTGGTCAACGCCCCAGGTCTGTGCAAGGCAGACTCTTCTCATTGCCCCTGGGCCCCCGCCACCTGGGACCCAACTGTCCCCGTTGCATTTAGGATTTCCAGGGCAGAGGCGCTATAATTTCCGAACCTCAGAGAAGACTGGGCACAGAGCTCCTCCAAGGTGCTGGGCTCCCCTTGCCAATCATTTGTCCCATGGCCTTGGTGACAAGTGTGTCCTCTGGGCTCTCCGAGGGAAGGGGCGGAGGGCAGGGAGCAGGTCCTACATGATCTACTCTCACATTCCCATCTCTCCAAGGCTTTAGGTCCCTTTCTCTACAGCGTCCTCAAGGCAGGGCTGGCATTTCAATTCTGTCTAGTGGTGGCCACTTTTGGGACCACGTTAGCACCAAGCAAGTCAAACAAGCTGCAGGCCCCCCGCTGCCCCCACGGCTCTTCGGCAACCTCTGGGCGAGCCCAGGAGTGAGCACCTCCATGGAGCGAGGCGTCACAGCCAAGGAAAGAGGGGACCCTCCCAAAGGCTGTCCTGCTCTGAGCCCCCTGGGTCAGGAAGACCCATGAGAACCCTTAGAAGGCAGGGCTGGTCCCCACTCATCTGTGATGAATGCCAGCCTCCCTCCCAGAAGCCGCCCCCGGACCCGTCCCAGGGTGCTAGGGCCTCCCTCTACCATTTTCCTTGTCTTTGATTTTTTAAAAAGTTTTTTCACCTTTATTTATTTTTGGGAGACAGAGCATGAGCAGGGGATGGACAGAGGAGGAGACACAGAATCCGAAATAGGCTCCGGGCTCTGAGCTGTCAGCACAGAGCCTCACGTGGGGTTCGAACCTGTGAACTGCAAGATCATGACCTGAGCTGAAGCCGGATGCTCAACCGACTGAGCCACCCCGGTGCCCCACTACCATTTTTCCTAAGGACCCAATGTCCCCAGGCCACCTCTGCAGGCCATGCCAGTCTCGGCCCCTCCCCCACACAGGTCCTAACCCAAACTCACTATTCCTGGCCCATCTCCAGCACCTCACTCTATGCAATTAGCAAATTGGCACTCAGCGGCTGGATGCTGATTTTCGAGCGCTTAAAGAGGAGCAGAGGCCTCTGGGATGGATAATGAAACAGGATCAGAGGTGGTCCCGGCGCTCAGCACCTCCTCATTACACACAGCACTGGGTGTCAGGAGGCCCTCCCACCTGTGGGTGCACGGCGTAGCCCTGGAAGGGCTCAGGCAGCCTTGGGGCTCATTTCCCCACACACAGAGGCCATGTGTCCGGTCCCAGGCTGACAGGAACGAGGTCCACGGCTGCCTGGAAGGGCTTGCAATCTAGGTGGGGAGACACAGCCATGTCCCCTGAGTGTTGAGTGGATCGGCAAAACACGGTGTGTGCGTACAGCGGGATACTGTTTCATCTTAAAGAGGAAGGAGGAGCGCCTGGGTGGCTCATTCAGTCAAGTGATGGACTCTTGATTTCAGCTCAGGCCATGTTCTTGTGGTTTGAGCCCCACGTTGGGCTCTGTGCTGACTACGTGGAGCTTGCTTGAGATTCTCTCTCTCTCTCTCTCTCTCTCTCAAAAATTGACATAAAAGGGGCGCCTGGGTAGCTTAGTCAGTTAAGCGTCCGACTTTGGCTTAGGTCATGATCTCATGGTTCGTGGGTTCAGGCCCCATGTCGGGCTCTGTGCTGACTGCCAGCTCAGAGCCTGGAGCCTGTTTCAGTCTGTGACCCCCTCTCTCTCCGACCCTCCCCTGCTCATGCTGTCTCTCTCTCTGTCTCTCCTAGAAATAAATAAAACATTAAAAAAATTAAAAAAAAAAAACATAAAGGAAGGAAACTCTGACACGCTACAACATGGATGAACCTCGAAGACACTGCACTAAGTGAAATAAGCCAGGGACAGAGGGACAAATGCCATGTGACTCTACTTAACATGAGTTACCACAAGAGTCAAATTCATAGAGACAGAAAACTCGAATGGCGGGTGCCAGGGGCTGGGGGACAGAGAAGGGAAGGGTAATGTCTCATGGGGGCGGAGCTTTGGGTTTGCAAGAAGAAAAAGTTCTGGGGCTGATGGCGGTGGTGGCTGCATAGCAATAGGAGTGTCATTCGGACCACAAACCTGTGCACTTAAAAACAGATACACGTGAATTTTGTGTTTGTCCACTTCACCACAAGGTAAAAAAATGCCAAAAAAAACACACACACAAAAAAAACCACCCCAGATCCCCAAAACAAAAACAAAATAAGAATAAGGACTGGTGTGTCTCTAATAGCCACCCTGTGTGGCTTACGGGCAGGGAGGGTCCCAGTGGAGCAGAGAGGGGACTCCCTAGGAAGGTCCAAATCCAAGGGCCCCCCAGGCGCCCCCAACTGCGCCTGGCCCGAGCCCAGCTGCTCCCAGTGCTGCTGGCTCTAACACTTCCTGTTCCAAGCTTGCTTGTCACCGTGACCCACCTCCCTTCTGCCTGCAGCTCAGAGCCGGGACCTCGAGAAGGTCAAGTAAATCTCCCCTCCAATGTTTAAAACCTCGTCCTTGGCTGGAATACCCCTTGTGGTAACAACTAACGCCGCTGAGCACCTACTGTGTGCGGGCGGGGTGCTCAGGGCGTCACCCTGAGTCTTCATGGGCACCTTGCGAGGGCCCCCAGCCCCACCCGGCCGACATCAGCTCAGCCCTGTCCCCACGGGGCAGCCCTCCAGAACGCGGTCCTTCTCAGAGGTCCACAGAGGTACTGGGCACTGTGGATGCCTGTGATGAGGGGGACTTCTTCTGGCTTTCAATTGCTTTGAAATTTTATTTTATTTTACTTTATTTTACTCTTTCTTTCTATAAATTTACATCCAAGTTAGTTAGCATATCATGCAATAATGATTTCAGAAGCAGAATCCAGTGATTCATCCCCTACATGACACCCAACCTCTAGTTATAAAATAAATGAACTTGTATTTTAGATTTTTTAAATGTAATAAAATGCATTTTAAAAATACGTGTATTTTCATGGGGGTAGGGGTGGATCCTTCTCTCCCGTGGAGTGGGGTTCTGTTTCCCTACACCCTGCCTCATTAGGGCACTCCTTCCAACATGTGAAGGCTGTTCTCACCCCTCGCTAAGTGAGGCCTGCCCATGCCAACATTTCCGATGCTTTCAACTCCTTTTCATATGACAGGATTTTCAGACCTCGCATCACCCTGATAATTAAGTCCCTGACCTTGAAAGATGTTTACAATCCCACAGAAGAATTCAGATTAAAAAACAGAGTAAGGGCCAAATGAAATGACTGCTTATAATTCAATATTAAAACCTGTGGTTTGGACCATCGGGGAGAAGACGGATGAGGTCTAAGCAGGGAGAGGCTCTGGGCCCCCGTGGCCCCGAGAATGCTCGCAGGGACCGGCCATCGCATCGCAGCCCTTCCTGCTTTTAGGTGGGTGGGTAAAACGCCCGGAACGCACATTGCCACACCTTGAGGTCCATTTGGGGCCTCGAGGCTGAGCAGACCGGACCCTCCCCCACTTTGATTTTCTTTGATTTTTCTATCCTAGGGATGAAGTGATCTATTTTTAGTGGAGAGGCTGCTGTAAGTGGGGAGTTGCTATAGCGACAGCTGGCGGTTACAAACCAGGTCCCGCTACAGTTCCCAGGCATAAATAAATCCCAAACGCTGAGCCCCAGGAAGCCTGCAGCCTTAGAGATGGGAGCTCCTCCCAGATCCACCGGGGACCCCGCCCGCTGCATGGTGGGCGATGGACAGGCCGAGCCCGAGTCCTTGCCAGCAGGGAAGCAGACCAGGATGTGGGACGGCGGGCACCGCCTCTCGCTCCCTCATCGGGGACTGGCGCTACCCGTTACCAGGTGAGGAAATACACCTGCATCATCGTGCAGAGCTGGGTGATGGGCAGGAGGCTGGTCGTGAGTACAGGGCATGACGTCAGGAAGCATGGAGGAAGGACACGGCGTGTGCTTAGGCACTAGCCTGGGAGGCGGCTTGCACACACCTGATGCCCAGATCCCTACGGAGGCTGCGCGTCTGAGCACACTACGGCCCACCGTCCTCCTGTGTGTCCAGCTGAAGTGTGCAAACGTATGCGAGATGCACGGCGGCACTCTGTCAGAGCCCCAAGCCTGTGCCCATCCAGGCGGGTGGACGGAGAGGCTGTGGTCCGTGCAGAGGACGGAACCTTCCTCATCCAGCAACCGGAGAGGGAGGGCCGTGCCTAGGACCTCAGCCCAGCTGCGCACGATGTGCACGCGAACGAAGCCAGGTGAAAAATACATCTTGTTTGGGCCCGCCACATAAAGTGCAACACCAGACAATGCTCATCTTGGGGGGGAGTGCCCGAAGGGGGTGTGGGGACACTCCTGGGGTGCTCCTGATGTCCCCTTTCCTTGATCTGCACATGTGGGCATGTGCAAACTGCAATTTTACCACCTACGATTTGTACACGTTTCTGTATGCTGCTACGCTGGTAAAATTTACATTAACAAGGTTTTAAAACGGGGCGTTTCGGTGGCTCAGTCGGTTAAGCGTCCGACTTTGGCTCAGGTCATGATCTCGCGGTTCGTGGGTTCGAGCCCCGCGTCGGGCTCTGTGCTGACTGACAGCTCAGAGCCTGGAGCCTGTTTCAGATTCTGCGTGTGTGTCTCTCTTTCTCTGCCCCTCCCCCACTTGCTCTGTCTCTCTCATCTCTCAAAAATGAATAAAAACGTTTAAAAAATTAAACAACAAACAAAGTTTTAAAAGTTAGTACTAGATGGTTAATCGAGAATCAATGTAATGTCCGAGGTAGATCTGTTTGTGGGTGCAGGCACCTTCCAGAATGGGTGGACCCGAGCCCCATCTGGCAGTCGAGGGGCAGAAGGGCCTGACCTGGTCACAAGGATGGGGTCACTCCAGTGATTGATCCACCACCAGGCACGGGGGCCCCAAGGTGGGCTCCATCCAGGAGAAGGGAGGCAGCCGTGGCCCGAGAGCCCTGAGAAGGGGACCCTGGGACGGCTTTGGTAGGTGACGGGAGTCACCCCCAGGCTGGGGTGCGCCTTGGGGGTGCCTGCTGACATAGCTCTTTGCTCGCCTTTCCGGGGTACCTCCTGAGGTCAAGGCCACGGCTGCTCGGAGGCCATCTCTAGGCTACAGCCGCTTCTGTTTCCTCTCCCATCAGTTCTGGCTGCTCTGCGACCGGGCTGAGTCACCCAGGACAGAGCAGCAGGGGGGACAGGGACTTCTGACTCAACATCCCCCATGACTCACGGATGGCCTGAGGTGGCAGCCAGAGTGCGGGTGAAGAATGTGGCGGAGAAGGGGTGGCTTTGCCCGTCAGCGCGCCAGGGGCGGGGTGTCCACCTCGTGCATATTCAGCAGAGGGACGTCCTCCGAGACACTCCCCTCCTCCCATAGGCTGCCACATGTGACTGACAGATCTCTTGGCCTCTCTGGGCCTCAGCTCTCCCATCTGTAAAATGGGAACACCCCATCCACCATCTCTTCTACCCACCTTAACGCAGTTACTGAACAGAAGGCATCGTAGAGCCGCGCCGTGCCAGGCGACACCATCACTGATAGCTCATGGTGACGTCCCCGCCACCCAGGTCAGTGCTCAAGGCCTTGGCTGTGTCCCGGCCCGTAGCCCCCTCCCATGCTGGCCTTCCTCCGCTTGCCTAGATGACTCTCTCCTGGCCCTGGCTGCCTGCGGCACTGCCTCTATCATGCATGTGTCAAAAACTGGAGACCCCCTCCCCACCCCCCCATCCCCGGCACTCGCCAGGGGCTGGGAGACATCTGCCCTGGGACCCCACCTCAGAGCCTCGGGGCTCCCCACAAGGAAGCAGAGGTGGTGGGAGGTGTAGGGTAGGTGCTGCCCCAGGGGCTGGGAACACCTGTAGCCTCACCCCTCCACCCCCTGCGGGGGAGGCCACAGGAAGCCACTACGGAGGCCCCGTGAGGCCCTGTTCACCCGGGGCCCCCTCCGCCTCTTCCCCGTGGTCTCTCCTAACACCCTCTCTGGCTCACACCCCTTCCGGGAGCCCCGGTCTGGCACTCTGCATTCAGCCAAACCAGGCTCCATCCTCTCTTTCTGGACTCTTCTTTGGCTGCCCCCCCCCGCCCCCCACCGCGTCTCACCAATCCAGCCTCACCTCCTGGGTACGGACAGAGCCCCACTCCACCCGAGCCCCCCGAAGCACTCAGCACCAGCGTGATCCTGAGGTCCTCCCTCCAGGCAGATGCCCTCACCGCAGGCCAAACTGCAGGCTTCTGGGAGCCCCGGCCCCACCCTCACCTCACGCTTAGCCCCAGCCTGTCACACACGCAGAATACACGTACTCATGTGACGGATTCACCCGTGGTTTCTGGCTTACACAGCGACGTGCAGCCACACACACACACCACGAAAGAACTGTGTCAAAACCTGGTTAGTACGGAGTCCAGACTGCACGCTTACGTCCAGGCTCGACGCGTGGCCCAAAAGACTGGCCTCAAATTCCACCGTCAGCCGAAATGTCCCATCATCTCTCTCTGTGCTGGAATCTTTTCAAACTAAGTCATATTTCAACTTCATTTCAGAAGATGACCTATTTGTATAAAGCATCGACAAGTCCAATTTTTTTATTATAAATTAAAAAAAATTTTAATGTTTACTTTTGAGAGAGACAGAGCACGAGTGGGGGAGGGGTAGAGAGAGAGAGGGAGACACAGAATCTGAAGCAGGCTCCAGGCTCTGAGCTGTCAGCACAGAGCCTGAGGCCGAGCTTGAACTCAGAAACCCCAAGATCATGACCTGAGCCAAAGTCAGACACTGAACCAACTGAGCCACCAAGATGCCCTGTCAAGTCCAACTTTTTTTTAGTGTAAATTTAGACTATCGGCCTTTTCTTATACTTGCATACAGTGGTCACCCAGCTTTAGGGAATATGGAGCCAGACAAACATCAGTGGGATGTCCTGGGTGACCAGGCCCTCGTCCCCACCTGGGCAGCCCCACCCACCGAGCCTCAGTATCAGTCTGAAGAAGCCACGCATGGGAAGAAGCTCACGGATCACTCACTCGGTCCTCAAGTAATTACTGAATGCCCAGCATGCAGTAAGTTCCTTGTGAGGAGCTTGGTATCAGTGAGGATATCAGTGAGGGTCCACTTTGTTCTCACTTCATTAGAAAAACCCCAAATAACAGTGGTTTCAGGAAGGGAGAGGCTTGTTTTCCTTTGCACAAAGGACGCCCGACAGGTAGGCAGTCCAGATGGCTAAGGCAGCTTCACAATGTTAACCCAGGATCCTGTCTCTACTCTCCACTCTCCTCAGTGTGCGTTTTCCATCGTCGGCAATCACCTCAGGGTCCAAGATGACTGCTGGGGCTCCAGTCATCACATCTGTCTTCGAGGCAGGGGAAGGAAAAGGGGATCGATGGGGACACACCTTTCCCCTCCTTTGAGAGTCTTTTCCAGATGTCTAAACAACACTCCCCTTTAGAGCTCACTGAATAATTTGCTCCTATGCCCTCTTGAGCCACAGGCAGGACATAGGAGAACCGAGGTCCTGTCACAGAGAAAGGTGGCTCATGCATGTGGGTCACCATCAGAGGTCTGTCACCGGCAGAGAGAGAACAAGACACAATCTCCACGCCCGAGGAGTTTAGCGGCTCAGCCCAAACAGACCAGCCAAGCTCTGAGCTGGGTTACTGCCCTCTTGGACACACGAGCGAGGCCGTGGGGGTCCTGGAGGGCTCGGGGCAGATCCTGCAGAGAACGCCTGAGCGGGGGTGGGGGTGGGGGTGGGGCTGGGCCAGCAGGGCAAGGAGGGCGTTTCCAGCAAGAGGGACACACTCAGCTCGTTCTCTTTAGCTTATCTTTTCCAGACAACGTGGAGCCGGGCTGTGTGACCCCAAGAGGTCACTCCCCAGGGGCCCCTGTTATCTGGACCGGGCGCCCTCAGCCACCCACACAATGCACATGGGGGTCAGGGCCCGCCCGAGTCGCACCGTGGAAACCTCCATCAGAGATCCATTGTCCCTTGTTTGGGAGAAAATCTGCTTTTCTCGGGTGAATCGGGGGACCTGTCTCAGGAGAGGCCCCAGGGGCCCCGGGAGGGAAGTCAGGAGCAGCAGTTCTGAGCAATGGCCACCGCGTTTCCAGAACGTGTTCGAGGGGGTGCGACCCCCTGCTGGTGACCCTCCCAGAGCAGCCTCCCCCCCCCCCTCCGCTGGCCTCCATCCCTCACATCAAAACCGGACCCTTCTGACAAAATCTCAGCTGACCCTTTAAGTTTTATCATCTTGTATCATACGCTCTTATGACCTATTTGTACAAATTTGCTCAGTGTCTACAGGTTTCACCTCTGTGTCCTCAGCACCCACGACCCGCGGCCAGAGCTTAACGGAGGGAACCAGGGGGACTGCGTGGGAGGCAAGCGCCGGGAGAGTCGGCGAGGCCCACGCTGCAGGCCGAGGCAGGACAGAACCAGGGAGCGAGCGCGGGCGGGCGGAGGGGCTGCGCCAGGTGGGAGTCAGGGCGGTGAGGCTCAAGGAGACCTCAAGATGGAAGCCACTGTCTATTCCGCATCCCCTGGGGGCCCCCAGGGTGAGGCCGCGTCCTCCATGAGCCCCCGTGTTGGTCTGGCCACACCTTCCTCTTTCTTCCAGAAACAAGGCCATGGCTAGGCGAGCCCCAGGCTCCGCGCGAGGCGGCCACAAAACACCCCTGCCGTTTGTCCATCCACCCACCGGGCACGTGGCCGCATCACGGAATATCATGTACAACAGTGGGGGAGAAGGCCACACGGCTTGCTCGTCCACGGACACTCACACGGCACTTTCTGTGGCCTTAGAAACCACGTCAGGGACAGACAGCCCTTCCCCTCCGTCTACCGGCGCCAGAGGTGTGCCCCAGGCTTGAAAGATGGCGCCCTTGAAAGGGAAGGGAGAAGCATGACCCGGAGAGAAGGAACCCCAGGGAAGCCCGAGCGGCTGGGCACCTAAGGCCCAGGAGGCCAGGGTGTCCAGACTTGGGGGGAACAAGCCTCTGCCCCCCAGAGCCTGCATGCTGGGGGCTCAGGCAGACTGTCGGGGCAGACGTGAAAACGCACGGAAACTCAAGGTAAAGAGGATGAGAAGTATGGCAGTGACCTCTAGTCCACATTCCTCGCCGACTGGGAAGAGACACCACCCCCCCCAACTACCGCTAGGTTGGCCAATTCTTGGAGCAAAGTTTTCACACGCAAAATAAGCCTATCTGGGAGCCCCCCCCCCCACTCAGAACCCCTCCCCCTACACTCAGCAGGCACCGCCCGCTGCCCTAGCCATCCAGGGAGTCAGGGACCAGACACTATTGACGTGCGGCCCCTGCCTGGCTCTGCCTTTCCCGTGGAGACCCAGCAAAAGGCTCCTGACTGTCCTCTCCCGGCCACCAGACAGCTTTCCGCCCCCCGCCCCGCCTGCCGCACCCCTCCCGGCTCTGCACGAACCCTGTGGCCCTCCTCTGGGCGGGGGGTGGGGGGTGGGGTGCATACCACAAAGGGTTTGAGGCGGCGTCACGGACACGTCTGTCAGCCTCTCCGAACCCGAAGGGTAACAAAACCTACAATCTAAATCCATCTCCCCATGTCTATACCAGGCACTTTCCTTTCTTTCTTTGCTCCGGATGGGCAGACAATAAAACGTTTCCTAACACGGATATACACAACCATCCGTCAACAGGGAAGCTTCAAGCGAAGCGGGCATTCACTCCGACGGCCGGAGAACTTCTCAGAAGCCCCTGACCAAGTGCACCTGTGCTGAAAGGGCTTCCCGGGGCCTCGCCTGCCCGGGGAACTGAGCACAGGCAGGCCTGCGGGGCCTGGCGCGGGCAGATATCAGGTACCAGTCGTGCTCCAGCAACGCTGAGTTTCTAGGAGAAGGGGCTGGAGGTGACTTGGTTCATTGGTACGAAGGCTATGGAGGGGGTTGACTGTAGGCGGAGCTGGGTCCTAGGAGCTTTATCCCTTATTTGCCGTTCCTTGGTGAAATCCCTGGAATTAGTGTTCTTGAACCTTCTACCTCCTTCTCAGCAGCCATCTTGTTCTGGGGCCCCAGACGGTACCTGTACATCTACTTTCACAGCCAGGTTTGCGTTCTTTCTTTCTCCCTTTGTTTTCATTTCGTTTCGTTCTTTTCTTTTCCTTCTCTTTGCTTTCTTTGTTCTTTCTTTTCCAAGTTTTCGTTTAAATTCTAGTTAGTAAATTTACACCGCAATATGAGTTTCAAGAGTAGAATTCATCACGTGCACATGACCCCCAGTGCTCATCCCAACAAGTGCCCTCCTTAGTGCCCGTCACCTATTTAGCCCTCCCCCACCTCCCTCCATCAACCCTCAGTTTGTTCTCTGTTTTAAGAGTCTCTTGGGGCACTTTGGTCCAGGTCATGATCTCACGGATTGTGGGATCAAGCCCGGCATCGGGCTCCACTACACAGTGTGGAGCCTGCTTGTGAGTCTCCCTCCCTCTCTTTCTGCCCTCCCCGAGTTGTGCGTCACACACACTTTCAAAGTAAATATTTTAAAAAAAAAGAGTCTCATGGTTTGTTGCCCACTGTCTCTTTTCCCTTCCCTCCCATGCGTTCATCTGTCTTGTTTCTTAAATTCCACCCATGAATGAAGTCATATAGTATTTGTCTTTCTCTGACTTATTACACTGAGCATATACAGTCTAGTTCCATCCACGTTGTTGCGAATGGCAAGATTTCATTCTTTTTGATCCCCGAGTAATATTCCATTGTATATATAGACATACCACATCTTCTTTATCCATTCATAGGTCGATGGACATTTGGGCTCTTTCTGTACTTGGGCTATTGTTGATAGAGCTGCTATAAACATTGGGGTACATGTGCCCCTTCAAACAGCATTTTTGTATCCTTTGGATAAATACCTAGTAGTGCAACGGCTGGGTCGTGAGGGAGCTCTATTTTTAACTTTCTGAGGAACCTCCATACTGTTTTCCAGAGTGGCTGCACCAGTTTGCATTCCCACCAACAGTGCATGAGGGTGCCCCTTTCTCCACATCCTCACCAGCCTCTGTTGTTTCCTGTGCTATTAATTTTATCCATTCTGACAGGTGTGAGGAGATATCTCGTCATAGTTTTGATTATATTTCCCAGATGGGTAATGATGTTGTGCATCTTTTCATGTATCTGTTGGCCATCTGGGTGTCTTCTTTAGAAAAATGTCCATTCATGTCTTCTGCCCATTTCTCACCTGGATTATGTGTTTTTTTGGATATTGAATTTGCTAAGTTCTTCATAGACTTTGGATACTAACCCTTTATCGGATATGTCACTTGAATATATCTTCTCCCATTCTGTAGGCTGTCTTTTAGTTTTGTTGACTGCTGCCTTCACTGTGCAGAAATTTTTTATCTTGATGAGGCCCCAATAGTTCATTTTTCACAGCCAGGGTTTTCTATAGGTGCATCCCACCTCACCCCATTGCACCCCACTCCACCCCACCTCACCCCGCTGCACCCCACCTCACCCCACTGCACCCCACCTCACCCCATTTCACCCCACCCCACTGGGCTCTGCAGGCCAAGCACAAGTCTGACCAGGGTCCTAACCAGGAGGGGACATACTCCCTCCTAGGGACTTAAGCCCTGGACCACCACCACTGTCATGAGACATCTGTGGAGGCCACAGCCTGGGCCCAGGGCCACAGTAGGACAAGAAGCCATTGTGGTCCTCAGGGAACACCCCGGTTGATCTGTTCTTGAGTAGTTGCACCTCCTATGTTTTTTCTTCTCAATCATCAATGGCAAATTATTATTCAAGGATGGCATTCATTTTGCTCTTTAAATGTGCTGTGTTCTTTGTATTTTAATTTTTAAGTTTATTTATTTTGAGAGAGACAGAGACAGCGTGAGTAGGGGAGGGGCAGAGAAAGAGAGAGAGAGACAGAGAGAATCCCACATAGGCTCTGCACCATCAACACAGAGCCTGATGCGGGGCTTGAACTCACGAAACCCGGATCATGACCTGAGCCGAACCAAGAGTCAGACGTTTAACCGACTGAGCCGCCCAGGTGCTCCTACATGTACCATGTTCTTGATCTCATCTAGAAGCAGGAAGCCCACACGATGTTTTCAGGTGCCAAGGGGGCCCTTACACCCACCCTGGGAGCGGGGAGGGGGGTCCTTCTGGAAGGGTCTAGATGTCAGAGCAGCAATGGTCTGGCCCCAGCCAGGCATTCCAGCCCTAAGCCGAGTCAATGAGCCACAGGAGGCATCACTGTCCAGAGTGACGGTGTTTAAATCCAGCCCCTTCCCTGAGCGCTTCTTCTCCCTTATTTCTCTCTGCCCTTTCCCGGTTCTGCAATCTCATCTTCCTGTCCATCGCACGTCCACGGTGCCAGCATCCTTTGTCGGGACCCAGGTTCTCTGTGCAGACCAGGGCTCCCCAGAGGACAGCAGCTCCGGCAAACACACGGCTTACCTGCCGCCTAACCTCTCGGAGCCCATGGGCAACGTGTGCGCCAGCACCCATTTCACTGTCTCTGTTGTCACCCGGCCTGTGGCTGGGATGCTCCTTCCTGTCCCGCTGGGCAGACACGGGGAGGGGGCGTGGACAGTGACCGCCCTGGACACCCCTGTCTCCCCTGGAGCCGCCCTGCCTCCTGCCCGCCTGCTGGGTGGGGGCCGCCTGGCTTCCCCAGTGACCCAGGGAGCCCACAGAGCGGATGAATCTGGAAGTGCTTAGCTGAGATTTTCCCAGGAAGCCCTCGTCCGGGCCATGCCTTCCACCTGTCGTCTAGCCGGGGCCCGCGTCCAGGGACCGCTGAGCCGCGTGTGGTGATGGTGGCCCACAGAAGGGCAGGGAGAGGAACGGAGGGTGTGGGTCGGATGGACGGGGGGCCAGTGAGCCGGGCCTCCCTCTCCAGATCTCGAGCTGAGCTGAGCTGAGCATTCCCAAACGGTGCGCTGCCCCAAGGACATGAGGAGATGCCCTCAACACCCCACCCCTGACGGCTACGGAGTCCGCCGTGCTCCCCAGCATGCCCAGCCTTGCAGATGAGACAGGAGTCACCGAGAATGGGAGGCAGGGCTGGGCGCTGAGGCCAGGCGGGGGCATGTGGCCCCTTGGGGGCGGCCCCCACCCTCAGGGCCCATCAGTGCTCTGCTTAAGACCCCCGGGTGCCTCATCTCACGCAGGTTCAACCCCAAGTCCGCGTGCCCACGGGGCGGGGACTGTACTGAGCTCACCCTCCCCCCACCCCTTGCCTCCTGCTGAGCGCCTGACTCGGATCCTGTTGTTCACACACGGCCTCCTGCTGCTCCTGGAACCTAGCAAGGGTGTGCCCCTGACCTCAGGGGTCTGCACCGCCCACTTCCTCCCCCTGGAGCCCCGGCAGGGGTGGGGGAGCCCTTCCCCGACCCCCCAGCCGGCTGACCTCTCAGCCTGCCTCTTCCTCCATAGCGCTCACCGCTGTACAAGCCGCGGTCCCTGGAGCAGTCAATTCACAGAGACGGGAAGTCGGAAGGTGGGTGCCAGGGGCCGGGGGGTGGAATGGGTGCAGAGTGTCAGCTGGGAATGGCGGAAAGCTCTGGGGGGTGGACGGCGATGAGGGCCCTTGAACCGTGCACTTAGAAGTGGGTCGGCTGGTACGTCTTATTTTGTCACAGTTTAAAAGACCATCTCAGGGGTCCGCCTCAGGGAAGGTGGTGGGCGCCGTGCGCACCGCTGTGCCCCAGACGCTGGCGGGACTGGCATGTCGCCAGGCGCTGCTGCACTTGACCACGGCTCTGTGACGCTGTTCTCCCTACTTCTCTATGCGCTTGAAATCTTCCGTTACGGACTGGGAAGTACATGTGCTTGAACGAGAGACTGAATGAACACTGCGGTCTTTCCAGGCGACCGCGACTGCGCGAAGACCATGAGGGGCAGGCAGGGAGCCGAGGGGGACAGCTGGGGGAGGCGGGATGGGCCACAGGTGGCACTTCCAGCCAGGGACGCCCCTCCCCCCCGCCACCATGCCCGGCTGTGACATCTGCTGGCATTTACAGAGGACAAGAGAGCAGGGCCGGGCAGTGCGGAGAGGCGAGCTCACCTGGGCATGAGGAACCCTCCAGTTTCGGTGCAGAAGTGGTCGTACGTGTATCCCGAGGAGGCTCATGGGAAGGGGAAGCTGGCTGTAAAGCAGAGCCCGGCCAGAGAGGGGTTCTGGTCTTTGGTGTGACTTAGATGCCTTCCTGTCTGCAGTGTGGTCCTCAGATGAGATCTCTTAAGATTTCAGGTACACACAGCTTCTAGTGAGTCCCCTCCAACTGTGGCGGGGGGAGAAGTGGGGGCACCCCACCCTCTTCCATCTGATCGCCTGATCCCTTCCTAATCTTCCTTTCACAGTTTTATTCTTATCGCCACACGCTCTTTGGCAACACAACCTGGGTGTCGGCTGACCAAAGAGGCTGCAAGCAAAGGCTGAGGTCGAAATCATCGCTTCTATGGCACACAGGCCACGAAAGCCCGAGGCGTCTGCTTGGCCTCGCAGGGGACCTGGGCAGATACTAAACTCTGCAGGGCTTTGAAGGGGTGAGCTCTTCACGAATCCGAACCCTCAAGGGTGGTTTATCACAAGCCTTGGAGCGTTCAAAAGCCCAACAAGAGCCATGACTTCCAAAGGAAAACGCCATCCAGGCTTTGTAATTGCTGGTCGGCTGTGGCCTGACTCTCTCTCTCTCTCTCTCTCTCTCTCTCTCTCTCTCGGTCGTTCTGGTTCATCAGGGGGCTGTGGGGACAGCTGCATGTGAGTGTGTGCACAGGTACACATGCACATGGGTAGCAAGGATGCTTCCTGGCCTGAAAATCAGCCAAGGAGGCAAAGCACGCCTCATCCCATGAGGAGGGGCCCCCAGCCGGGGCGGAGGACACGGCCCATGGCTCCTGGGACGGTTTGACCGGGCCACGGAGGGTGAGGAGCCCCCACCAGCCTGCTGAGTGTGCCTGATCTGAGGGAAATGTGGGATGAGTAAAGGACAGACATCGTCACGACCCTCAGGGAAGCTTTCTC
Source organism: Proteles cristata cristata (assembly GCA_017311185.1). NCBI lineage: Eukaryota > Metazoa > Chordata > Mammalia > Carnivora > Hyaenidae > Proteles > Proteles cristata. The sequence goes on from JAESUZ010001028.1 coordinate 68,733, forward strand.
GGGAAAAGAGGAGGCCTCCTCTAAAATTCTCTGACCACCGTAGGAAGGAGTGGACCGGCTGAAAGGGAATTTAGAAAAGCAAAGAACCTGAAGCAATACCTCCTCAACAAGCAGAAACAACATCCTGGGACCAGAAACTCTGTAGCAAGAACGTGGGATAGAAGGCTCCTTTGGGGACATATCCCTGTCCCCGAGACCACGAGATCACAGGACGGGTGCCTGGGCTTTAGGGAAGGAAGGGTTAAGCTGAGTCTTAAAAGGCAGATGAGGGTTACCAAGGCACCAGGGAGGGGGTGCTCAGTGCAAACTCTCCAACTGTTTTTTCTTCATTTGCTGTCTCTCCACTCCCCCCCACCCCCGGCGTCATCTGAGGGGCCAACACCCGCCACCTGCCTTGCTCTTAGCTCCCTGCACGCGGAGACTCTGACAAAAGGAAAATCAGGACGCACCGCCAACCTTGGTGCCTGGGCTCTCGCCACCTCGAGGGGCCTCTGCCTGCTTCCTGAACCCCAGAGGAAGCTTCTGGAGGGAGCCCTGATGTCCCGGAGCCCGGTCAGGGCTGGCGTTCGCATGTGAGCATGTATAAAACTTGGTCGGCGCGCAACTATTATTTTTGATCTCGGGAGCGCAGGAGACACGAAGACAGCCAAGTTCTACGTGCAAGAGGGGAAACCGCAGTCTGGCAAATAACAGGCTTTTAATAATGGGCCTCCCGTCCCCGAGAGCAAAACGAGACTTTTTGTTAAATATTGGGTTCGGGTGTAATTCTAAGGTAAATGAGTGTTTATTACTTTATTATTTAAAGCAAGAGTCTTCTTTGTAAACCACTGAATCAAGTCAAGACATCTGCCATCCATCCCCGGGGCAAGGGCGGGTGTGTTCCTGCCTAACTCCACCGTAGCACCCGATCAGATACTCCTCCGTGCCTTCACTCAAAAGCTGCTGTTCCCTCGGCCCGCACGCCCCAGGGTCGCCAGCCTCGCACTGGGCCCCCCAGAGGCTTTCTGGAAGCAGCTGGTGAAAGTGGATTAGCAAGTGATGTCAGCAAGTTTTATATTCACCTTTTAATTTTCAAGGTACGGCCCAGGTGTTTTGCCAAAGTCGCTTCCCTTCTATGCACGTGACTTTTTTTTTTTTTTTTTTTTTGCTGCTTACGGTGTCACGTTCCCCTCAAGGTACACAACACACTGCTCAGCTCCCTCATCTTCACTACCCCTGGGGTTGTGCGTGGGGCCCTTTCGATTCATCTTACAGCGGGGTGCTTGGGAACACCCCAAGTCAGGCCCGTAGCCACCAGGAACTTAAAATGAAGAAGCGTGCCGTCTAATTTTCAGTGGGCAGGTCTTGACCAGGCCTCCAGGGAGCTCAGAACGCTTTGGAATCTACTTGTGTCAGCCAGAGGGAAAACCCACCCCCAAATCCATAGGTCACTGGAGGCACCGAATCCCAGACGCTCCCCCACATGTCCTAGTCACACCAGTCCGAACCCCCGTGCGTGGAGGAGCTGTGGAAAGTCCCAGAAGCCAGGGAGATCACAAAGCAAGCTCCTCTCCCCAGGGACACGCCTGAGGCAGGTGCCTTCCCTCCTATGTTAACCCCGATCTGTCCGATTACTCAGCCAGAAGACAAGGGTCCCTCCCGCTGACCCCCAACACGAGTTTTCTCCACACACGCACATTTCATCTTTGACAGCCGAAAATGACAATTCCAGTCCATTCTTTCTGTCTCCCAAGCTGCTGGTTCTGCCTGAATGAATGACAATCCAATCGATCACTAACCTCACGGGGCCGGGTGGGGCGAGACAGAGGAAGGAGACTCAGAAGGAACGTCCAGCAGTTAGTTCATGGTAAGGTCCCCCATCAACACGGAGACACCTGTCCTTGAACTCCTGCCTGGCGATTACACCTGCACGCAGCTACAGCTCAGGAGGCTATGCACGTGCACGCACACACACACACACACACACACACACACACACACGCCGTGGGGTTTCCCGCCTGCAGCACTGACCGGCAGAAAACCAGCCAAAGGGCAGCATCCTACCGAAAAGGCCGTGGGGCTCCGACTGGCGCCTCTCAGTGCTCCGGTTTGGGTCCTTGTGTTTCCTGCTCCCCCTGAGGCTGCCGAAACGCTTCATGGGTAGCTGCGGCCACAGGAGCGGCGACAGCTGACCGTACCAAGGCTCGGAGAACCCGCGTCAGCACCCGCCGGCCGGGAGCCGGGAGGGGTGCAGCATCGGCCGGCAGGTGTGGGGCGCCCAGCGGCTCGGCCACCGAGAGCTTAGAGGCGCGGCTTGTGCTCGAGCGCCAGCCCGGGGCCCTCACCCCAACACGGCACGGGTCGCTCTCGGGGCCGGCAGCCACGGGGCACGCAGGGCGGTCCCCCTGCAGTCCTTCCTCGGAGGCTCGGAGGGAGAGCTCGGCCGTCCTCGCCTCCACACCTCCGGCCGCAGCAGCCGGAGAAGCAGGCAAAGAAGCTGCCGGAAGCGCAGGCAGAACCTGCCGTGGGTTTGTTTATGTAGTTACGGTCAGCTGTGCGCTCAGACACTCCAGGGCTTTTTGCCCCTTAAAATCAGAGAAGGAGGGAAGACTAAATAGGCAAACGGAGCACGGGCTCGCAGGTCATGTGCGGATCTGCAGATGTCTCTTTAAAAAGACTGTAAAAGGAAACCACCCTGTACGGACAATTCCTGGCACCAATTGGCCGGAGCACATTCCCATTATGACATGACATCACACAACTATTTTGATTCATGGGCTCCAGGCTCCACGGGGTCAGAAGGCTCTGGCGGCTGCCTGGTGGAGAAGCCGCGGCCCCCGGGCGGGGAACCGCCGATCGATTTCAGCGTGTGCTCCTTTGCGATGAAAGATATAAGACCATCTGTGCGGTGGGGGGATGGGGGCCCCCGGAATTCGAGGGAAAGTTCTGCAGCAAATGCACAAGTTGAGCCCCGGGCTTCTTAGGAATCTGGCACGACAGAGCTTTTAGACGGAGATTTTAGAGCGGATCTAGTCTATCCCCTTCCATTACAGATGGGGAGGTCGAGGCTCGGGAAGGGTCTGCGGTCCTGTCGCTAACGGCAGAAGTGGGGTGAGAACTGTAATCTCCTTGACCCTAAGCCAAACCCCGATCTAATAAAACACAACAGAAAACTTTCTATGTGTTGTGTGACTAAAAACCAAACTGTAAAAATGTAAGATAGAAAACTAATTTTTATTTTTATAAAAATGCTTATTTATTTTGAGGGAGGGAGGAGCAGAGAATGAGGGAGACAGAGAGCCCCAAGCAACCTCCACGCTGTCAGGGTAGCACCCAATACAGGGCTCAAACCCACGGACAGTGAGGTCATGACTAGAGTTGAAACCAAGCCTAGCTGGACGCTTAACTGACTGAGCCACACAGGTGACCCAAAATAGAATTTTTTTAATTAAAAAAAAATTTTTTTTTTGCTGATATCTACACTAGATTAAAGGGATATCTATACTAGAAGTGACAGGATGTGCTACTAACTAGCTTTATGATCTTGAAACGTTACTTCCAATATCTGGGCCTCAGTTTCTCCCTCTGTGAATCAAGACTAAGACTTGATCACATCAGGATTTCACCTACTTCTGGAAGTCAAAACTTTTTTTTTTTTTTAAGTTTTTTAATGTTTATTTTTGAGAGAGAGACAGAGAGAGATACACATAGAGTGTGCACAGGGGAGGGGCAGAGAGAGAGGGAGACACAGAATCTGAAACAGGCTCCAGGCTCCGAGCTGTCAGCACAGAGCCCGACGCAGGGCCCGAACCCACGAACCGCGATATCATGTCCTGAGCCAAAGTCGGATGCTTAACCGACTCAGCCACCCAGGCGCCTCTGAAGGTCTGAACTTCTAATGGCCACTCAGTGTGCCTTTTCTTTCCTCCTGGGACTGATGGATAGAAACAGAGATCAAATATTTGTAGCAGGGATGCATGAATGAACAAACAAAATAGTTTTTGCCCTTAAGGAATTTGCAAATGACAAGGATAAACTATAAAGCAATAGTCACTGCATAAAAAAAGCTGCATGTGATCAACAGCGAGCGGCTGTAAGGACAATGAGTGTCAACGAGTGCCATCAACACAAATGTACGGAGAGGCAATTGCATGGCCTGGCTTGGAAGGGAGAGCTTGAGTTGGCCGGGAGGGTTGGAAGATCTGGAGAAAGGCCAGCATAGCCTCTCGAAACAAGGCAAGACCCACCTCCAGCTGGGCCCCCCAGTGCACGAGAGAATCATCTCTGTTGCTAAATATGGTAGCTCTTACTCATTGTGACTAAACTCTGAAAAAGACTGAGTAGGTAGGTTTTTCCCACTGAGATTTCCTTTTTTTTTTTTTTTTTAATCTTATCAATTCAGCTCCTCACAAAAGTTGAAATGTTCTGATTGAAAAATAAAAGAAAACAAAGCAAGGGTGCCTGGCTAGCTCAGTCGGTGGAGACTGCAACTCCTGATCTCAGGGTTGTGAGTTCAAGCCCCACATTGGGCGTGTAGATTACTTAAAAAGGAAAAAATAAATTGGGGCGCTTGGGTGGCTCAGTCGATTAAGCATCCGACTTTGGCTCAGGCCATGATCTTGCAGTTCGTGGTTTAGAGTCCCGTGTCAGGCTCTGTGCTGACAGCTCGGAGCCTGCAACCTGCTTCAGATTCTGTGTCTCCCTCTCTCTTGGCCCCTCCCCCACTCACACTCTCTCAAAAATAAACATTTAAGAAATTTTTAAATAAAATGGGATTAATAATGCCTGTCCCACAGGCCTGTGGGAAGAATGAAAGAAATAATAACTGTGAGGTAACCTGCACGCCAGCTGGCATGTGGCAGGCACTCGGCAAACAGGGTGTATTATTTTGCTGATTAAAATATAGTTCTTAGAGGAGAAAAATGTCTTTGAATTATTCATAGCACTAATCCCCTCCATCAGCAACTGTCCTGTGCGTTTGGTAGAGGTTTAATCAGCACTTGATGAGTGAGCGGCCACATAAACAACGAGGCACAGGACCATGGGCCACGCCAATGTCCCAGTTTATTTTCCACGCGAATTTGCACTCGCTCATTTGCAATCACTACACGTTGAAATGTGACTGCTCGCTACGTTCTTTATCACATGGTACCAGAATGGCGTACTGGCTTAGACAAAAACTTTTCATGTTCCTTTTGCCCAAATATGTCCCTTGGCTCTGAGCTGTCAGCACAGAGCCCGTGAACCCATGAACCGCCAGATCATGACCTGAGCCCAGGTCGGATGGTTAACCAACTGAGCCACCCAGGTGCTCCAATACCATCTTATTTAAAGATGAATAATCGAGTCAGAGAGGTAGCTTGACCAGGATCACATGGCTAACAAGTTGGGAGAACGTGGACTTGAACTCTCATTATCTGATTCCGAGAGTTACGTCTTTGCGCCGTCCTGAACCGTGTCACACACACGCACAGAAAATTCACCACCAGTGAGGTAAGGGTCTGAGCAGTGCCCTGGTCTGAATCTTACAGGGCCCCGAGGACCACAGCGGACTGCAGTGATCTGGAAACTTCTCTCTTCTCACTTGCACCTTTTGCTCCGTAGGCTGGAGAACTCACAGGAGAAGGAGAGAAGGACCATGTCTGACGGGCTCGATTCCCATCACAGTCCAGCCTGTGACACGGGCCAGCCTGAGTCTGTGACACCTGGCTCGTCAAACCATCGTGCTGCGCTGTGGAAACGCAAAGCGGACCTGCTCGCCTCCTGCACAGACGCGTGCAGGCTGCTGAGCAGAGAGCCAGGGGGCCCCGTTGCCAGAGCCAGGCCTCATCTCTGGGCTCTGCACCGTCTGGACTTACTCAGTGGGAACGTGTGACACCTTCTCGAGAGGCTTTAGGATGTGGCAAAGAAGAAAGAAGCAAAGTTTTACGCAGATCATTCAAGGCTACTATTCCGCTAATGAGACAGGGACAGAATATTCTGGAAAGAAAAGCTTTTTGCCCAGCATAGCTCCCGGTCCTGCGGGATGGGCCCTGGAAAGCTTGGGGTGGAAGGGGCTGGGAGCAAGGTGGAATGTGGCTTTCCGAAAATCTAGGTGACTTCAGGCACGACAGCCTTGACACGGACACAAATCCCCAGAGAGACACCCCGCGCCCCCCACGCCAACATGTACTTTTGACCTCACTCAACATGTTCTTTAGGGTCAGTTTGACCCGAGAGCAGAGGAAAAGGCGGCTGTTGACACTGAATTTCAGAAACCGAGGCGGCGGTGTCCTGGGAAAGGTGAGCAGGCAGATGTCTGGGGGGCGGGGGACAAGCGGTGGGGGAGGACCACTTTGTGGTCGGCACGTCCCGTGGTGTAGATGCCCCAACAGTGGCCCATTTCCAGGCACGGGTGCGGCACGGACAGACTTGCAGAATTTCTTTAAGTTTAACAAATGGCTCACTCACTGCCGGGGGTCTTCCTGTTCGACTCCCAGGGGCCTGCGAGTCCTTAAACTGGGGATGATGTGTTTGAGTCCACAATTAGAGGTAAATGCCGGTGCTCTGGGAGAGGGGAAATGGGCACGCTGCAGGTTCAGGGGCCGGGGACCCTCCAGCACGTCGACTGGGGCTGGGAGAGAGACCCACTCACAGGAGCACTAAAAACGCTGCCTTCTTCACCCTTTCCATCAGCTGATGGTCTCGAGCAAACAAGGGTAAAACCCCTTTATGCAAGAGTGATTCAACTAGCGGGAAGACGTGCCGATGGAATGCTTTCCAGACGGGAAGTTTTTTTTAAGGGAAGGACTTAAAAACAAAACGGAACTAGTGGCTTCCAAGATGAAACAGTATTTTAAAGGTTTTTATTTTTTAACTAATTTTTTAATGTTTATTTATTTTTGAGAGAGAAAGAGAGAGAGAGAGAGAGGGCATGCACAAGCAGGGGAGGGGCAGAGAGAGAGGAGTCACAGAATCTGAAGCAGGCTCCAGGCTCTGAGCTGTCAGCACAGAGCCCGACACGGGGCTCGAACCCACAGACTGCGAGATCATGACCTGAGCTGAAGTCAGACGCTTAACTGACTGAGCCACCCAGGCGCCCCTGGAGCTGTGTTTTAAAAAATAGTTTTAAAGGACTTGGGTCTTTCTAGATGATACTTTGCAAGTCACTTGGTGGGCGACACCCAGAAGCCTGGGATAGGACCAGGCAATCTGGGCAGGAGACGCCGTCTGTCTTTGCACTTGACCCAGGCTGACCCAGGCCTCCCGATCACCACTGAGAGAGATCCACGGGGTCTGGTGCAATTATGGGTCTTTCTGATTGTGTCGTTTGTTTCTGTTGTTCTAGTTTTTGGACCATGAACACCTGACAGCCAGACAAAAAGGCGCTGAAGGGTACTGCTTGGAGACGGGGCACGCGGTGAGCTTGCTTCGTTATCTTGTGTGTCTGTGGGTTTCTTCTCTCCCCAGCTCTGCGGAAAGCTCGCTGCTCGTGGGAATCTCACCCGCTCTCTTCTGGGAGAAACAGAATCGGTGCTCAGCGGATGAGCTCTTCGGGCTGGCTCGTGGGCACGGAGGTGGGCAGGGAGCAGAAGCTGGTTGTGCCCTGTGTCACAGGGCAGCACACCCTGACCTGGGGTGCATTGCCCGATGCCCTTGGAACCGGGGGAGGCTGTGCTGACGGCTTCCATGCCCTTGGTCACCCCAAGCACTGCACTCAGCCTGCGCCAGCGCCCTTAGGGCAGGACTGAAGACATGGCCACGGCCTGACAATGGGGACGGGTCTCTTACCCTGAGTTTGGCATTTTAATGGGTGGGGATGGCTCTGCACGTCTGAATATGGCACAGTCTTCAGAAGCCCGAGTGCGGAGGTGGCTGGCAAGGGGCACTGGCAGGAACAGGAGAGGTGGAGAGGGGACATGGCGGGGACCGCAGACAGGCCGCCACTGCTCCAGGGTGCCAGCAAGCAGAGAGTTCTCACTCCTTTCCCGCACGCCGCGCCACTGCCTCTCTGTGCCGGGAGCATCAGCAAGTCCATAGAGTTCCGATGTGTAGGACCCATCTGGTGGCCCCACAATGCAGGTAATAAGCCTGCTCGGTCGTTGGAAGCTCTGGGCTGGGGAGCCGGGAGGCCGTGTTCCCTCGGCCTGGTGCCAGGTGCCAAGAGGCAAGGCATCCATTGTCCCAATAACTTGGTGCCCTTCCAGGCTGCTCGCTGTGGCCCCAACCAGGGCTTGTGCGCTCTCTGCAGTGGACACCACAGTGCATGCCGACCTCTGCTCGCATCCACCCCATACGCAGCAGCAGGGGGCCCTGAGAGGGTCCTCACGGGGCTGAGCAGTCCACGGAATACCGGCAGGAGCGATCCCCCCTGGAGTCCCCCTACCCCTGGATGTCCAGATACATTAAAATACATTTAAAATTTTTTAAAAAAATGTTTTATTTATTTCTAGGAGAGAGAGAGAGACAGCGTGAGCAGGGGAGGGTCAGAGAGAGAGGGAGTCACAGACTCTGAAACAGGCTCCGGGCTCCGAGCTAGCTGTCAGCACAGAGCCCGACGCGGGGCTCGAACCCACGAACTGCAAGATCATGACCTAAGCGAAAGTTGGACGCTTAACTGACTAAGCCACCCAGGCACCCCCATTTAAAACTTTTTTAATGTTTAATTTTGAGAGAGACAGGGTGTGAGCAGGGGAGGGTCAGAGAGAGAGGGAGACAGAATCCGAAGCAGCTCCAGGCTCCAAGCTGTCAGCACAGAGCCCAACACGGGGCTCCAATCCACGAACTGTGAGATCATGACCTGAGGCAAAGTCGGACGCTTGACCAACTGAGCCACCCAGGCGCCCCCAAATACATTTTTTAAAGGCCCAAACCGTCATCACTGAAGCCACTTGGGTCCTGTGTCATGCAGAGCTGTGAACAATTCCCCAAATGGTCACAAGCGGCCGGGACGAGAGAGACCCTGCAGACCATCCTCACTAAAGGCACTTCACGTCGTTAGGACGGGTTCTCACACCCCAGCGGCACCCCTCGATGCACAGTGGGCTCGCTGTGTAGACAGAAGCGGCCGGCGAGTGGGGCGCGACGGCCACCAGGGGACCCACCCCGTCAAGGACGCCTTCCATCTGAACAGGGCGTGTAGACTTTTCCTGAAGCCCTTTCTTCAGGGCTTCCCCACCGTGTTGATAGGTAGGAGGCCAGCCCGTATTATTCAAGAAATGAAAAGCAACAGAGGCTCAGAGAAACAAAACGATTTGCCCAGGATCCAGCTGGAGGCCAGCGGTGGGGCTGGGGCTGGACACAGGGTCGCTGGTCCCCCACCACATCCAGGTGCACTGTGGCCCTCAGGTTGCCCCTTCTCTGTCGGAATGTGAGAAGAGTAAATAAAGACGCTTCAATAGGAAATCCACGCTGAACCTCTTGAGGATCACATGACCTGAGAAGCACCCAGATCCCTGAAGGGCCGCAGGCCAAACAAAACCCCATTATGTAAGAGGGCGGCGGGTCCCCTCGGAGCCCCGCGGGAGTGCCAACGCATACTTGCTAACACCCTCCTGCTGGTTGCAAAATACTGGGTCATGTTTCATGGAAAGTTCTAAAGGTCACCGCGGCACTTGACTCTGAGCGAGGCTGCATGTCACCGGGGCCTTCCGCGTCCCCTCTCCAGAGCTGTTTATGAGGCGGCGGCCCTGGAGAGCGATGGCCTGCCCGTGACTCAGGACCCCGTGCCTCCTGCACACCGCTCTGCAGCCCCCACCCGCCCCTGCCCCCCTGAGCAGGAATGTGGAGACTCTGGTTTGAGTGGAGTCAAGTTCAGTTTCTTGGTAGAGACAAACCCCACCCCCACCAGCCTGAATATTTCCACTCACACCAGTGATGTCTGCACCCAGCGACAATAGGAGTGTCGACTGGCTAATACAGGAGCGTGCAGAAAAAGTGAGGAAACAATGGCCGTGATTACTTTTAGCACGCCTAAGGGTGGCACCCCAGGTATTCTTAAGATCTTCAAGGGGCATCACGGGCCCTGTGGAGTCCCCCCCTCGCCCCCCCGTGGGGGCCTTACTTAATCCCTCTTCATGGCCCTCGCAGTCCCTGGGGTCTCCGCCAGGCCAGGAGCTGAGAAGGTGCCAGAGACCAGAGCTGCTGCAAACCCCAGCTTTCAGAGGGTCAGGGCGAGCCCAGGGCTCGAGGGCTGAAGAGCAATGACTTTCAAACACTAGACTCCAAAGACTGTACAGACCAAGCTTTTGGGTTTTCCATCTAGTTCTTTCAGTGAACGATGTCTCAGAAAGGCCAAAGTGAGTGGCACCTGGGGGGCTCAGTCGGTTGAGCGTCCGACTGCGGCTCAGGTCATGATCTCACGGTTCGTGGGTTCGAGCCCCATGTCGGGCTCTGTGCTGACTGCCAGCTTGGAGCCTGGAGCCAATTTCAGAGTCCGTGTTTCCCTCTCTCTCTGACCCTCCCCTGCTCACGCTGTCTCTCTGTCTCTCTCTCTCTCAGAAATAAAACATAGGGAAAAAAAAGTCCAAAGTGATAAAGGAAAGTGCAAAACCCTTGGCAAGGGTCAAGACCTCATCAGCTCCCCTGTTCAGCAGGAGACAGAGCACGGCCACCTAGGCCTTTGGCCCCTGGGGCAGCCGAGTCTGGTTTCCATTTTCTAGAATCTGGGGCTCCTCAAAGAGACCCCAGGTGCTTTTCATCCCTTCATCTGGGTGAAACCACGAGTTTAAAATATGACACCATCTGAGGGGCGCCTGGGAGGCTCAGCCAGTTAAGCGTCCAACTTCAGCTCAGGTCAATGATCTCCCAGGTGGTGGGTTCGAGCCCCACGTTGGGTTCTGTGCTGACAGCTCAGAGCCTGGAGCCTGCTTCTGATTCTGTTTTGTTCCTCCCCTATTCACTCTCTCTCTCTCTCAAAATTTAATAAACATTAAAAAAAAAGAAGGGGAATTGGAGGACGTGGGGGAGCGAGTACGCATCATCCACGGCAATAAGACAGTGTACAAGCTTTGACGTCGATAAGCCATAAAATAGCTGAATATGTACACAATTTTAAAAGGTCACATTTGGGTTTTGGTGGAGTGAGGTAGGGGATTACTGCCTTTCAGTATCTATCATTTCGAACCGTTTGACTTTTTTTTTTCAATCATGTGATTGAAGGGCTTCACTGAAAACTAAAACGTAAAGGGGAGAACACAAAACAAAACACAAACAAGAAAGTCTAGGAAACGGTGGTCAGTATCTCCCTCAGGGAAAACCCACAAGGTGTGTTCTCAGTAAGTTGCTTCGGCAAAAGCTAAAAAAAGAGAAGTAGAGGGTTGAGGAACAGCGCTATAAGCAGCAGCGTGAAGAAAGATCACCTCCTGGCACCCAAGACCCTGGCTTTTCTCTCTCATCGCCGGCGGCCCAGGGGCGGGAGATTAGCTGGGAACATAATCCCAGCCCTCTGCCAGGGAGGAGAATGTGCTAATTCACCAATGTTCCAGGAGGGCGGCTTCCTGCCCTTCAGAGGACTTGGGGCTGGTGGAGGGTCCTCACGGGATCACAGGGTGGGGAGGAAGGTGGGAGGGTCTCCTCGCAGAGGCCTGGGAGCCACGACAGGAGCACAGCTGTGTGTCTTATAGATGTCCTCACCCCGGGGAACCGCTGGAAAGAAACACACCTACCAAGCCGAGCAAGGGGCTCCTCGATGGTCAGAGGATGACACTTAGAAACGATCCAGGGAATCTGCTGTCTTCGCTCTCTCCTCACTGGAGGCTTGAACGGGACGGTCAGACCCTGAATCGGCCTGTTAGGACTTGGTGACAATGAGGCAGTCCCCTCCTCCACCAGCCTGTCCTGGCGTCCCCTCTCCTAGGAGACCGTCACTCCTCAGAGTCAATGAGGTGCACCCACTGGCACCTGCCCCCTTCCCCACTTCATTTCAACAAGTCTAGTGTCCAGGTATTTTCGGTCATTAAAACCTTGCTGTCATCAAAAGATCACAAGTAGTGTTTGTACAGCAAAGGAAGCAACCAAGAGGGTGAAAAAGCAGCCCCTAGGAAAGGGAGAAGAAATCCGCAAAGCACGCATCTGGCAAGTGTATACCGCCCGGAATGTCGACAAAACTTTTCCAATCCAGCAACAAAAAGACAACCCCATGAAAAAATGAGTAGACCTGGCCCCAAAGAAGAGACACAAATGGTCACCGAGTGCATGAGAAGGTGCCCGATATCCTTAGGGAATGGCAAGTCAAAGCCACAGGCAGATAGCACCTCACAGCCACGCGGACGGCCAGAGAAACAACAAGAGGATGTGGAGCATCTGGATGCCTCACACGTTGCTGGTGGGAACGCACAATGGTGCAGCCGCCGTGGAAGACCATCTGGCTATTTCTCACCAAGTTAAACACAGAAATAGCAAATGACCTGGGAATTCCACACTTAGGTTATCTACCCAAAAGAACTGAAAACAGGCGTTGAGGCATGAACTTGGACGTGAATGCTCATAGCCGCATGGTTCACAGTAGCCAAAAGGTGGAAACGACCCAAGCGTCCGTTCAGCAGATGGATGGACAAGCAACACGTGGTCAATCCGTACGATGTGATACGATTCATCCATAAAAAGGAATGAAGCTCTGACACCTGCTACATCGTGGACAAACCAGTATGCCGAGTGGAGGAAGCCAGGCACGAAAGGTTACATTTTGTATGATTCTACTTCTGCAAAGTGTGCAGAAGAAGCAAAACCAAAGAGACAGAAAATAGATTGGTGTTGCCCAAGTCGAGGTGGGGGAGGGAGGAGGATGGGAGTAGTGGTATGAGGTTTCCACGTGGGGCAATGAAGAAGCCCTGAAACTAGGTGGTGGTGAAGGTCACACGGCAATGTGAACGTACTTAATGCCTCTGAACGGTACGCTTTAAAATGGTTAACACGGCAAATGGTGCGTTGTGTGTGTTTTACCACACAGAAGAGAGTTAAGCCATGCAGATACTAGGGGAAAATATTCGTGAATTCCTCTACAGTCTAGACTGAGAGGAAGGCTCTGTACTGATGGCTAAGTGTTTTTCCTACCATCCAAGGGCCATTTCCGTGTCTCTTGAGAATCATCTATTCATGTCTGTTGCCATCTTGGCTCAAAGACGGCATCTTTTTGTTTGTTTGTTTTTGTTTGTTTGTTTGTTTGTTCTTACAGCCCCAGAGTAGTGTGTGGATGTACCTTCCTTGCTGTATCCACCTGCTCCCCTAGATGTGAGCATATTTCCTGAGCAGTGTCTGCTCAGAGGACCTGAAAGCACTGATGTTCCAATAGCCCTGGGCACATTTAGCTTCTAGATCCTATTTCTAAATACTAGTGGCCACGGAAAGTACTGGGGGCTCTTTGGAGAAATGGCTGATTCCAGACCAGGGCAGGGAAAGGAAAAGATAAGACCGGAACACTGTTGCACCAGAAAGTAAGGCAGTGTTTCTGACACGACAAAGGGGACGGTCACAGGAAACAGGGACGCGCCCGAGGGGCTCCTGCTGGCCAAGTCCGGGACAACTCGAGCATCAAAAAGACCATGACAAACCAAACAGTTGACTGAAACAGGAATCCGTCAGTACATACATACATAATAGGTACACGCACACATAGAAGAGGAAACTTCCTTCCTTAGTGGAATTCCAATCAGTTGAAACAGAATTAGTGATAAAGTTAGACAAGATCACCTTTTGGCAACCACCATAGTAATAATTCAGGCAACAGAGGGGCGCCTGGGGGGCTCAGGCGGTTGAGCAGCTGACTCTGGCTCAGGTCATGATCTCACAGTTTGTGGGTTCCAGCCCCGTGTCAGGCTCTGTGCTGACAGCTCGGAGCCTGGAGCCTGCTTCAGATTCTATGTCTCCCTCTCTCTGCCCCTCCCCAACTTGCATTCTGTCTCTCTCTCTTTCTGAAAAATAAATAAACATTAAAAATAAAATCTTATGAAACTTAGCAAGTGGAAGTTTGATGATAAAGAAGATATTTACAGAATTCCAAAGTCTCTCCCCATGAAATTGCTTACAAAGGGAAAAATAATTTTTAAAAAATGTTTATTATTTATTTTTGAGAGAGAGCAAGTGAGCATGAGTGGGGGTGGGGGGAGAGAGAGAGAGAGAGAGAGAGAGAGAATCCCAAACAGGCTCCATGCTGTCAGCAGAGAGCCTGATGCAGGGCTCGAACTCAAGAACCGTGAGATCATGACCTGAGCCGAAGTCAGATGCTTAACCGACCGAGCCACCCAGGCGACCCCCGCCCCCCCAACAGTAATTTTATTAGGACCTCACTGCAGCAGATACTTGTCTTCACCAAGTGATTAGCAAGCATCAGCGGGGACGGGTCAGAATGACGGCACCTGCTTCCCATTGTGATGCCGGGGCAGACGTGAGTTGTGGACACTGCTGCCCGACCAGGGGACCCGCATCTAATCGTAAGGATGTCAGGCGAACCCCGAGCGAAGCACAGTCTACACAAGGACCGGCCCGAGGTCCTGGAAAATGCTGAGATGGTGAAAGACGAGACGGAGGGCTGCTCTGGAGGAAGATGGAGGAGAAAGGAGAATCGAATGCGATGCCTCACTGGGGGGGGGCGGGGGGGGATTCTCCTCCAGAATAAGACGGTATTGATAAAATTTATGAATGGTGAGGAAAGCCTGTAGTTTAGTGAAAACTATCGGATAAATGTCAATTTCCTGATTTTGAGAAGCAAACTCTACTCTGGAGAACGTGCTCATTTGAATGAAATATACACTGAAGTATTTAGGGGTAAAGGGACACCGTGCCTGCCGCGTATTCTCGATGGTTCAGATTTCATAAAACACATGCCCAGATATCTGCATATTCAGGGGGAGGCAGTGAGATATAAGCCAACGTGCTCAAAGGTTCGCACTGGGGAATCGGGATGAAGCATCCATGGGAATTCTTTGTACCGTTTCTGCAATTTTTCTGTAAGTCTGACACTGCCAAAATGAAATGTTACTTTTACCAAGGAATTAAGAAAGCGGCGGGCCGAGAACACAGGGCTCATCAGCCTCTCCCCACGCTGCTCCCCACCATCACGGTCCTCCGAGGGAAAGGCGAGTCTTCTGGAAACTTCCCCTTGCCTTTGCCCAAGGAACAGTGGCCGGCCCTTAAAATAATAAGCCTGCCGCCCAGCCCCAGCTGGTGCCCTCACAGGGACACCTGCGAGATCGCCAGCAGAGGGCGCTCTCCCAAGGGACCCGCGCGAAGTGCCAGGCACATAGCTCAGCAATGTGTTGGCTGCACTTTTCAGGAAACTTGGATGCCACGCATACTTTTCCTTTCTTTGTGGGTAGGCAAGATGAGTCACGTTTTTCTGAAGTCGGCTCAGCCCCAGGATTCAGTCTCACCAGCTGCCCCGAATCCGGAAGGCTCCAGCAGCGGCTGGTGAGCGCGGGGCGCTGGCCCGGCTGTGGCCGAGCCAGGGCGGCTCAGGGGAGGTCTGAGGGCGGTGGGTGCAGGGCTCAGGAGCACGGCCAAGCCAGGGAGAGCCTTAGCGACTGGATTCCGGCACTGCCTCTGGACAGACCCTCTGGGACCCCTGCTCCGCAGCAGCCCCGAGGGACAGCTGGGCACCGGTCACAGCCCCCCGCTGCCTGCCCCACCTCGGCCCCCGCTGGTCCATTCATTTGCTCATCCACTCCTTACCCCCCACCCCGCTCCCTTCATTCCCTCAAACGGCCGCTCTGACAGCGGGACACGGGGGCAGAGAGCTAAGCGTGGGCCGGACCTGCACTTATCTGGACGGAAGGGTGTCGCAGGGTCCCCGAGGGGCAGACCCAAGATGGAAACTGGGGCGTAGGATGCATATTTGGGGATCGACACCCACGACGAGAAAAGCAAGGACGCAGGGCTGGGCCCCAGATGAAACGGAGAGGCAACGCAGACCCAGTGAGGCCCCACAGAGAGTTCCAGAGCTGGGATGAGCCCTCAGAGCTGTCCTGAGTGGGGTGAGGGGGCCAGACCTCCACACCCATGCGCTGCCCAGCCATCAGGGGCTGTCGTGCTCGGGAAGGGGGTGATGCTGTGGGAGGGGGCTCTGTCGTCCACACAGCCCGCAGCACAGGGACTGAGCCCCTCATTTCTGAAGGGGAATCTGGGAGGCACGGCATGCTGTCCATCCATCACTGGGACCCGCAGTGTCAAGGCCAGCTGGGCATGTCAGGAGATGAGGTCAGGGCCAGCCAAGGGCCGGGGTGTGGACGATGTGGTGAGACCCGGTTTGCACTTGACTGTGGGGAGAGGAATGGGGGACTGAGAGAGGGGGCGCCTGGGTGGCTCAGTCCACTGACCATCCAATTTTGGCTCCGGTCATGATCTCGCGGTTCATGCATTCAAGCCCCTCGCTGGGCTCTGTGCTGACAGCTTGGAGCCTGCAACCTGCTTCAGATTCTGTGTCTCTCTCTCTCTCTGCCCCTCTGCTGCTCGTGTTCTCTCCCGCAAAAATAAATAAGTAAACTTAAAAAACCTTCTAAAAAAAAAAAGCAAGAAGGGGATAAGTTGACCAGATTTATGTTTTAAAAAGGGGGATCCAATCCTGCGGGCCACCTGCTTTTATAAATAAGGATTTATTGGAACGCAGTTTACATTCTGTCTGTGGCTAAGTGTTGGAAGCGACACTGGGTGGCCCACAAAGCCCAAAATATTGACCGTGTGGCCTTGCACAGAACACACCTGCCCCCGCCCGACGCCGGCCCACCCAGCCACGTGCTGAGGACCCTGCGTGTGCCGCTGGGGCTCCCGGTACTTCCCTGTGCTCGTCGCGGGAAGGAAGAGGGGGACACGGAGATGAAGAGTGCAAAGGACGAGGTGCCGTGTACGAGAAGAAAATGTGCGGGAGGAAAGAAGCTCAGGTCCCAGAGGCCAGAGGCAGGGGTGCACAGGGCAGCTGCAATGTGGGGGGAGTGAATCGGGCGAACGATCTCTGGTAAGGGGTCCGGGTGGGGAGAAGCCAGCGTCTGCCTGTTCTGGGGCAGGGCTGGGAAGGGAGAGCTTTAGGGCAAAACTCCCCTGCTGAGCCCCCCACCCCCCAGGCCTCTTGCGGTGGAGGCACGGGCACCAGGTCCTGGGACGTCCCCTGAGAGCAAGATGCAAAACCAGCCACGCAAATGCTGCCCGGGGACCAATCAGCAAACACAAGAATCTGCACGTGGGGAAGCAGTGGCGGGACCACATCTCAAGGACATCCTAGAGCGGACTCCTTTAGTGCAGGGGACATCGAAGCTTCCCTAAGACCCTCTCAGCTTCCTGTCACCATGGCGCTGGCTGGGGGCGGGGGGAGGGCCCGGATGCACCAGCCGCTGCACCCAGGGCCAGAGCCCGGCACCCGGGCATGCGGTCACCCAGCAGCGTTCGCTCACGGGCTGGCGCCTCGCCGGGGGTTCTCATCTGCACTCCTCGTGGGTCCCCTGCTCTGCTGGGCACACAGCTAGCTGTCCCTGCAGTCGCGATGTCCAGGCTCCTTTTTCAGCAGGCTTCTGGCTGGGGCAAGGGAGAGGCCTCAGGTGGCATCTCCGGCCGTGGCCGCATCCCCTCTGGCTCCCCATCCACCCAGGCAGACCGACCGCCAGCTGTGGCTCCCCGCTCCAGCCCCCACCCTGCCCCTGGGCTGCCCTCCTCCCTGCACCTCTCCGACCCAGGAAGCCACAGCCTTCCTGCTCATCTCGGGTTTGCCTCCCTGACTGTCGCTTGGCTTCTCAGCAACCTCCTTTCTCACCTTTATAACCACACGGCCATTAAGTTCCGGCTGTTTTAAATACACAGGTAGTTTGGTCGCACAGGTAGGGCCCCGATTGACCTGTAACGTGACCAGATTCCTTAAGAGAACAGGAGACTGAGAACAGTCAGTACAGACGTTCTGCCCAGAAACTGGCCTCGAGTTCCAGACCCAAGCGCTGGGGGACAAAAGTCACTCTCTCAGACCCCTGTACGCGTGAGCGCAACAGGCTACCGATGCTCACAGGCTGGCGGGCCGCCCGGTGCTGGCCAGCTCCGAGGGTAAGCGAGGTGGGGGCGGGGGGGGGTCCTCGGCCCCAGGAAGCCCTTGGCACGCGAATCAGACTTGAGGCTCTAAAGTTCATTCCTTCGCACACAGTACAAAACCTCTGGCATTCTGTGGGAAAACAGACTTTTACTTGAAAAATCAACCCAGTTGCCGGGAGAGAAAGGAGAAGCTGTCTGTGATCCAAGACAGACACGGTGTGAAAGGACTAGTTTTCCAAGTTAAACAAACTTCTCTGGAAAGCTCGTGCGGATTTCAAACGGCTGGCATGGCGTCCTTCGACTCAGACCCACACACAAGGAGCCGGACTGAAGGACTTAAGACGGAACTAACCTATTCCAGGAGGGCCATCAACCATGGCGGGGTTTTGGTATTTCAGCTTAGCAATCAACAGAAAATTCAACTCATTCGGGGCGTTCAAAGCCCACGTGGCCTGGCCACAGCGGTGTGCCGGCCTACCGCTTCTAGAACAAACGGGCATCGAGTTAGAAAGAGAAGGCAGAGGCCAGGGTCAACGCCGTTTCTTGAGCAAAGTACGCGTGTCCTGGATGACAGCACAAATGGGGTCTCTCGCTGAGGGCCGCCGTCAAAGATGTTCCAAACTACGCACCCTCTGATGAAGCCCCTGGGCTCATCTTCCTGCCCCGTGCGGTAAGTGCCGTCCACCCGGCTGATGCTAACTCCCCAGGGGCCTAGGATCTGTCCTCCACCTTTCCTTTTGCCCCTCCTCCAGCTACTATGGTCATGACCTTGAGCAGCCGTCAGTGTAACCAGAGTAGGTGGCTGTCCCGGTCAGCAATTTTCAATGCATTTTTCTAGTAGGACAAAGATAGCGTTCCAGGGCCCCACGGGGCTGACTTCCATAAGTAGCGGTCGCTGGGTGTAGACTGCTGTCCACCCATGACAACAAGACACCATTTCTTGCTCGGGAGGGTGGGGCGCGGGGGGCAGGGCAGCTGCCCAAATGCCACCCTGTCTGAGTCCCCGAGAGCCATCACTGCACGATCGTGGGGTCGGGAAAAGACAACTGCTTCCTAAAAGTCTGTAGAAAACCTCCTCAGTTATACACTCAAGTGCCAACTACTCCCGAGATCCGTCAACTGTGACTTCTATGACCTACGTGTTGGTTTGAATAGCTGTGTCAGACCCATCCTGCAAGCTGGTCTTGGTCTGAGGGGTGGGAGGAAGGGGAAGGTGCCGTAGGTCTCAGAGCCAGGAGCCCACAAGAGGAAGACAGGAAAGGGGGCTCCAGGGCGCCCCAGGGGACTTACCCCTTTACAGGGCGCTCAGGACCAGCCCGTCCCCCGGGGGTCACCGTAGCTGCCCATCCTTCCTCCAGATACACGCGCCCACCCAGATGCAGCGTCACCCCGGACCCCTGCTGCCCTCAGAGAGGACCACGGGGCTATGTTGCTTAAGGCTCTGCCAGGCCCCGGGGAGGAGCTGGCAGAGCGTGGGGGAAAGCAAGAGGCACGCGCGCCGAGCAGGAAACACACGACTCTCCCGGAGACAGAAGGTGACAGAAGCAGATCACAGGGGAACACAGACCTCGCAGATACTTAAAATAACAGCTGTATTTCCGCGCTCTGGGAGACTGCTCACGGCACCCAGAATCAGGTACGACTTTCTGGAGATGGCAGGGTCTGAGACGCCTCTAAGGAGGGGGGAGGCCACCAAGACGGATCTCCAGGTCTATGCCAGCGGGTCCCAGCTGGTCCCCCACTCTCCCCCCCACCCCCACAGTAACCGACGGATTCCTCCAGAGCACAGGACACATGCTGATGCATCGCTCAGTGAAAACCTGGAGGCCTGGCCTGGCCTGCAAGGCCCCACCACGCCTCTCGGACCTCACCAGCCTCTCCCTCCTCACTCCCTTCTGGCCACACCAGCGAAAGGCTGGGCAGGTGCGCCGCCGCTCCGCTCCCTGGCTCCCTCCCACCCTCGCCCGATGCCGCCATATCCCATGGCCCAACATAGAACAGCACCCTCCACCCCCTCTCCATTTATTCTTGTTTTTCTTGGTACATGGGACATTTTTGTACACAACAGTGCATATGTGTCATGGTCTCTCCTCCCTAGAACGTAATCCCCGCCCCAGGGCAGGGGCTCACGTCCTACTGGCCGTGTCCCGGGTCTGTCACATAGCAGGTTCTCATTAAATACTGACTGAGCAAGTGTAGTCAAAGCGAGATCCCCCACCCCCTCACCGCCTCCTTAAAAGGCCCGGTGGGGCTGGTCTGCTCGGTGACATCAGCTTTCTTCCATTTGGGGTGTGCATCTGAAGGCAGACGTCCCAAGCTGGAAGAACCAGGCAGGGACAGCCAGCGGGTCCTGCCTCTGTCCTCTGAGCAGAGCCAACCTGCCGGGGCACCAGGTTCAGCACGTGAGGCTGCATCGCCCCCTAGTGGTCACTGGGAAGTGTGGTGTGTCCAGCGGGGCGGTTAAGGCACCCAGATCGACTCCCTTACCCCTCGCATTTTTCTATAGAAAACCAGGTACGAACGAGCATTCCGAACATAGAGGCCAAAGGGGGACACGTCGTAAACTCAGCCTGTCCTGAATCTATAGGAGGGATGGAATATGGACCGCCTTCACTCAGCTGGGAGGTTTCAGGTCGACCAGCCGCCCGGGACTTTGGATCTAGTGGGTGTAGCCACCCCTTTCGAGCCTCTCAAGTCATGGAACACAGCTAGGAACTTTCGGAAGTAAACCCTTTTTTTTTTTTTCCAAGGAAACAGTAGGAGGAATAGAATATAGAAAAAGTGAATTTACAGAAATCGGAACTCAGACCTAATAATCAGACCTGGCCCAAAGTCTGCCTGATAAGCTTGTTTGGTTATCTACCTTGTCGAGGGTGAGTTTGGGAGGAGAAAAAAAAAAGCTGGGAACTGACATTTTTGTGAGGTTCTTGCTAATCTGCACAGCTCCTGCCTGGCTCCATCATGGTCACCATCCGCCACAAAACAGCTCTCCCCACCTTCTGCCTCTACACCCTGCTCTGGTTTTCTTCATAGCACAGGGGGAAATTAAAGGCTGTCTGTGCTCCAGGTCACCCCTGCCCCCCGCCCTGCATCTGGAATATTCCCGAGTTTCCAGCTTTGCTCTGGTTGCCTTCCAGATGACTCTCGCCTCTGTCACCACAGAGACACGTAGCGGTCAGGGTTCTTTCCTGGCCTATAGCAGAAAAATAGAGCTTGAAAGAGATAACGCTACAAGGACATGCATTATCTAGAATGCTGAGCTCAGTGATGCAAACCGCACTGAGGATTACGTTCCCACCTTCCTGTTCCGCCATCTTGCCTGTTGGCTGGAGTCACAAGATGGCCACCGTGGCTCTGGAAACCACAAAGTAAGGAGAGGGGATTAGTCCTCATGTGTCTCTTTTTGTTGGGGAAGGTGCCTTTTCTTTGACTCCTCGCAGACTTCTCCTTATATTTTGCTGGTTCGCAAGACATAGGTCCCTGGTTCATCCTCAAGGCCAGTGACTCCAAAGTCAGGCACTTCCCTAATGGAAAGGGTAATTCCTTTCCAATGGACTTAGACCAATGGTAAGGCCTGTCCTGGGACTGGGCCCTGAGTAAAACCAGGCTCTATAATGCAGAAAGGAGAAGGGCAGCTGTCAGGCGGGTTGTCTGAGTCTGCCAACATCTGGTAGGGAGAAGCCATGCACTGGAACTTTGGAGAAGGAGGGGCCAATGGACAGGGGCCAGAAAATGACAAGACAAAGGGGCTGCACGCAGCAGCCGAGGGCGGCATGGCCACCCTCTGAGTCTCCAGAGCCTGAGATGATCTCAGCCACAGGCAGGAAAACATTCCTCAGGATGTGTCTACCAGAGGCAGGGGCTTAGCTCTCTGACGGTATTTACGCAGATGTGTGCACACGCTCTCACATACATACGTATGGGAAGGACCAAAGAGGCACAGAAAGGACAGGGTGGTAGCTCTTTGGGGCCCCAGAGCGGAGCCACCACTGAGGGGCGGAGTTAATTCAGTGAGGTCAGAGGGGCGGGCTGGTTCTTCTCAGGGGCACAGTCCCCAAGTCCTCAGGAAAGAGATGGGTCAAACTGTGCTCAGCACCCACCGCGTTCAGGCCAGACCAGCTCGCACACACCGACGTCACTACCAAGCCCTGTGACTGGAACAAGTCACTTTTGTCAGGGATTAGCGGCCGTCTCGCAGACCTGAACTTGAGCGTGGGCTCAGAGCTCGCTGATAAACGCGAGGCGGCGGCAGGAAAGCCAGGGTGCCTGAGCCACCTGACGAAACGTGCTAACAGAAGGTCCACACACCCAGCGGTGCAGATCCCCGAACAACCCGGAGGGGCCCGGATGGCTGCCTTGGAGTGAGCGACGGCAGGGACCGGGGGACAGCCAGCCTTGTCCATGAGGACGAACGGAGGTGTCCCCCAAGCAAAAACGCAGCGGTCTAATGGAGAGCAGAAGCCAACACCAGCGAGGGACACAGGCTCACGTCCCGGTCCCGTCACAACCGGCCGGTGTATTTTGGGAGCCCACGCCCACCTCCCCATTGGCAACTTGTCTCTTAGCCTGTAAGCTCATCCCTCCATCTTGAAGCAGACAGGCCAATCCAAAACTTCCATCAGCTCCAGTCCACCCACTTGCTCCCAGCTGGGCCACAGCAAGAAACAGGCCCCAGGCTCTCTGTGGTTCGACGGGAGAAGGGTTTCTCTTTCTCGCCCCAGCAAGGCGGCTGGCCCGGCTGCCCCCACCCACCCCCCCCGCCCCCGCACTGGGCCGCCTGCCTCCCGCATCTTCAGCACCCGCTGTCTTTACCTCCAGCCTCGTGGACGCGCACGGGAAGGTAGTGATGTCCTGTCCCCCTGTCCCCCGCTTTGCTGGAAACCCCTTCACGTGCAGGGAGGGACGGGGAGGTGCAGAGGAGCTCACGCCATGCTTGGGCACCGGGTATCTGCCTCCCCTCCCTCCCCTTCCCTTCCCTTCCCAGTCTCAGTCTTTGGCCCGGTAAATGCTGTGCTTCCTTCCCCGGCTACTCAAACTGCTCTCTTGCAAATCAACTGTGAGTTTGAGGTCGGACCGCAAGGAACTGGCAGCTACTGAATGGGCTCCAGAGCTGCCTTCTTCTTCCCCAGATGGGAAGGGGGGGTGTGTGTGTGTGGCGCCTGAGTCACGTGGTAACTTCTGTCCCTGCAAGTCTTCCTGTGACGTAAAGACCATGAGCCTAACCCGATGCATACGCCTGTTTCCCACCTGTGTGATGGCATCACTGTCCTGTGGAAGGTCACAGTAACAAAGCACATCAGAAACCTATCACCTAGGGGCGCCTGGGTGGCTCTGTCGGTTAAGCGTCTGACTTCGGCTTCGTGAGTTCGAGTCCCTCATTGGACTCTGTGCTGACAGCTCAAAGCCTGGAACCTTCTTCGGATCCTGTGTCTCCCTCTTTCTCTGCATCTCGCCCGCCCATGCATGTGTGTGCATGCACATGCACTCTCTCAAAAATAAACAAACATTAAAAATGTTAAAAAAAAAAAAAAAAAAAAGAAATGCATTGCTTCGAAGTCTGCAGGTCCAAAGTCTGAAACTGAGGCTCCAGCAGCTCCCTGCGAAAAGCCGCCAGGCTCCCTGCTTGCCTCTCCCAGCTCCTGCTGTTGCTGGCACCCCCTGGCACCCCTCAGCCTCGAGACCCGTCCCGCCTGTCTCTCGCTGCCTCTGTCACATGGCTTCACCCCGCATGCCTCTCTTATAAAACACGAGCCACGTTGGCTTTGACACCTACCTGACTCTAGTTTAGGGCTTTACCTTAACTAATGACACCTGCAGTGGCTTTATTTCAAGTAGGTCACGTTCAGAGGTGAGTGGGGGTTAGGACCTCAACATCTCTCTTTGGTGAGGACTCAGTTAAATCCACAAGAGTTTTGATAAAGGTTACGTGAACTTGTATACTTTTATAATCTACCGTACAGTGTCTGAAATGAATTATTGATCTCACCGGATTCTCCAACTAGCCCTTGCCTGAGAGCCTGACCCTAGTGGCTTGCTAGGACCCCTGTAGCCCTGCCCTGCTAACCTGATGCTGCCCATGGCATTTGCGTCTAGATCTGGTGTCTTCCTAACACGGAGGAACAGCCTACTCCCTGATGCTTTTGAACGTCTGTTGTGCGTAGAGCTCGCAGGCTATTAAGGTACCTCCAGGAACTACGATAAAACAGCAATTTCAGACTGAGTCTCAGGTCCTTTCTCTGGGACACCATGTGAATAGCACAACAGAGCATGCAACCGAAGTCTCAGCCCCCTCCCCCAAGTCTTCCAGAAAGATCACAAGACATCATTATGTGGAACCCAAAGGGAAAGAAAGAAGAAGCATCTGACTTGAAAACAGCTCTATCAGAACATTTTATGCTCTGCCCTACGCTAGGCGTTGGAGCAGAGAAACCTTTCAGCGTCCCCACGCTGTGGAGGCTGACATCGCGTCAGAAGGACAGTCCTTAGGTACGTCGGGGCAAAGAGAAGTGAGTCAGGAGCCGTGTGGCTGAGGCAGCGAGTCAAAGGTTCCAGACACCAAAGCATCTCTTGCTGGGCGAAGCCAGTTGGTGTCCCGGGGCAGAGGGAAAGCTGTGCTCTCTGCACCAAACTTTTAAAGCTCACTTACACGAAAGAAGTCCGGCAGAGAAGGACAGATACCATATGTTTGCACGTATAGGTGGATTAGGAGGAACTTAATGGAGGACTGTGGGGGAGGAGAAGGGGAAAAATAGTTGGGGAGAGGGGGGGAATCAAACCATGAGAGACTCTTGAATACTGAGAACAAACTGAGGGCTGATGGGGGTGAGGGAGAGGGGAAGGGGGGTGATGGACATAGAGGAGGGTGCTTGTGGGGATGAGCACTGGCTGTTATATGGAAACCAACTTGACAATAAACTATGAAAGAAAAAAAAATTAAAGGACTTAATGGAATGCTTATGACCACTCCAAAGATTTAGATAATTTTAAAAAAATAAATAAAGCTCACTTACAATAAATGAGAAGAGCAGAATCATGGCTGTGTGTTAGCATTTCTACGACCATATCTTTATCCTGACTTTTGAGCCAAAACATCATTTGCCCAAAGAGATCCCTTTACAAGAGATCTCTCTACAACGAGAAAATCCACCCTCAAAAGCCAAAGGCTGCCCATCACTAAAAACATCCGAAAGCATGCATTCCGCTCCTGAAGGCACTTCTCAAATGACTTCCCCAAACGGGAGGAATTCCTGTCCCTTGTTGTCGGAGGAAGGATAAATTGTCCAGGGCACGTATACAGGCTTCCTAGTTTCAAGGCGACTCGCTTCCTCTGTGGCCCCAACTCGCTCAAGGGGCCACGGGGAGGAGGGCCAGGCTTCATGCTCCCCCTCATCACCCATAACCTCCCTGTACAAACCATGTCAATAGGGGTGCAGAGCCGAATTGCCTGACCACGTGTCAGAATTCCAGGAACCTCGCCCCGTAGCAAGTAGGGGGGGGCCTGATTTATCTGAAAGCAGGCGGTTATTAGAGGTGGGGCCACCAAGGGCTTCAGATATTCAATTTCACAATCAGAAAAATCTTTCTTCAGGATTAAGCCAGAACAAGGGCTTTGTTTCCGATATAAACGTAAATAGTCCTGAGAGAAACGTCTCCCTTGGAAGAAAAAGCACACCTCTTTCCTCGCTGAAGGTTTGGAAAGGAGCCTGGCCGATAAAATCTTGAATCCGAAGAAGAAGAGAGGGGAATTCTTCTAGAAATGTCAGGGGAGGTGAGAGGTCTGAGCTTTCTAAGCTACAACGACTAACATCAAAGTGTCCATCAGGGGGAGAGAATCCCGTGAGTTCTACAGCTCTCACGTTACACACCCTGCGTCACCCAATCTCGCCCAGGTTCAAAAGCATCAGCAAGGAAATGAAAGTGGGTGTCCTCCTAATTTGTAGGCTGTCTCGCTCCGCAAAGGCTTCCAGGCACTTTACAAGGAGACAGAGAATGCGTCTAGGTACTCTGAGTTCGAACTAGGGCTGACGGATGGCCACGAGACTCCCGGGGGCACGGGACCTGAACCAGGGAGGTCTCACGTCTGCAGGCCGTGGCCAGCCAGCAGCCGCCTACCCATCCCGGGACCTGCGGCCAGCCTGGGGACGCGCTCTGGCCGCAGCCGAGAGAATGGGCCTCGGAGCACCCCTGCGACCCCCATGCTGAGTTTTCTTCCAGGAGAAAGCGTGCCCTGGGCCCGCGGAAGACAGGAATTCTGGAGAAAGGCCACGGGCACGCTGGGCTCAGGAGAAGCGCTCCCACCTGGGGCTACAGTTAGAGAAGGCGGAAAAGAACAAGCTCCGTGGACAGACCAAGTAAGGGACCCGGGGGCCGGTCCCTGTGTGCACAGGTGCTACAGGAGCCTGAGTTGCAGACGACACAGAGGTGTCCAGCAGGGCTTGCGGGAAGGTCACCGCGAAGCCCCAGGCGGCAGCAGAGAAAACAGCTTCCAGCTGGGGGGTTGGCGGCTTCTTTGCCTCAGCAAGGCAGGGGGGGACCCGACGGCGACCGTGTGGGGAGGCAGAGGGCGAGGCCCGGTGATGGACGGGCGTGCGTGACAACTTAGAGCAGCTGGAGACTTCGGGGCGGCAGGAATGTGGCTCTGGCGGCGGCCAGCTCTCTTGTGCGAAGGCCACAGGGAAACCTCTCCGCGGGGCGCGCTCCCTGCCTTCGGAGAGGGAACATCTGTGTACGTCCGTGTTTACTTTTTAGAAGCGGTTCTCCTTCCGTGCTGTCTGCGGTTCTGCTTCCTTTACTGTCCCTGGGAGAGTCGCGCTTCCCCAAACCCTCGCTGAACGCGGGCAATGCCCTTTCGGAAGTGGCCGCAGCCTGCGTCTGAGACCCTCGCCCAGCGCGCGGACTCACCGACGAACCAAGGCAAAGGGTTTGCTGGATGCCCCCTAGGTGCCCAGTGCCGTTCTAGACACCGAGACAAGAGCCCGGGACGAAACAGAGGCCCTGGTCTCAGAGCACACATTCTGGGGGTAAAGGGCAGCCGAGGGAACAAGCAAGTATGTGTCTGCGGCGGAGAAAAAGCAGTGTGGACAGTGCTTCTACTCTGTGCGGGCCCCAGAGGAGGGCCCTCCTAAAGGGAAGGTGTCGAGGGGCGCCTGGGGGGCTCAGTCGGTGAAGCGTCAGACTTGGGCTCAGGTCGTGATCTCCCGGTTTGTGGGTTCGAGCCCCACGTCAGGCTCTGTGCTGACAGCTCAGAGCCTGGAGCCTGCTTCCGATTCTGTGTCTCCCTCTCTCTATCTGCCCCTCCCCTGCTCACTCTGTCTATTTCTCTCTCTCTCAAAATAATAAACATTAAAAAAAAAAAGAGGAGGTGTTAAGAGGCGGAGTGGGGGCCGGGGTGCGGTGGTCTTCCCAGAACACAGGAACGCCCTCTAGATGCGTCCCTGCCCCTCTGTCCAACCCAGCGCGGTAACGGGGCTTTGGTCTCTTGTCTCCCTGCCGAAACTCCCGCGTCCCGCCCAGCTCAAATCCACCCTCTGGACTCTTCCGTTCATCGCTTCTCGGCCTTTTGGCTAAGATCAAGTGTGGACTCTTCCGTTCACTCCCCGGAAGCCATCACGGATCTACACAATGCTCCCTCGGACAGCAGTGCTCCCTCGGATAGCTCCCTGCCTTTGCTCACACACATCATCCAGCTCTTCTCTACCCAGACCACCAAGCCGGCGCTCTGAGCATCAAGCCTGCAAACTTCCGGGGACGGTGAAAAAGGCTGTGAGTGTTCACATCACATTTATAAACGTCTATTTGCACCCTTCACAAAGGCCTGACCCCCCCCCCCAAGATTTTCATCCACTTTTTGGGACATTTAAATAGCACGTAAAGTTTTATTCCATGTGGAAGTTATTTTGGGATAAGGAATAACGAAGGAAATACCTCTATTTTCCTTTCTCTTAAATGGCTGCCTATTGTCCTATCATTGGCTTATATATTCCTACAATCCACTCCTTTAAAGAAGAGTCTTCCCATCGAGGTTAAAAGTAGATTCGGGAGTTAGGCCATCTGAGTTCAAATCTTGGTTCCACTGCTTACTAGCTGTGCTGCTTTTGCTCAATGACTTACCCTCTCTGTGGCTCCATTTTTATTTTGATAAAAATGGTAAAAATATAACTTTATGCGACTTTTGACAAAGAATAAAACCATTGTTACATATGACACACTTAGAATGCAGAGTAGGCATTTATAATCATTTATGATTATTAGGCAGAACATTTATATTATAATAATAATGATTAGAAAGCAAAGTTTAGTGACATGACAGCAAACCATTCTTGAGGTCCTGCCTTGCTGATTGTGCAAGATGATTTTATTGTTACCTAGAAAAACTTGGGGTACCTCGGTGGCTCAGGCGTCTTAGGGTCTGACTTCGGTTCAGGTCATCATGAACCACGGTTCATGACCTCGAGCCCCACATCGGGCTCTGTGCTGACAGCTCAGAGCCGGAGCCTGCTTTGGATTCTGTGTCTCCCTCTCTCTCTGCCCCTCCCCTGCTTGCACTCTGTTTCTCTCTCAAAAAATAAATAAACATTAAAAAAATTTTTTTTTAATCTTTTGCAGATAAAGAGTCACTGTTCCGGAAGCTTCTACTGCCGCACGGCCACTTCAGACTTCGGTGGGCTGTAATGTTTCCACTGCAACTGCTCAATCCTGCTGCGACGTGAAAGCAGCCACCATCCAAAGAAACAAATGGGTGTGACTGTTTCAATAAAGCTTTAGTCACAATACCTGGTGGCAGGCCAGAGTTTGTCCCCAGGCTGCAGTTTCCCAACTGGTCTATGAGAGGAAGAAGCAAAACAGCGGATTATGGTTTTGGGGAGGTAAGACCATGGCCATCAAGAGAAACTGGCTTGCTGCTGGGAGAAACTGGGGCTGGGAGCAGTATGAGAAAAACCCAGAACCCCCAAGACATGTCTGGAACCAGTGTGCCCTGGACCTTAGACGAGAGGTAAATACCAGTGGAAGACTGCAGCCATTCCAGAGGCAGCTCCTCCGCAGGGTAAGATCCTTCTAGAACAGAGCTTCGGTTCTCTTCCCTGGGCCAAGAACGTCCGCCAGCCTAGGTACCCGCTGGTGCCAATGGGGCCAGACAGCTGAAGCTCCCAACCGTATTCCCTTTCTCGTTTTCAGGGTGTGTGAACAAGAGTGTACCCCCCTTTCCTTTCTTCTTTCCCCTTTGAAGAGGAGTGTGATCATAATTTCTACCTTCCTTCTTCCTCCCCCCCCAGAGTAGATAACGGTGTCGATCAAGTTCGCATGTGTATCCGTGCTGCCTGGGAGGCTGCTGAACCTTTAGGTCCTATGTCCACCGTGTGGGCCCTACGTCAAGAGCGACAGGCTGCAGACCGAACTTGAGGAGGCATCACCTTCAGAGGAAGGATGTGGGGAAACATCCTTAGTCTTGACGGCCGGACATGATGTAGGGTTGCCCCCCGCTGGGGAAGGACTGTGCACACTTACAGTGCACACAGCTCTGGCTGCAGGCCCAGCCCCCCCCCGCCCCCGCCCCCCGGCCCATCGGTTCCGGGACCCTACTGATCAGAGATCCTATACTGAGTTTACTGTGCCAAGTGGAGAGATGCAGAGCCTGGGAGTTCTCTCGATCTCGAGGAAAGATCCAGAGCCAGCCTGACTCCCCTCCCCTTCCTCAGTCCTGAGCAGTCTTCTCAGGTCTTCTTGGAATTCTAGAAACTCACCCCAAATCCTTTCAGTGAGTTGTCTTCCTTGTTTTGTTTTTAAATGGTATAAAAGTAAAGGGCGGGGACCCAAACTGGATTCAGAAATAAGGCTGGAGATGCACGCTTTACGCCCCTTGTGCAAAGGCGGCTCCGAGACATCTGGCGGGCAATGCCGACCGGGGAAACTCAATGGTTACATGATCAGCGTCCATCACAGACAAAACAGCCCCATTGCTCAGAAGTTCAGCCGCTCTTGGTACCAAGACTGGACAGGAAATGTCTCCCAGGGCTCTTGTGCCTGAACAGCATCTTTATGATGCTCTTCCAGTGGACACAGAGGGTTTCGTGAGCTGTTTTTCACCAAGACCCTCCTTGCAGGCTGATGGCATTACTGTCAGGCTCAATGTTAGGAGATCAGTTCTGGGACAGCGGCCAGAAATACGTGGTCTGGGCGCCTTGGTCGAGGAACTGAGTCAAGGAAGAGGACGAACCAGAGGCCATGTACCTTCCAAGCAAGCCGCCTACAAGCATCCTTGAAGACCAAGTGGCCAGGAGCCCCAGTGATCCGCCCAGGGAAGCAGGGCACCCTCCCCTGGAAACAGACCTTCATTAAGGACAGGGCCGGCAGTGTTGGCTTCCACTTGGGAAAACCCAAGGACCCGGGCTCAGTGGTTCGAGGGTGGAAGCGTGGACAGGTGCCGGGACCAGGTCTTCTCTGGTCTGAACATCTGTTCCCAGAGAGCTTGCAGAGAAGCCAAGCGCCCACCCCCACCTAATCAATGCTTGTCTTTATAAGCAGCCGACGCTGTTCCAATATCCTTCCCGAGTCTCGTCTGCAACTCGCAGATGGTGGAAAGGAGCCTCGACAAGCAATGCCTACTCCATAGCATCGTACGAGACAGATCTTCGAAACAGTATGTTCTGGCCAAGAACACTGAAGAACCCTTTCAAATGCCAAACGAGAAAAGGCAGCAAGGACTCCTATTTCCCAGGGAGCTCAGAGTCTGGCCATCTCCACCAGCCAACATCCCACCCTCCCGTCTGGACCCCGTATCTTGGCTGCTCCTTTCTTCCTTCAGAAATGACCCTGGTCTTAACAGGCTGGCCACTCTGCACCCATAAATCCTCTACACCCCGCCCCCAGCCCGTGATGTGAACTGTACGCCTTGGCTTTTCCCATATAACCTGTGTCCTGGCTTGGATAGCGCCCTCCAGGTCCACGCCTCTCTCGGAGCCTCAGGATGTGGTTCCTTTTTGAAACCAGGGTCATCGCAGATGTAATTAATCAAGATGAGAAGCGCTCATGCTGGAGTCGGATAGGTGGACTGTTAATCTAATACGTTTTAGCTCTTATAAGAAGAGAAGAGAGTCACAGATGTAGACGCATGTGACGATGCTTGTAGAGATGCTTCTACACGCCAAGGGGCACCAGGGGCTTCTGGCAGCACCAGAAGCCAAGAGGAAGTCACGGAAGATTCTTCTCTAAGTCCTTAGAGGGAGCACCACCCTACCGACATCGTGCTTTGGACTTCTGGCCTCCAGAAAGTATAAATTTCTGTTGTTCCAACCAGCCAGTCTAGGGCACTTAGTTACGACACCCCAGGAGCCCAGTGCAGCCTAGCTGTGTCACAAGCAACAGAGGCATGATGCCGCCGTTGAAGGCACAGGACACCCTGATGAGATCCGTCTGACACTCCCCTCCTCTTAGCGGACAATCTGAGAATTTCAGCACCTCTGTCAAGGAAGCTAGGGATGGTCCTTAGCGTGTGAGGACATCCATGCTGGGACACAGCCCTCCCCAGAGGGCTTCGTGTACAAGTTCCCAACTGCACACCACTCCCTGGTGTCTGCCGGAGGGCCACTCTGTCATGTGACATCTGTACATTGATGCTTGGGTCCACTCATCCAGGGGGATGACTTCAGGGGTACTAGCGAGCGACAATATCCCACACCACACAAAAAAAGAAAGAAAGAAAGAAAGAAAGAAAGAAAGAAAGAAAGAAAGAAAGAAAAGAAAAGAAAAGAAAGAAGAGAGTCCACCACCCTTTCCCTGTAAGTCATGGCGACGGAATTTGCACTGCGTGCCCTTTCCTTGCAGAGCGAGTACTGCTCTAACGTGCAAGTCCCGAGTGCCGTGCAGGCGGCAGAGAAAAGAAATGACCTCAAATCGCTGCCCTGCCGAATAGGAAGGCACCAGAAAGATCCAGAAGGTGTGGAGAGGTGCGCTAAGACACAGGGAAGGAGAAAATCAACTCGGTCTACTCGACGCTTTGCCTCGTGCATTTCTGGTTATGATGACCAGGGCTCCCCGGAGAGCAGTTTATCCTTAGATCACAAATACCCACAAGCCTAGAAAACATACATTTCCTTCCTTTGTTTCTCTTCCAATCAATACCAGCTGCTCCAAGCCCCAAACGGAAACTGAGGATCTGTCGGAAACAGGACCCTCAACCCCCACGAAACCAGCCACATCTCGCAGACCACGCCAAGGCCCGGGCCCTGTGGTGCTGGGGACGCGCCGAACCTCAGGATGCCACACCGATTTCAGGGAAGGCTCCAGGCCAAGGTTACGCTGTGTGTTAGCCTCGAACCGCTGGCCCCAAGAGGGAGAGAAGTGCCCGGTGGAAAGCGGCTGTCACTGGCAGCCACCCGGCCAGCCTGGGCACCCTGCAAATGGCACCGTGGTCCCCGGCAGCCCAGCACCCACCTGGAACAATAGCATCAATGTCTTACTTTTTCTGGAGCGGGAGAAGAACCTGATGCCCCCGGGCGAGGTAGACGGGTTGGAGTTGGGGGAGGACTCTTTGGATGAGGAGCGAAAGATCCCGCTGAAGCTCATGCGGCGTGGGGAGCGCGGCGGGGACTCCTGGTAGGAAAACGGGAACACGGTTTTGGGGGAGCCAGGGCTGGTCTTGGGCCTCCCGGGAGCAGACATGGGGCTGGAGGGCTGGTGTTGGGGGCCTCGCGAGAAGAACCCTTTGGAGGGGCTGCCCGAGCCGCAGGGGCTGTCCACCTGCAGAGAGACAGACACACGGACGGGTCACTCCGAGCACGGGCCCTCAGACCTCAGCCCTGCCCCGGGCCTGTCACGGCTGCACGGGGCCCTCCCAGGCTTCTCCGGCTCCGGGGCTGCTCCTTTGCGGCCCCCGACCCCAGAGTTGGCCCCGAGCTCTTCTGCAAACACGGGGGGCCCCCCGCGGCCTGCAGGGAAGGACCTGACCCAGGATGGCCCACTCGCAGGCCCGTCAGCACCACCCCGGGCTCTGCTGACCTCCGCCCTGCCCTCTAGAAGGGGCTTCCTGGGGTGGACAAGGACAGGAAAGGCAGCAAGATGGTTCGAGATGAGGCATCCTGCCCTTTACCCTATTTCTGTCTCCTGGAAGCTACTCCTCCAGACCCCACGCTTGTCTTTCCCAAGGTCTGACTCCCCTGGGACGATGCTCTCTTGGCCCTGTTCAAAGGAGGAAACACAGGGGCGCCTGGGCAGCTCAGATGGTTGACCTGACTTTGGCTCAGGTCATGGTCCCAGGGTCACGGGCTCGAGCCCCGCATCGGGCTCTGCGCTGACAGCAGGAAGCCCGCTTCAGATTCTCTCTCTCTCCCCCTCTTTCCCTCTCTAAAATAAATAAGCTAATGAATAAACTGATAAATAAGTAACTTAATTCATTACATAAAAAAAACTGAAAAAAGGAAACATAAACCTCTAAGATCTGGAACACGGCGGCCTGGGCTCCACCGTGAGACGGCCCCAGCGCTAGGGAGCATGAGCCCTTCACCCCCAAGCTGCCGTGGCACTGGGTTGATTGGGGTGACAGGGCTCAGGAAGGAAGTTTACGAGGCCGAACGCCCCTGAGGCACACTTCCCTGATGACTCGACCTTGTAGTTGCGGTTTGAGAAAGGCTGAGTCCGCCCAGAGCGTCAAGCCGAGGGACCCGACTCACAGACCTGGAGGCATACGGAATGCAGGAGCCACGCCTGCAGCCCAAGTGTGACGGTCCGACCCCAGCTCGCCCCTCACTGGGCCCCCCTGTGCACCACTCCATCCTGCCCTGCCTCAGTTTCCTCATCTGTACGACCGGGCGCCACGCCCTCCCCTGAGGCATAGAAGCTACGCCCTGCACGTTCCTTCCATTGCTCCTGCCTGTTTGGCAAACTTGCAGCACAGAAGGACCTCGGGGCCTGCCCGGTCCCACGGAAGGAGAGAACAGCGACAGGGCCAGGGGCTCAGGGGGCGAGGAGGGGGCCGGGCAGGGGACCGCCCAGCGTGCTGAGACCCCGCTGGAGGCCACAGGCTCACCAGGGTAGGTGAGCGCACAAGGCCACGCACATGCCCAGGGGTAGCATCTGTGGGGCTCTGGCCTCTGCCCATGCTGGTGGCTGCTGGGACCCAGGGCCCCTGTGAGCTCTTCTTCCACCACCAGGGGGCGCCCTGAACCGGGCTTGCAGCTTCTGACTGGTGGATATGCCCTCGTGGGAGTGGGGGGCAGCTATGGGGGGTGAGGGGGCGCTTCAGTGACCCTCAACCACAAGTCACTTCTCCCTGCAACTCCCTATCCTATGCTAAAGGGCCCGTGTGGCCATATGGGGGTGCAGAGACGGGCTCCGCGTCCATCCTTCAGCGAGTGGGCTTCTGGGCCAGAGGCTGTGATCACAACGGCAGCAACGAGAGGTTAAGTTATTCTCTCTTTAGCCCTTTAATATGAAAAAGCATTTAGTCCTCTGATCCCCGTGTTTTGAGTTTTCAATTTTGCCACTATCCCGCCTACCTGTGGGACTCAGGTTTTCTCAAGTTTTTCTGAACCCTAAGAATGACTAAGAAGGAAAAGCTCTCCACGCGGTAGACCGTGTGCGCCTGTGAACGGCGAGAGGGTGTGTGTGCGAGGAACAGCATACAAGGAATAGAAGATGACCCAACAGCAGGGCGGTCAGGCAAGGAGTCTGGACACAGAGACCAGAGTTTGAACCGTGGCTCAGTTTCCCGCAGTGTGGACAAGTGATGTAGGCTCCAGGGTCCTCATCCGTCGACGGGGACACTAGGGTGACCCACAGGGGGAGAGGTCGACGGGATCTACGACGGGGAAGCGCCTGGCATGATTCCCGGCACACCGGGAGTTCTCCATGCACATCTGACCTCGTTCCTGGTCACGAATTTGTAACTAACAGTTGCTTGATATTTGTGGGGTGTCGTGGGGCGGGGCCGAGTTATGACGGGAGGCACATGGGTGGAGGCACTTGACTGTTCTTTGAGGCTTTCTAGCAAGGGGACGGCACCGATCTGCCCAGGGCAGACCATCTGGCGGCCTTTACCATCGCGCACTGAGCACCACTGAGCCCGAAGCCAGGACAAGGGGCCAGCGGGAGGCAGGGTGAAGGTCACAGAGCTGGTAGGTGGTGGCGTGGGACCTCAGGGCCGTTCCACCACTTCCCTCCCAAGAGTGGCAGAAATAGCCAGGGGAGGGGGTGGAAGCAGCCTGGAAGACATAAAATGGAGTCAAGGTCAAGTGTGAGGGGCAGAGGCAGAGAGTCACATTTAGGACCTAGCTTTGAGGCTAAGCCCACAGGTGACCGACCCTCCATGATGGCCACGCTCTGCCCGGCCCGGGGGGCTCTGCAGGGAGAAGGCGGAGCTGCAGAGCACATGCCGGTGTTTGATGCCGTGGGGGGAACAAGACGAAGGTGAGGGAGAATGGTGGGCGAGACGCGGCCGCCATGAGTGCGAAGCAGATGAAGAAAGGGTGAGACACGGCGTGCCACGGGGGCCCTGAGTCACAGAAGACCTGAAAGCTGACGGGCTGATGGGCTTTGGGCAGGCTGACGGGTGGAAGGCAACCAGAGCCCAAGAAGGAAAGGAAGGAGAACAGGAAGCACAAACAGACAGACATTTTCTGGTGCTTCCACGGACAGGGCACAGGGCAAGTAGAGCCAAACGCCACCAGACAGCCCATCCCAGAGGGCCGTGAGCGCTGCTTTGACCCTTATTTGATACACAAGGGGGCACCCTAGGATTCTCCTGACTGGAATTCCATTCTGTACTGAGGATTCTTGGCCAGCGGAGTCCGGCCTTGAAGAGGGAACCCACAGGAAGTAGTCCTTGCCCAAAAATAGGCCACACAATGATGGACACAGCCCGACTCTCCCTTCTTCCAGGGGGGACCGTGAGAGGCAAATCACGCTCCCTGGCAGCGGGGACATGGGATGGCCCAGCATGCCCACTGTCTGTTCCCTGCAGGCTGGGCGGGGGTGAGGTGGATATGGTGCCAACAGACGCTGCCGGCCACAGGGCCTTGGCTCATGCCTGCTAGCGAGGCTGCAATAAAGCAATACTTTGATAAATGTAATCGGACGATCCGCTGCCTCCGGGTGAATGAAAGGGCCCAGAGACTCCCCAGTGTGCGCTGGCCGTTCAGGGGCTAACGGGAGCGGGCTGTCTGGCCGCCGGCCAGGAGGGAGGCTGGGGCAAAGACCAGGCCGCCTGGTGCCCAGATCTTAGTTACAGGCCTTCCGCAGACCCACCCCACCCCACCCCACCCCGGGTGCCCTGCTGTGTGACCCAGTGCCTGCAATGGCGCCGAGCAGTCCCGGAGCCCCAGATGCTGGCCTGAGACCTGCACAGCTCTGGGGTCAAGACGCGCCCTACAGACACATGGTGCGTGGCCTCTCTGGGGGCAGGGACACCACAGCCAGGGGTAACGTGAGGAGGCCTGGAGATCCTGCATGACTGACGTGATGCACTGCCAGGCTGGCCGCTGGAATATTCAGGAAGGCCTGTGAAGGGGAGCTGACGCGTAGCCCATCCATCCACTGCACCGGGGCTCCTGGGATGCCAAGGAGGCTGCCGGGGGTCGGGCTGTGCCCGCACGTCTCCTCCTGCGGAGCCAGGGGCCTCTCCCGCCCTCTGCGGCCACCGCACATCCGCGGAAAGGGCTAGATGTCTGCAGGATCTAAGCCACGCTCCCTTCGCAGGGCTGTCTGCATCTGGAACCGGACTGCTTGGAAACTTCTCGGTAGAGGCCTAACTGCGTCTCAGAAAGGCCGGCCTTACGTCCACATAATGTGAGGTTACTGGAGTCCAATTGAAAAGAGGATTGTCAGGGTTCAAGGTCAGGGG
Organism: Proteles cristata cristata; assembly: GCA_017311185.1. NCBI lineage: Eukaryota > Metazoa > Chordata > Mammalia > Carnivora > Hyaenidae > Proteles > Proteles cristata. The sequence goes on from JAESUZ010001028.1 coordinate 105,523, forward strand.
GAGGGACCGCCTGCCCTCCGGGGATGGGGTGAGGGTGGGGAGGCCGAGGGGAGGCCTCTGGGAGTCAGGAGCGGCGGGAATCCCAAGCGCCCCATCCGGTCCACTTTTGTCCACCACGCCTTCCACGGGAGGCCGGTCTCCAGGCTGCAGCGGAGGCCGCAGGTGCAGGGGAGAAGCGCCTCCCCAGCTAACCAGCGCCCAGGTCCCTCCGTGGCCTGTGCCGCTGTCAGGCCTTCGGGAACCGTTCGCTACCTTCTTGGGAGTCTGGCCTCCTCTCCCAGCCAGGCCACGGCCCGTGTGCCAGACGTCACCATCGCCAATGCCCTGCAGGGCTCCAAGGACACTCTGGGGGTGCCGTAAACCCTCATGGCCCCTTTCCGCTCCCGTCATGCATTGGTGACAATGACTTTGCTCCGGAACATTCTGGGAACCGCCAAAGCCGGGGCCGGCGGGTGGGTGAGGCCTCCGTCCTCGCCGTGTGTCGTGACCGCGTGCGCGGATCCGCCTCAGGGGTTCGGCTCAAGGAAGGGGCTTCACGGCGTCACACCCCAGAGGAGGAAGGCCTCGCCCTGCAGCCGCGGACAGTGTCCCGCTGGGCTGGGGGCTCCGCGGCTCCTTCCTGAGGGCGTCCTCTGAGCGGCTCTTCGGGCTCGACCACCACGACTGCTCATCGGGTCGCTGGTTCGTTCGGGACAGGGACAGCGGAAGCCCGTGGGCCTAAGCCAGTACCCTGCCTTCCGTGTGTGCCACGCAGAAGGCTCCGGGCCCAGGCCGCTGGCCCCAGCCCCCGAGTCGTGCGGCCTGGGTGTCCACGCCCAGACACTGCCCACAGCCCCCGTGCGGCTGGGCCCCTCCTGAGGCCTCCCCCAGCCCCGGGGCGTGGGTAGCAGGCCCAGGAAGGACTCGCTGCCCCAGCTCTGCCCCACCCTCCCTCCTGACTGCCGGCTGCCTCGACCTCCCCTCTCTCCCGGCGCCCACCGACGCTCACGGGATACACGCCTCTTCTCGCTGCCCGACCCTACACGGCCGCCAGGCGACACCAGAGGGCAGAGTTGGCAATGAGCTAAAGAGAGGCAAGGAGATGTGGCCTGGAGACCAAAGGTGGGGGGACACCCGGAGCGGGGGAGGGGGGGTGTTGTCCCTGCCGGGAGGAGCTGAAAGCCGCGGACGCTCTCTGGATCTCCCATCTACCGATACTTTGAGCCTCTTCTCTTTGCTAACGGTTGCTCTTCCACATCGCCCTGGCCTCCCTCAGGGAGAGCCCAGAGGGAGGAGAGCCCAGAGGGAAAAGGGAGGGAAAAAGCCCAGAAGGGTCTCAGATTCGCCAGCCAGCGATAGGGCGCCTGGGGGGCTCAGTCAGTTGGGCGGCCGACTTCGGCTCAGGTCGTGATCTCACAGCTTGTGGGTTCGAGCTCCGTGTCGGGCTCTGTGCTGACAGCTCAGAGCCTGGACGTGCTTCACATTCTGTGTGTTCCTCTCTCTGTACCTCCCTGCTCACACTCTCTCTCTCTCAAAAAATAAACAAACACTAAAAAAAAATTTTTCTTTTAGAGAGCCGGCGTGTGAGGGGCATACCCAGGCGAGGTGGGTCATCCCAGCAGCGGCCAGGTGCACCCATGGGTAAGCAGCGGGAACTGCATGTAGGAGCATGGTGGACGAGCGGGTGGGAGCACGGATGGATGTGTAGGTGGGAGCACAGGCAGATGTGTAGGTGGGAGTAAGGGGGATGAGCAGGTGGGCGCACGAGTGGATGAGTGGGTGGGTGTGCAGGTGGATGTGTAGGTGGATGAGCAGGTGGGAGCACGGTGGATGAGCAGGTGGGAGCACGGTGGAGGTGGATGAGCAGGTGGGAGCACGGTGGATGAGCAGGTGGGAGCATAGGTGGATGAGCAGGTGGGAACACAGTGGATGAGCAGGTGGGAGCACGGTGGATGAGCAGGTGGGAGCACAGGTGGATGAGCAGGTGGGAACACGGTGGATGAGCAGGTGGGAGCACGGTGGATGAGCAGGTGGGAGCACGGTGGGGTGAACACGGTGGATGAGCCGGTGGGAGCACAGGTGGATGAGCAGGTGGCAGCACAATGGATGAGCAGGTGGGAGCATGATGGACGAGCAGGTGGGAGCACGGTGGATGAGCAGGTGGGAGCACAGGTGGATGAGCAGGTGGGAGCACAGGTGGATGCGTAGGTGGACATTTGTCTTGGGCTCTCGCTGAGGGAGTCTCGCCTCAGTGGCGCCCCAGGTGAGCCGTGAGATGCTGTGAGAAGGGTGGCCTTACCTTACGAGAAGCATGCTTTTCTGAGCTCTCCAGGTCTCCGTCCAGGAGGGGCATGGCAAAGGAACTCAGGTCCTAGGATGGAAATAGAGCCTGTGGTCAATGGAGTGGCCCCCGGGTGTCCATCCGGCCTCATCCAGGGGCCCCGCTGACTGTGTGTGCATCGCCGCCTCTTCCTAGGTCCTGCGTAAATACGGACCACCAGGGAGGGCTGTGGATGCAAGCAGAGACGAAGGAGCGATGACATCATGCCAGCTCCCTCCAAGATCCTGACCGTGCTCACATTCCCTCTGGAAGAGAAGGCTGCTGCCCCCCACCCCCCCAGGGAAGGGGTGAGGAGAAGAGGCCGCGACTAGCGGCAGGAGGGAAAGCGCCCCAGGATGAGAACAGCAGTGGAGGGCAGGACTCTCGGCGCCCCGGGGGAAGGCTGATGGACAGGACTTCGTCTCAGGACCCAGAACGTGGGGCTCGAGGAAGGCATCCAGGATGCGTGTCTTCCTAGAGAGAGGCCGGGGCCTTGTGGCAGGGACAGTCGGGCTGCCGGCTGGGGCACAGCGATCGGGGCAGCCGGGTGGGACAGAGGGGCGGTGTGGACCCACACTCGGCATCCCTCCACTCTCAGCTCTGCCCCTCCCTCCCCGGGTCTCCCCTGGTGAATGCCGCCACACACCCCGGAAAGAAGCCCCACGTGGGAAGTCCAGCAGGAGAACTTGCCTGCGTCCTTAACCTCTCTTTTTTCCTTTCTTATCGTGGTAACAAACACGTAACGGAACTCACTATCTTAACCATTATGCGTGTACAGCTTAGGAGCGTTAAGGACATTCACACTGGGCAGCCATCATCACCGTCCCCCAGAACGTTTTCATCTTACAAAATGGAAACTCTGTCCCCGTGACACAACTCCCCATCCCTTCCCCCAGCGCCTGGCACCCAGCACCCGACATGCTGTCTCTATGAATCGGACAAGCCAGTACCTCACGTAGGTGCAGTCATGCAGTATTTGCCTTTTTGGGGGACTAGATTCTTTCAGTTAGCATAATGCACATTATAGCCTATGTCAAAGCTTCTTTCCTTTGAAAAGTGAGTAATAGGGGCACCTGGGTGGCTCAGTCCATTGAGCGTCTGCCTCTTGATTTCAGCTCAGATTGTGATCTCGAGGTCGCGGGATCGATCCCCACATCGGACTCTGCACTGACAGTGAGATACTCTCTCTCCCTCTCTGCCCCTCCCCCTGCTCAGGTGCATGCACACTCCCTCTCTCTCAAAATAAATAAATAAACATTAAAAACGTGAATAATATTCCATTGTAAGGGTGGACTGCATTTTGCTTATCTGCTCAACCATCAATGGACTCTTGGGTGGCTTCTACCTCGTAGCTATTGTGAATGGGGCTGCTGTGAACGTGGGTGTTGAATGATGTCCGCCTCCCGCAAATCCACGGGCTGGAGTTCTGACTCCCAGAACCTCAGAACGTGACTGTATTTGGAGACAGGTCTTTAAAGTGGTCATTAAGTTAAAATGAGGTCATATGGGTGGACCCTGTCCTTATTAAGAAGAGGAGAGTAAGACACAGACACAGAAAGAAGACCTTATGAAGACACAGACAGAACGGCCATCCACGAGTCAAGAAGAGAGGTTTCAGAAGACCCCAATCCTGCCGACCCTTCGATCTGGGACTTCTAGCTTCCAGAACTGCAAGAAAATAAGGCCACCCCGTTCTGCGGTCCTTTGTTATGGCAGCCCCAGCAGAAGAACATGATAGGTATACAACTATCTCCTTGAGGGCCTGCTTTCAATTCTTTTGGGTAAATACCCAGAAGTGGAATGTCCGGATCACATGTTCTATTTTCAACACTCCCAAGGAACCGCCATACTGTCCTCCACACAGCTGCCCCACTTTCCAAGTCCCACCAACACTGTACGAGTGTTCCAATTTCTCCACATCCTCGCCAACACTTGCTGTCTTCTCTTTTGTTTGTTTTGTTTTGTTTTTGTGCTAGCCATCTTACAGGTATGCGATGGTATCCCACTGCGGTTTGGATTGGAGTTTCCCTAATGATCGGTCATGTTGAGTATCTTCTCAGCTGCTTTTGGTCATTGGTATATCTTCTTTGGAAAAATGTCTGTTCAAGAAGTCCTTTGACCATTTACTAACCAGGCTGTTTGTTGTTGAGTTGGTAGGAGTTCTTTAGGTATTCTGGACCCTACCTTTCTGTCAGATACATGACCTGCACATATTTTCTCCCAGTTGCCTTTTCACTCTGGTGATTGTATCCTTGGATGTACCTTTGTGGCCTGTGATTTGGGTGTCATCCTTAAGACTTCATTGCCAAATCCAATGTCAAGAGGCTCTTCCCCTGTGTTGTCTTCTAAGGCTTTTCTAGCTGTAGCTATTACGTTTAGATCTGTGATCTGTTCTGAGTCAGATTTCCTCCATGGTATAAGGTGAAGACCCATCGTCACTGCTTCCCATGTGCATATGCAGGTTTCCAGCACCCTGCATCGGAAAGACTGCTTTTGGGGCGCCTGGGTGGCTCAGCCCCTTGATTTCAGCTCAGTTCACGATCTCACGGTTTGTGAGATCGAGTCCTGCGTCTTAGGATTCTCCCTCTCCCTCTCTCGCTGCCCCTCCCCCTCTCATAGTCTCTGTCTATTAAAATTAATAAACAAAAAAATGAAAGAGAGGCACCTGGGTGGCTCAGTCAGTTGAGCGTCTGACTTCAGCTCAGGTCATGATCTCATGGTTCATGAGTTCGAGCCCTGCACCGGGCTCTCTGCTGTCAGCACAGAGCCCGTGTTGGATCCTCTGCACCACCCCCACCCCCGCCCCACACCTCTGCCCCTGTCCTGCTTGGGTGCGCACTCTCTCTCTCACTCAGAAATAAATAACGTTAAAAAATGAAAGGAGAGACAGTCTTTTCCTACTGAATGGTGTTGGCACTCTTGTTGTACATCAGTTTGGCCATGGATGTGAGGGTTCATTTAGGACTTTCTATCCTATTCCACTGGGCGGTATGTCTGTCTTCAGGCTGGTACCATGTTGTTTTAATGACTGCAATTTGTAGTAAGTTTTGAAATCAATAACTATGAAACATCTTACTTTGTTGTTTGCTTAAAATATTTTTTTAAAAAATCCATTCATTTTTTTTTTAATATTTTTATTTATTTTTAGGAGAGAGAGAGAGACAGTGTGAGCAGGGGAGGGTCAGAGAGAGAGGGAGTCACAGACTGAAACAGGCTCCAGGCTCTGAGCTGGCAGTCAGCACAGAGCCGACGCGGGGCTCGAACCCACAAACCGTGAGATCATGACCTAAGCGAAAGCCGGACGCTTAACCGACTAAGCCACCCAGGCGCCCCAAAATCCATTCATTTTTGAGAGAGAAGGAGAGAGACAGCACGAGCAGAGGAGGGGAGAGAGAGAGGGAGACAGAGAATCTGAAGCAGGCTCCAGGCTCTGAGCTGTCAGCACAGAGTCCTACGCGGGGCTCGAACCCACAAACCGCAATATCATGTCCTCAGACGAAGTCGCACGCTTAACCGACCGAGCCACTCAGGCGCCCTGTTGTTCTTTTCTTTTTTTTTTTTAAGTTGTTTTGATGACTCAGGGTTGCTTGAATTTCCATTCAAATCCATTTAGGATAGATTTTTCTATTTCTTCAATCAAAAGTGCCATTGGAACTTTGGCAGGTTGGTGCTGAATCTGTAGGTCACTTTGGGTGACAATGTTGAGTTTACCAACCCACGTACATGAGCTACCTCTCCGCGCGTTTGTGTCTTTTCTCTAATTTTGCTCAGTGATGTTGCATCGCTTCCTGTGTACCCAGGCTTCCTCGTGGCCCAGGCTGCTGGGGTCTAGGTCTGCACCCTCCCCTCCAGCTCTCTCTCAGGCCGCCTAATCGTCTCAGGCCTCCGAGACCTTCAGCCCCACCCCCTCAGGCCATGTCCGAACTTCTGTCATGGCCGCTCTTCCCCACCCCCAAGAGAACAACCCTGCTTCACTTTAGTCCCTCCAGGATAGCGCCGGCCTCTGGCACAGAGCTGGCCCAGGGCCGTGCACGAGTGGCCAGTGCTGGCTGTCACTGTCACTCTCCAAATGCTCCCAGCTCTCTACCCGCTCTGGGCTTTGCTGGTCTTCCCTACCCCCACCCCCACCCCGCCCATTCCTGGTTCACAGGGTGAACTCCTACATGTCCTGCAAAGCCCAATTCACATGTCATCTCTGGTGGGGACCCACCCTCGGCCAGAATTAATTCTTCTCTTATCTGTGTCCCCACAGTACCTTAGAGAAACGTTTGTTACAGGACTTGGCGTGCCGTGTTCGGATCGTTTATGAGCCGATTTCTCTAACTAGGCTTGGAATTCATCCGGGGACAAGGGAAAGCTATTCCTCCTCTCCGCCCTGTGTGTGCCTGGGTCACAGCAGGCAGTGTTGGGATCAGCACCTCCTCCCCCGGGCAGCTGGCGGGGGGCTGCGCATCGGTGCGGAGGAGAAGGCCCCACGCAGCTGCAGTTCCCTGGGAAGTGAGGAGGAACAAGGTGGGGGGTGCTTATCTCCCGTTTTAATGAGTACATTCCTCTCCGGTTTCAAACAATCATTACCCTCCAACATTTGTGCAGCATAGCAGTCTCCACACGCGAAAGCCTTCGCACAAATACTCACTCGTTCCTTACGCATCCATCTAGCAACCAGTGGTTAAATGACTCATGTTAGGACAGTCTTGGAGGAGGAGAGACCAGAATGCTACTCTGGCTCCTATTGCGGGTGGCTTGTGGCCGCGGGTGGCCTGTCAGGAGGGGCCGCAGCCAGTCCCCCACCCCTATTTCTGACCAGTGTGAGCTCACGAAACCCCAAGTCATCTGACCACGGCGGTGCGTCTGCTCGGTCAAGCATCCCTATAGGGAAGTCCCTTGGCATGAGTGGCGGGCTTTGCCGGAAGGTTCCTCCGCCCCACATTCCACAATGCTAATCTTGGCTCTCATCTCTCGGAGCTCACCAAGAAACGGCCCACACCTTGGAGACCAGGTATGGGAAAATCTCTAACTGCAGCGGTGGCCACACGACTATTAGCTGGTGAAATAACTAAGGCCTGGCCTCTGAGCTCAGCTGACATTCCAGAAGGCCCAGGCTCCTGGAACATACTCTGTTCACGGTATTTCTAGATTTTCAATTCCCACCAGAGCTTCATGCTCTCCTCGCTGATTTATCATCTCCTCGCCATCCCCAAACCTCCTTTTCCCGTGTGGCAGCCAGGCAGGCCGTCCCTGGTGCCGGGTGGGCACTTTGCTGGGCCATGTCAAGGTGCTAGGAGACATCTGAGACCTGCTGGCTGCCGAGAGACTCTGGGATTGTCATCAGCAGCATGTGCTGTATCTTAGGCCTTGCCGACCTCTGGAGAGGAGTATCAGGCTCTTTGGGGAAAGTCATTTTCAGGATTTGGGTGGATACGCTCGCCGGTCAGGAAAGCATAAGGACAAAAGACCAAAGCCCCAAGTTTGAGGAAATTCCTGAGATGTGAGTTGACCTTACAAGTAGCTCATTTAAGGGCATCCGGGCAGCTCAGTCAGTTAAGTGTTTGACTGCAGCTCCGATCATGATCTTGTGGTTCATGGGTTCAAGCCTGGCTTGTGCTGTGTGCTGACAGATCCTCTGCCCCCCTCTCTCTCTCTGTCCCTCCCCTGCTCGCACTCTCTCTCAGAAATAAATAACCATTTAAAAAAAAAGCAGCCCATTTAACTCCCACGGCCCCATCCCCACCCCTCTTCAGAAATTCAGGCAAAAGCCAGTATTCTACCACAAAAAAGGTATCAGCAATAGACCTGTCATTAATCTGCCCCATAGCCTGTCTCTGTTAAATCTTTCTTGGGTCCTTTGAGCAGCCCATACACGTACAAAAGGCAAGTGATATCATCCCAGTCTATAGATGAAGATACCGAGGGTCAGAGAGGTTAAGCCACTTGCCAGACAACCAGACTGTATTGATCAGGCCGTACAGCCCAGGGCCACACCCTCCTGCTAAGAGCGCTTTCTGTTCAATCCCTCCACCTCCTTGAAGCCTCAGCTCCATTAACAAACACCAACTTCGTATCAGAGGCTGGGAAGATGGAGAGCTCTTCCTTGCATAATGAGTATCCTGGGCATGGGTATAACCCCGGGGGACAGGCAGGCTGAGCAAGGCTTTGTGCAGTTCAGCGATTCATCCCCAAGGCAGCTCATCATGCTTTCTCTTTAAAGCCTGCTCTTAATTAAAAGTAATTCACGCCGCTGCCGCCAAGAACGGCATCCCACCACCAAACACCATCACTCCGCGTTCTGGCGTGCCTACATTTTGTGTAGTTTGGGGCTTATTTACAGCTCCCTCAGGTCCTCGCCACCCATCCTGGACTCCAGAAGATAATGGACTTTACACTGTGCCCAGCCCACTGATTTGTGAATCCCTGACGGACAGGGGCTGTTTTACTCAAGCTTGAGCCCCGAGAGCAGGTGAGAGGTGAGTGCATATCGATCAGATGTGGTTCTGACCTTTCGGTATTTCCGATGCTTCGTCTTACAAGACTCCTTTGTTGACGCAGCTGGGATACCCCAGGAACAGGCCTGACGAAGGCACAAATACAGGACAAACAGAAAGGCTGCCAATGTCAGGGGCCCACAGCCTGCACCTGAGGGCCCACCAGGGGTTTTAAATATCAGGGTCACGATAGAACACTCCTGTGCAATTAGCAGCGGGCTGGTTCCTACTGAGGAAGGAACACATCCAGGATGGTTTCCATTCTCCGCTCCTGCCGAGCAGACCTGAGCACACGGGGCACCAGTGACATCTGGAGCTGCCCTGGGCTCGGGAACGGCTGACGGTGGGCCCTATCCAGGAACAGCCGGGTCTCACATCCCCCCGCACACAAGAACATGACCCGTGCACAAGGAAGGAGCCAGGAGGCTGAGTTCCAGCCCCAGGTCTACCGTTTACCGTCGGCGCGGGGGGCTGGGGAGGAATGTCTCAGGCACGTCTGCATTCAGTTTCTCAACTTTCAAGTAAGAGGGTTTAACTAGATAATTCCAGAAGACGCCTTTCAGCTCCCATGGTTGGGTGTTTATCTTGCAACGGAATGTCGTCCTGGGATCAGGACCCCATAAAGAAGTAAAATGCACCCTCTCCCCTTCCACGATTAGTCCCCAAAATAATTTTCTTCTACTCTCGGGCTTCTAAGTCATCCCCACTGCTTTTGAAGCTCTGGGTTTGGGAGCAGAGTGTCCATGAACATGGGCTGCACCTGTGGAGGGGGGAGGGCACATCCCTGTTGATGCCTCAGAGATGAGGCGGTTATGGGCCAGCCATACTTCTTTCTATCTTGACGTGACTTTACTCTGCTTCTGAAGCGCCAACCCTCTGCTTATTCCATTGGCTTCTGAGGCTCCTCGATCTAAGCACCTGGTCATCAGCACAAATGCCAGGTGTATCCTCGTGGACGCTTGGCGGGATTCCAGGAAAGCTGTGAGCAGCGTGCTCAGAATCACTGGTCTTTGGTCACCCAGGTCCCACATGGAGCGTCCCTGCCTTCCTATGTCCCTGACCCTCCCCCCACCCCCCGTCCCCATCATGCCAAGGGCTGCTGCTCTCGTGATTTAGCCTTGTCTGTATCTGATCTGCTGCGGCTTGAAGTCCACCCCTTGCGGTGTGGGCCTTGGCAAGCACCTCAGGCGGGAGGCACAAACGAGGTGTCTCCAGATGGCCTGGGTGAGCGCCATCCCTCAAAGCCGCCCAACGGGCAGTTCTTGGTACCAATGTGGGGGGTGGTGACCAGAGCCACGGTCAATTGGAGCCTTTGAAAAACATTCACGTTATATAACCACTCTCAGAAAAATAAGGAACAAACCCTGAATCGCTGGAACTCGGTAACAGGGGAAGGACAGGGGCCAAATTAGGGAAAGCCTAAACTTAACTCTCGGAGAAGTTCCAGAACTCTTGCTTTTCCACAGAGGGCATCGTGGTTGCTGACTGCTGTCTGAGAGACTTCCTGATGTAAAAAAGAAAAGAAAACCGCTCTTTCCCCCTCCTGTAGCCGCCCTGCCTGCCCCATGCCCCCCACCTGGGGGTCCCGACTGATTCGACAGCTGGCTCAGGCTCCCCCGCCAGCTGCCCTGGGCCTCCGTGCCAAGGAAAGTACTTCGACCGCTGCACAGGGCTGGCCTTTCTCCAAAAAAAAGGAGCCCTGGGCCCCAGAAGGGGCGGAAGGAGGGCAGCCTGACCCTGCCCTGTGCCGAGGAAGCACTCTGTCCCGCTGCTGTCCCCAGGTCTCCGCCCGGTGGCTTCGCTAGCTCGACAGCAGCCCCGGACGGTAAACCTCCCCCTCCTTTTAGCCTCCGGGAGCCTCAGGTCTTCACTCTGGAAGGTGAGGCTGGAGCACCTCACATATCCCAGGGTCTTGGGGGAGGGGGGCTCTGGCCGGGGACACACCTGTCCTCACCAGTCCAGGCTGGAGACGGCACAGGGTGTCACCAGGACACCGCCCTGAGTCCCTGGTCAACTGTCAACCTGGAAAGCGCAGGTGGTCTGTCACGCTGCACTCAACCCCGACCTGACCTCCCCTGCACAGGTGCCACAGACATCGGCTGTGCGTCCTTGTAAGCAGGGAGCAGGCTCGGTGCCCTCCCCACGCCGAAGGTCGCGGGATCGATACCTCGTGTGCAGGTGAGCAGGCTCGTGAGCAGGCTTTGCTTGGCTATCGCTACACGGAGGCTTGCAGGGTCCCTGCGGGCTCCTGGCCTTACAGCTGAGGGCGCTGCGCAGAGGGGGCAGTGGCTGGTGCTCTGGGAGGGGACTTGTGCTCTGGAAGGCGTGAGGGCGCCTGGCCCACGTTCCCAGGGCCCCTCCCTGCCCCTCCTCACTCGGGCCCCCAGAGGGCCCCCTGAGAAACACATGTTCCGGGCCAGGTGGAGCCCAGCCTCTGCTACCCACCGAGGATTAGGAGCCAGAATCAATCCAGTTCCTTGCCTTCTCCAAGCCCCCAGTTCCCTCCTGGAAGAAGGGAGAGAGAGGGTGGGTGGGTCGGCGAAGAGGGCAGCGGCCAGGAAGGCGGAGGAGACACTGTGAGGAGGAAGGCTGGGGTCTGTGGCAGCCACCCCCCGCACCCCTCTCCCTGGGGGCTACCAACAGGGGCCATCTGGGTTGCAGGATGCTGCCTCAATCCAGAACAATCCGTATCTCCACAGGTGGTATTTCCGGCCTAAGCCAGGTGCTGAGAGGTGGGAGACGTCACAGAGTGGGGAGCCGTGGGCTCAATCCACCAAGTGCCATCACAGAATCAGCGACGGATAATTTTATTATCACTTGGCCAGGCCAGAGGCTCCGGTGGCCTAATCAAGCACCAGTGTAGGTGCTGCTGCTGGAGGTACTTGTAGAGGAACATCTAGGGTCGTGACTTCGTAAAGGAGATTACCCTCCCCGAAGTGGGTGGGTTTACCCCAATCAGATGAAGACCTTAGAGCAAAACCAGGTTTCCAGGGCGCCTTGGGGGGCTCAGTCCGTTAAGCGTCCGACTCTTGATTTCGGCTCAGGTCATGATCTCACGGTCATGGGACTGAGCCCCATGTTGGGCTCTGCACGGACAGCACCACACCTGCTTGGGAGCCTCTCCCTCTCTCTGCCCCTCCCTTACTTGCATGCACCCATGTGCCCTCTCTCTATTTCACTCTCTTTCAAAACAAAAACAAACCCTGAGCTTTTCAAAATTAGAAAGATTTCTGCCCCAGGACGTCAGCACCAGCTCCTAACTGAACTCCCCACCCTTTGGATTTAGGACTCAGCAGCTCCACCAATGGGTGAGCTAAGTCCTTAAAACAAAACCCTTCGGGGGCACCTGGGTGGCTCAGTCGGTTAAGCGTCCAACTTCGGCTCAGGTCATGATCTCACAGTTCGTGGGTTTGAGCCCCACGTCGGGCTCTGTGCTGACAGCTCAGAGCCTGGAGCCTGTTTCAGATTCTGTGTCTCCCTCTCTCTGGCCCCTCCCTGCTCACATTGTCTCTCTCTTTCTCTCAGAAATAAATAAAACACTTTAAAAAACAAACAAACAAACCCTTCGTGTGTGTGTGTGTGTGTGTGTGTGTGTGTGTGTGTGTGTTTGTTATATATTATGTACACCTAATGTATTCATTTGTGACCACTTATATTAAGGGCATATAGCACAGATGTGTGTATTAAGGGAATATTACACACCCTCATGATATACATAGTATCATTAAATATTAGTAATTACACGTAACATTCACACTAACATACGGGCACTAATGATGTGCACAGGATGCAGATCTCACTCTCCTCTTGCTTCTGTGTCCTGGGAGCCACGACCCACCCAGAGTCCTGGACCTCAGCAGGAGGGCGCCCACCTTGGGTGGGGGGTCCAGGCAGCGGTGGAGGGGCTCTCAGCTCCCCCCCGGAAGGAGAGGGGGGCCCACTCGGTCGCAGGGGGTCTCTGGACACACAGCTGAGCCTTCACTTTGCCAAGGGCCACACGAGACCCCCCCCCGCCCCCAAAGAAAACAGCTGGACAGAGGACAGAGGCGGACAGGAAAGGCTTCCCATCCCAGCAGAATTGAGTGGAAAAACAGGAAACAGCCCAACAGGCGCATTTTTACCGTCCCGAAAGAACCCGTGCCGCACGTGAAGGGGACTCCAGACTCAGAGAAGCCCCACCGTCACAGTATGGCCTCATCTCTAGAGAGCAGTCGCTCTCTCATCACGAGCTGGGTGAGCGTCGTGCGAATTTCCCCCGGGCGCCCGCTCGCGCCGCCCTCCTCCCTCCCACACGGGCAATCCGTTGACAGCAAGGGCCCCGCGTTGTTCACCTGAGTGACTCGTTCTTCCTCAGTGCCAGGCACACAACACGACTCAAATGAGCGTTCGGTCCTTCCCCGAAATGGAACTGATATGGAAAAGGTGCTCATAAACTCATTCAGCCTGAGGTATAAACGACTTACGACAGCTCAGAGTGCGGGAGACACCGAGATCTCGTGAAAAGGAAAGGATGCTCTACTGGGCTCCCTGGATGGCTCCGGACTTCCCAAGGCGAGAGCAGACTGGACACATGAGCCGTCTGTGACAGGAGGGACAGCCCTTCATTCCCAGTGCTGTTTTCAGCTCTGACATTTTACTATTTTACTGAGACAAGTCTTAAGATAGGGTTTGAAAAGACCCAGTGTGGGTTTCTGGAGGGGGTTGACTGACTCACAAATAAAATGCCAAACCGCCAGCCGAGACTGTCTATCCTTGGCGTTGAACCCTCCGTGGGGGACATGTACTGCCTGGCCAGCCAAGGGACCGTAATTATGCGGCTCCCACACTCTAATGTCCCCTCCATGAAGAAAAAAACCAACCCCCAGGGAGCGTGGAGGTGTCGCTGGGTGCATCCCACAGACCCAAATGGCCCTCCGTCACGCCCGAGCCCCTCACCCTGCCTGGCCCCCTCCAGCCAGCAGCACTTGGCACCACGGGGAACCTTAGGCGGCTCTGGTCCACGCTCAAAGGCAAACTGCAAGCGCGTCACTGTAAATTTGAGTAGAACTGGGCATCCAGGGAACATTTTTATAAGGTCACAGTGCTGCTGGCTGGGTTGGAGACACGCCCTATGCAGGAGCATCTGGTGCAAGTGTCAGGGCTCAGAGAGACCTCATTTCTGCTCCCATCCACCTCCCCAGCGAGGCTCCGGGGCTCCGGCTCTGCCCAGGAGCTGAGCTGATACCCACAGGGCTTCCCGGCTCAGAATTTTCAGAGAAGCAATTGCCCATAGTTATAACACTATGTATCAAATGATTCTTCCCCCTTCCTGCAGGTACCCAAGGATTTCTTCTCCATCCTTGCTTGCTGAGCCGCCCACCGGCTCCCCAGCCAGCAGGGTACAGACTGAAAAATACAAGGAGTACAGAGTCAAAAAGAATTCAAGGGCTTCCGTACTCGGCGTAACGGAGGGGGCTGCTGTCATTTGTCCCTCCCTGGGTGAGTTGGTTGTTCCAGGAGCATCTGGAGCTATTCGTTTTTTCTTTTTAAATTTTTAAATTTAAATTCTTTTTAAATTTAAATTCTTTTTAAATTTTCTATTTTTGAGAGAGAGCAAGAACAAGAGCTTGCACGAGTGCGTGAGGGGCAGAGAGACAGAGACACAGAATCCAAAGCAGGCTCCAGGTTCTGAGCGGTCAGCACAGAGCCCGACGTGGGCTTGAACTCACAAACTGAGATCAAGGACCTGAGCCAAAGTCAGCCGTTTAACCGACTGAGCCACCCAGGCGCCCCCTGGCCACCATTAGTTTTCAAACAAATAGTCCAAACCCATCAGTGAATCATAAAATCAGCTTAGTGGATTATTCAAGTGCAAAAGCGTGAGTTAGAAGGGCACCTGGGTGGCTGAGTCCGTTAAGCGTCTGACTTCAGCTCAGCTCATGATCTCACGGTTTGTGGGTTCGAGCCCTGTGTCAGGCTCTGCGCTGACAGCTCTGAGCCTGGAGCCTGCTTCAGATTCTGTGTCTCTCCCTCTCTCTCTGCCCCTCCCCTGCTCACACTCTGTCTCTCTCTCAAAAATAGAATAAACATTAAAGAACATTTTTTAATGTGAACTAGAACACTTACTGGTGCAATTCATTGTTTCATAAACTTTGATCACACACATACGGACCTAGAATAAAATGCCATTTTGTCAGAGCCTTCTGACCTCTCCTTGTATTTTGCACCCAGAAATATGCACAGAGGAAAGAGACCAAGAACCACGCCTTTTTACTGTCATGGAGGTGGGCCTTCGTTCCCTCGGGCCCCTTCATCCACCCCCGTGCGTCCCTCCCCCAGCCCCTGCTCTGACCCACACGGGCTTGCCTCCTGCCACCACTGGACCCGGTACAGGAATTATGTCCTTGGGGCGCCCCCCCCACTGGGACCCCCTCACAGTGGTCTCTGTCAGCACCCGTACCCACGTGGCCCAGGCTGCGCACCCCCTGGCCTCCCCACACCTAAATCTGGGGGAATCATGCAGTGAGAGCGTGTTACAGTTGGAAAAGTTCTCAGAAATCTTCCAAATCAATCAATCCCCTTCTGTCCCCGGGGGAGTAACGGACGCCCAGAGACGTCTGACTCAAAGCTGCATCGCACAGTCACGGACCGAATCCTGGTACCACAACCTCTAGCAAGTTTCTCTCACGCTACGCTCTTTCTAGTGGATTGTGACTTTCTACCATCCGTTTCTATTCCACAAGACGACAACAAAACTATCTTACAGGGTGCCGGTGCGACGCAAGCCTGGGGCGCGGGCCTGGCTGTCCCGGGCACGTGGTGAATGTCAGTGGTGACCTCTGCACGCGGCCGTTTCCAATGCTGGCATTTCTGCATCTGCCCTCCTCCCGCGCCAAAGCTCCTGCTCCAGACTGCCCTTCTTTGTCGTTCATCAGCTTTGTGTCAAGTTGTTACTTCCTGGAATCCTCCGCAGCTGTGTCATGGCCATCAGGGTGAGCAGCCGCTCCAAGAACTTTCTGGAACCACAGAAACCTCGGTGACCCACCGACTGAAGGCTGGTGGGTCCTGCGCACAGCGGGCGGGAGCTGGTACCTGCCTGCTCCCCCTTCCTTCCAGGGCCGCGCCCCGCAGCTCCGCGCAGGAAATCAGCTCTTCTCAGGTGGAAGAGGACTGCTCTGGGAGCACGTTGCACCCTTGTCAGAGCCCGCGACCACTAAGGGGTCCAGGGACCCCATCTGGGCCAGAGGCGCCCACGGGGCAGGTTAATGACACTCAAAACGGCCAAGTGTCTAGCTCTTTTTAAAATGTAGTTTTTGGTCCTGTTTACTATTTTGGCTCTTGCTGTTTAAAAAAAAAAAAAAAAAAAGGCAGCTGGGGCGCCTGGGTGGTTCAGTCCGTTGAGCATCCGGCTTCGGTTCGGGTCACGATCTCACAGTTCATGGGTTTGAGCCCCGTGTCGAGCTCTGTGCTGACAGCTCGGAGCCTGGAACCTGCTTCAGACTTTAGGTCTCTCTCTCTCTCTCTCTCTCTGCCCTTCCCCCCACTCAAAAATAAATAAAAACATTAAAACTATTTTTTAAAAGCTGCTGAACTGGGCCTATGACCCTTCTGTGAGAGGCCCCGACCCACTGCGTCGACTGGAAACTCGCTTCCCATCTCTGGCCCTCGGTTTCCCCACGGGAGAGGAGGTGTGCAGGCTCGAACTCCAGAGACCCTCCAAGGGCCCCCAAACCCCTGGCTCTGCTCTAGGCCCTCCCCTTGCCCAGCCCTGTGACGGACCCGCTCCTTCTACACACCTGGGTGGTGCTACCGCCGCCTGGCCTGGGGTCCGGCTCCAGAGGCACCATGTCAAACACAGAGAAGTGAGGGCCAGCATGGGGTCGGGGGACGAAGCAGAGGCAGAGCCCCCGGCATTTTTAGGGCCTACGGCTCCGGCTGCCACCATCGTGATGGATACGTGTCACTGTCTGCTTGTCCAGACCCACAGAACGTACCCCACCACGAGCGAACTCAAGGGCAACTATGGGCTTCAGTTCATAACAATGTATTCATAAAGGGCTCATCAATTGTAACCAAAGTACCTCACACTAATGCAAGTAAATAACGGGGGATCCGGGAGTGGAGGTGGTGTGTGAGAAGTCTCTGTACTTTCTGGACGACTGTTCTGTAAATCTAGAACGCTCGACAGCGGTCTATTAATGAAAAAAAAAAGCAGTCGTGAGAAATGGCTAGAGATGGCTTCAATGTCATGGCTGATCATCACCTGTCACACTGGGCTAGGCCACCCACCCCCTGTCTTTTGTAATGGAAAACAGAAGGGAGCCTGCAATCTGGCCGAGGGGCCTGCCCGCAGCTCCTGGAGAGGCCCGAACGTCCCTCCACTAGGGGACAGGAGCCGGGGCGCGGTCACCTCACCCCATGTCCAGGGCTCTGAGGACTTCTAGGAGGCAGGGGAGCCTGTGCAGGTGCCCAGACTCCGGGTCCTAAGCCAAGGCGGATCTTGCCTCAGGCCTCCAGCAGAGAAGATAAATGAGGAGATAAGGGGATTAGGCAACAAGAGGGCCAGAAAGTTCTGAGAACCCAGGTCCCCCTCTGTTAGGCCAACCTGGCCAGTGTGGACCCAGGGGTGAGGGCTCGGGCCTTCCTGTTCCCGCTGGAACGCGGTGCCAGCCAGAGTCCCCAGGCAGACTCAGAGTGTGTGGAGCGGACGGATAAATCCTGGCACCAGGCTGGAGACCCAGGGGGGCCCAGAAACTCACGGTTCCTGGCCGGGGCCTCCGGGCCACACCACAGGGCTCACGAATCCAAACAAGGAACTTGCTAGGTTTTTTGTGTTTTGTTTCTCGCTGCCAACAAGCCCATTCTGTTCTGGAGAGGCTTGTTATATAAGTAGGGGAGGGAAGAAAAATGCTGGACCCGAGGCCAAAGTCACCAGAACGGCAGAAACTTCTAGATCAGCTGCTGCCACAGCAGGGAGTCAGGTAAACACCAGGGTTGTTTGTGGCTTTGCTTTTTCAAGGAAGGAAAAAGAGCCTGCTCTTCCTATCCTGAGAACTGGGCTAGAAGCCATCATCTCTTTGGAGGACCTGGTCACTGAGATGTCCCTGGATGCGGCCCCTGTCCCCAGGCCACCTGCGCCTCCCTGGGGGCCAGCACGGGGCTCAGAAGTATGTCCTAAACACGTCCTCTGTGTTTCTTACCTACTTCCTGCTAGAGCTATTGGGACCTTTATTTCTCGATGAAAAAGCACAAGGGATTCCACACCAGGTCCTGCCGGGATGTTCCAAAGGCCAGGGGACCCCTTGGGACTGTCTGCCCCTCAGCAAGGCCAGCCGCTTGTCTGCACTTGTGGTCACTGTCCTGGAAGCCTCCGGACCGTGAATCTCTGCCCGTTGTATCTACGAGACCCTGGGGGCACCTCCCTCTGCTTGCAAAGCACAGGCCTTCCCGCCCCAGGTCCTTGAGCCCAGAGTGCGTGGACTTTGACCTTCCAGGACCGCCGTGGGCACGATCGGGGAGTTCAGCACATCCTTGGGGAGGTCGGCGGAGCAGAAGGGGAAACCCCAGAGGCAGAGGGGAAACCCCAGAGCTGCGGGGGCCGCTCCCTGCCGCTCACTGTCCGTCCACACTGCCCCATTTTCATGGTCTAAAGGACAGGATCAGAAGGTGTAGGCCACTTCTACCTGGTCTGTCTGTGTGCCTGGCCTGGAGAACAGAATAATGCTGAACGAGAGCCTTGCTGGCTGGCACCTCCAGGGCCCCAGGGTCCCTCCTGCCTGGGGGAGAAGTTCCCATGCCCCTTGCCTGGCATTCAGGGCACCCAGGACACAGGTAACGGCCCTACACGCCGTCGCCGGAACCTTATTACATACAAATGGCTTTTTTTCATACATCACAATTTTCTTTGGGGGATGGGTACACATTTGTCTAACCTAGGCCAGGCTCAGATAACAGAGGAGCTTTTATAAAATTAGTTTATACTGTCTTGATCCCAGGAGTGCTGCAAACACTGCCTGGAGCAATATGGGAAATAACATCTTTCGAGAGACGGGCTTGGAAATTCTAATCCAGGAAGTTGTTTCCTTGCCCTGGTAGCAGGGCTGACTCATAGCTGGTGGCTAGGCCTCCATTCACAGGGAATAGCCGAGAAAGCAGCGGACAGACCACCAAAAGCAAGACCAACCGATCATCCTGCATCACAGAACGGTCTTCACAATTCGAATGCCCTGTATTCAAAGGCAAATTTACAAAACCTTTGTAAGATGCAGGCATCGTCAAAAATGGGGTCACTGCCACTGGCAAGCCAGCAGCTATAGGAGCCTCTGTCACATTCAACATGCATCAAAAAAGACTATCTGCTATTTTTAAAAAGTGCTTATTTATTTTGAGAGAGAGAGAGAGCGAGCAGGGGAGAGGCAGAGAGACAGAATCCCAAGCAGGTTTCATGCCTGACGTGGGGCTCGATCTCACGACTGTGAGATGATGACCTGAGCCTTAATCAAGAGTTGGACGCTTAGTGGATGGAGCCACCCAGGTGCCCCAAGACTATTTGCTTTTAGACCACAGAAAACAGCATTAAGTCCAATATATGTTGATCTGTGCTCAAGCAGATTGCTTTCTGCTTCTGGAGACTGGTTAATTTTCCTGGTGATGACACTGAAAATTAAATTTTCTTCAACAGCGTCATCTGGTTCGTGATTTTCCGCCTTGAGCCTTATGTTCTCCTCACAGTAATCAGTGCCTCCAGTGGCCCTCCTTGGCCGCACTGGGGCTCACTCCAACTTTTGCTCAACTGGCCGGAGTGCAGCCATCTTTGGTGGACACGTGACTCAAGCCCTATGCACAAATGATTTTTTAAAAAAATTTTAAAGGGTTATTTATTTTTGAGAGAGAGTGCATGAGCAAGGGAGAGGCAGAGAGGGAGGGAGACACAGAATTCGAAGCAGGCTCCAGTCTCTGAGCTGCCAGCACAGAGCCCAACACGGGGTTTGAACTCACAACTGTGAGATCATGACCTGAACTGAAGTCGGATGCTTAACCGACTGAGCCACCCAGGTGCCCCACAAGTGATTTTAAAGGTGGCATTTACGGGCACCTGGGGGGCTCAGTTGGTTGAGCATCTAACTCTTGATCTTGGCTCAGGTCGTAAGCTCACAGTTTGTGCGTTCAAGCCCTGCGTCAGGCTCTGCGCTGATAGTGTGGAGCCTGCTTGGGATTCTCAGTCTCTCCCTCTCTCTTTGCCCTTCCTGCACTCACGTTTTCTCTCTCTCCCCAAAATAGATAAATAAACTTAAAGACTGAAAATGCTCAAGGGTTGTCTTCACTATGGAGGGAGGAAGGGGGTGCCCTTTCCCTCGTAGCCTCACCAATAGATGATGCTGTCAAACTTCAGATGTTTATTTCATTTATTATTTATTTTTTGAGAGAGAGAGAGAGAGCGAGCATGTGTGCATGCAAACAGGGCAGAGGGGCAGAGGGAAAGGAAGAGGGAGAATCTTAAGAGGGCTCCAAGCCCAGCACAGAGCCCGATACGGGGCTCGATCTCACAACCATGAGATCATGACCTGAGCCCAGATCAAGAGCTGGATGCTTAACCTACTGAGCCACCCAGGCGCCCTGTCAAACGTCAGGTTTTTGCTGGACCCTCGAGAAATGGCAGCTGTGTCCCCTATGTTTCACCCATTTGTTTGATTTAATCTTTGGTGTGCCATCCAGCACGGAGATAGTACTTGAGTTTGTAAAACATGGGGCAGCCTCTCTCCAACTGCAGGTAGGACACGGGTCCTGAAATCCACACAGTCCAAACAGGCTTTGCTATTGCTGTTAATAAAACAGGACAGAACTGGTGCTCCGAGAAACTTGCTTTATGGGGAGTCTATCCAACTGGCCATGATGGGAAGCTCCGCACTGTGGCCCAAGAGGAAGGGAGCAGGCTGCTGGTGAGGGGCTGGGAGTCTGCCACCAAGGGGGGCCCCTGTTCACGGCTTCCCTCCCTGTACACACGAGCCGCTCCCACCAAGAAGCTGGGTCCATCCTTCCCCCCCTTGACCTTGGGCTGTTGGGATCAACAGAGATGTAGCCAAAGGGTCACGTGATAAGAATCCCTAGACCTCCTGGAATCCGCCCTGGGGGAGACCAGCTGTTAAAAATCCAACTGCCCAGAGACCACCCTGCTGTGGGTCAGCTCGAGCCAGCCACGTGGACAGGAGCCAGCCACGTGGACAGGCAGCACCGAGGAGGAGCCACCGACCGGCCCAGGCGCCTGACGCAGGGTGAGGAAACCTCAAGAATGCTCCTCTGTCGCCCGCCGGCTCAGGGTGGGTGAGGACTGCTGGGCTGAGCAACGCAACCTCTAGACCTGTGATGATCCCAAACCATACTTCTGCTTCTTTTTTTACTGTTTGTTTATTTATTTTGAGAGAGAGAGCGCGCATGCACATGTGTGTGAGCAGGGGAGGTGCAGAGAGACAGAGAGAATCCCAAGCTTTCAGCGTGAAGCCCAACTCAGGGCTCAATCCCACACACACTCTGAGAACACAACCTGAGCCGAGATCAAAAGTCAGACACTCAACCGACTGAGCCACCCAGGTGCCGCCCAAACCATATTTCTGAATTCGGGGTGGCTTGTGATACAGCAATGGATGACCAGAATATGGTGTCATCTTGTGAAAGTTAATTCCTCTGTGCCTCAGTTTTCAAATCCATAAAATGGGAATCAGAGGACTTCCTATCAGATTAGGAGTCAACACATATAAATATGTGAACACATAACACATATAGGCAAACCGACAAAGAGATTATGGGAAAATGCTGCCTATTACATCAAAACACTTCCCTGATTTTATAGGCAAGATGCTATTATTACTGAGCCCAGAAAGGCGGGAGGTGAGGAAGGTTGGGGGCTTCTGGTCTAGGGCAGGACACCCCTGCAGTGTCTTCTGTGTTTCAAAATGTGGAAAGGAAGTGCACACATGCCCATGGCCACATGAGCAATGAGGACGGACAGTCCCCTGCTTTCACCTGGAATGTCATCAACTCTGATGACACTAATATCTCAGGCTGATCAGGAGGCTGGTATCAGGAACGGCTAAATGCAGAAGCTATTAGCAGCTGCTTTTTAGACGAGCTTTTAAAACTCAGGAAGAAAGGGAGAAACCAGAGGCATCTTGGAGGCATTTTTTAAAAATCTGTCAGAGCCATTGGTGAACTTACTCATTTAAACACGTGCCAAGTAGTGTCCGTGGGTCTGGAATTGTGCTGTATTCAGGACATTCACAGATAAGACACACACCCCTCCGCAGTGTCAAGATGGGGTTGGGGGAGGGGACAGACCCCAAAGGGATACCGGGGACTCACAGGGGGACAGAAGGGTCCTACATCACGAGCCCGGAGCTGGTCGCATGTGTGTGCACATCACCATCTGCCTAACCGTGTACCTAAAATCGGTGGAGTTCATTGTGTGGAACCCACAGATCAATAAGCCTGACCGCAGAGTGACCCACCAGCCACCACCAATCCACACGCCACGGGGGGAGAAGAAAGTAAAAATCACACAACATGCAGAACCCAGGGAAGACGTCTACCTTACTAATCCTGGAATACTGAGTGTGCTTTTTCATGCAGTGGGAGGAGAATTTTCAGGAAGCAGCTGTGCGGTATGGGTGATAGCTGCACTTGATTCGCAGCCAAAGTCTCTGGTTTCAATCGCCCTCCTGGTGACAAAGCACCTTGTTATGCTTGTGGGATAGGGCACGGTTCTCCCGTCTCCCCTACCTGGGATCTGAAAGCCTGGCATGTTACCTTCTAGAACCCAGCCCAGACACACAGTGGCTACAGATCTAGGAAGAGGGATTTGCTGGACACTAAGAGCCCAATCGCTCCCGAAGGCAAATCCCCAATAGTGTAAGATGTCACAATCCCACGTGGTGCTTAAATGTCCTCTCTTGAAGCCCTTTATTTGGATCAAGGCAATATTTAAATGCTAACCATGAGAGACAACTTATGAAAATGAAACCCTTCTCTGAACTGGTGGGTCATTGGATTATTAGTCTCAGAAAAGGACCCTGAAGGCCTAGGAAAGAAAGAGAGAAAGCCAGATGGAACAGAGATGGTCAGGCAGAAAAACGCTTGGAGAATGTGGGGGGCTCTGGAACAGGGACCCTAGACATAAAGGAAGGCTCCAGAAGTGGGTAAGGGGATGCCTGGAAGCACTCACGGGCTGAGGCTGTGACTACTGCCGCTATGAACTTCCCCCTTCTCTCCAGCCAAGTAGGTAGTGTGGAAATCAGTGAGCACCAAGAACACGGTGAGGTATTTAAATGTGATCAAGGATGTTGACCACAGCTGGCTTATCTCCACCCGCCATTCCCACTCACTGGCACTCCAGATTCTGTCCAAGCGGCATTACCAAGACCCCAAAAGTACCCACAGGGTCAGAGGCTGGGTGAAATCAGGTTTATTTCGCTGTGAAGCCCATTTCACAGTGTTCTGTCTTTTTGACAGTTAGCATTCCGAGAAAGACACAGCTGGTAGCTTTTAAGACTCTGGATTAACCAGAGTCCCCAGGCATCGGGACTATTAAAATATACTCTTCGGATTTTGTTTGTTTTTGCAACTGCACCCTGATTTCCTTACCCAGCCCCATGAGTGAAACTCGCCAAAGCTGATGTGGGGGCGGGGGGTACTGTTAGACCTGGTATCTTGATAGATTTTGGGCAAGAAGGTCTAGAATCTCCTTTTCAGATAGATGAGCAAGAGGGGAAATGCTAACTCGCACTCGATCTGCTCTAAGCCCGGATTCCTGTCTCCTGCAAAGCCAAGTCCCCTGTGCAGTAAGATGCTGCTGAGAGGCCCCGAGTTTCCCATTCAGTGGGCTGGAGCGCGACCCAGGACCCACCATTCTTTCCAAGTGTCTTCCGGAGTTTTCCTTAGGAGACCAACCGGTAAGCTAAGTGCATTTCAAGGCTCTGTGATTTGAGCAGATAAGTGTGGGATGACTCAGAGCGAGCAGGTGGTGACAGATGCCTGCTGAGAACTCTGAGCCAGGCCTGGCCATTCTGGGTAAGCTCCTGGCTTAGGTCTTGGCCTAGCACGAAGGGCGAATCCCCTCAGGGGATATGGGGTTCTGGGTAGAAAATCTGTTCAAACGGATTAATCCCCAGCCCGGTCCAGCCCCCTCCCACCCAGCCCTACCTAACTCGGGCAGCAGGAGCAATAATGTCATTAGGAAAGAAGCCTTCGCCATATGTGTTAGAGGTCAGAGCCCATGTGTTTGAGGGGTCCGTGCGGGCACCTGGCCAGGCCTTCCCCCCAGCGTCTGGGTACCGGAAGTTTCCCTTTCATCTTCATATGCTGGGCTTTAAAAACATGCCGTTCCTGCTTGCTACTAAAATGCAGACACCCCTCCAAGGACGCACACACCCAGATTCCCTTTCGGCTCGGCCTTGACTCTGAAATAGGAAAGCGCATCCATCCTCTGAGCCTGTCAAGTACTCTTTACCGTGGGAGGTTCTGTTATCCAGGAACTTGCCTTGTAGAATCCCGTGTGTCCTTCCGGAGCTGGGGAGGGGGAGGGTCAGGTACCAGTAATGGCACTTTAAGGATTATAATTAACTGGACTTTTTGGGTATGTAGAAATCGCCCTTCCGATCTTTCCAGGTTAAAATCCTTAAATGTCTTCACACATCTCAGAGCTTTGATAAGCACGTGGTGGGCGGGGTTTGACCGTCCACGGCCATGGTGTGTGTGAGGCACATGGACCCCTGCTTGAACTGGCCCCAGAGCCGAGGGCAGGGGGCTGAGCTGCAGCCCTAAGGCCCAGGGTCAGGGTCACTCTCTTCCGGGAGGAGTCTTTTCACCTTCGTCCGTTATACCTTGTGTTCTGTCATCTTTGATCCTTTCCAGAAGATTCCCACACCCAGGAGACTCTACTTGTTGCTCTCAGTAAATGGGAGGGTTGTGCGCTGTCCCTGCACTAAGTGACGGTCACATTCTGCCTGCTTCCTCACGACCTTTTCGCAAACGGGCCACCCCCGCTCCGCCTTCCTTGGAAGTCTCCAGGGCCCCAAGTGCCCAGACGTGTCAGCCCCACGTTCACTTCCAGCTATGAAAATGTGACCCAGCTTCGGGAGCTTGCAAATCAGAGGATGCCTGTGCCTAAGGTCAAATACATGAGCTGTTTGGGTCACGTGAAAAGGAAAAGCCCCACTGAGTTTTCTGAGGCTTGATGCTTCGCCTTACCTCTCCTTAGCTCCTCATTCGGTACCCGGATCTCTCTCCAAGGAATGAAACCCTGTCCTAGGGGCTCTCGGATCATAGCAGCCCTGGACCAGACCAGCCTGGGAGACAACGTGGACCCCCGACTCCAAGGCCCTCCATTCTGCCCTCCTCGGGCTGCCTGGAGCCCCCCCCCACCATGTCGTCAGCCCCCCAAAAGGGCTGCGGGGGCAGACGGTGGCTGCATCTGCTCCGACTTGCTGAGTGTCTATTCCCTTCTGTACTGGAATCCGTACAGCGAGTCTAACTCACGGGTGACTAACGACATGAAGCCATTATTACCAAGCAGATGGTATTAAAAGCAGACGTGAAGCAAGAAAATGCCACCACCTACCTCACCCACAAAGTAAAATCCAAACAAGAACCCGGTTTTGTTTGCTTCTACCTTCTCCCTACCTCCCCCTAAATGCTAGACCTTTGGGTGAAAGAGGCCAAAAGAAATCAAGAAAGGAATGTACGATTCCAAGAAGAGAATGTAAACATGCTGCTGTGACCTTCGGGGATGGTGGGGGCGGGGAGCCCACACGGAGATGGGAGATAGCCGTGTCCACGTGGGACAGGTGGGTCAGGAGGGAAGGATGAGGTTGACCCGCTCCAAGGACAGGTGGGGAACTGGCCCGTCTAGCACAGCAGAGGATCACAGGAACCCAGGGGAACCCACCGCCCTTCAGCCTTAACTTCCTGATGAACAATCAAAGTGATAAGACCCAGAGAATTCTATCTGAAAACGAAATCACTTCAAGGCCCTGCTTTGAGAGAAATTCTTCTGGGCTGGGCTGGGGCACCCCAAATAGGACCGCTCACCCACGGGAAGAGGCCAGCTACTGACGAAGCATCTATTATAAGCTGAGAACTGGTCCTTGGACTTTGGGGGTAAGTAGAAATCACCCTCCTGATCCTTGCTGATGACAATACTTCTAAACATGTCTTCCCACCCCTCAAAGCTTTGATAATCTGTGAGGTCTTATGGTTATCTCCAGTTTGAGAAGACAAACCAGGCTCCCAAAGGCACCCATGATTTACCTGCCACGGTAAAGAGCAGGACTCAGACTAAAGGTCAAGTCCGACCCCCAAGCCCAGTGCCAAGGGGCTCTGGATTTGAAGAAGTGACATCGCCAGGTTCTTGAGTGTCAGGGGCTTGCGATCTGATGATACCCTTCTCGTAAGTCAAATTTTAGTCATTGGGGTTAGAGCTCTGTCCTCTATCATCAACCTTGTTTAGGGCTCTACAGCCTGAGGTCATGCTCATGGAAAAGAGGTTTGTCCAGGCAGAGGACAGGTTTGCCGGAGAGCACAGAAAATCCATAGATTCACGCTGCCCACCCCTGATGTTACAACGCAAAGGCCTCGGGGCTGAGGGGCTGGGAAGGTGCGGCGCCTTCACTGAACCACTGATGGCAGGGCCACTGGCTGCTGGTCACCATGCCATGATGGCGGCTGATACGTGAGTTTTCACCGTTGGACACCTGCCGTGCGCCCGTTCAGTGCAGTGGGGGTAGGGGACTCTGGCGCTGGAGGGCCCGAGGTTGAACCCTAGTTTGCCATTTACCGGCCACGTGAGCTCGGCAAACCGTTCAAGTACATGGAGCCTCAAATCACCCCCTGTGTGAAAAGAGGCAACCTCCCAGGATGGTCATGAGAGTTAAGGTCATTAACATCCGTGCAAATGCCAATAGTGGCACCTGGTGCCTAATACATAGTCCATAAACGTTTACCAAAGTGTAAGGAGCTAATAGCAGCTGATACGGAGATAAAGCCCTTTAAGAAATGACGGGGCGCCTGGGTGGCTTAGTCAGTTAAGCGTCCGACTTTCGCTTAGGTCATGATCTCGCGGTTCGTGGGTTCGAG
Source organism: Proteles cristata cristata (assembly GCA_017311185.1). Classification (NCBI taxonomy): domain Eukaryota; kingdom Metazoa; phylum Chordata; class Mammalia; order Carnivora; family Hyaenidae; genus Proteles; species Proteles cristata. The sequence goes on from JAESUZ010001028.1 coordinate 132,406, forward strand.
CCCCGCGTCGGGCTCTGTGCTGACTGCCAGCTCAGAGCCTGGAGCCTGTTTCAGTCTGTGTCTCCCTCTCTCTCTGGCCCTCCCCTGCTCACGCTGTCTCTCTCTCTCTCTCCTAGAAATAAATAAAACATTAAAAAAAAAAAATGAAAACCCTAACTGACCACAGGGAATTATCAATTGAATCTACCCACAAAGACTAACTGAACGCAACTTAATAAAAAATAACACATAAAACTAAAAGGATATGCCTGAACCTGTAAGAGCCCAAGGGGTGAGTCTGAGGGGAGACTAAGGGGGCTCTAGAAGGTATGGGTCAAGACTCATCAATATGTGCATCCTGTGGGAGGAGAGAATGCAACACTTTTAAAGGAAGAAAAGAGCATATGGTTTAGGATGCAAAACTAGCCCCTCCGTCTTCAGGGCGCCCTGGCCATCCAGTACTGCTCACTGATGAGGTCACGGCCAAGCATCAGGCTCATCTTGGACGATCAGTGCCTGGCTCACAGGACTCAAGCGTGTGCTTCAGGGAAGAGCGGACTTCAATACTTGGCCTGGAGACCAGACCTTAGGAGAAGTCTGTGACCCAGGGGTGATATCCACCCACCCATCCTCAGGGAAGACCAGGCTGGGCCCTTGGGGCACCCAGTTTTCTCTTCCCAGTTCAACCTTTGTGACTGTAGGTGAGGCGAGAAGGGTAGATTTTTCAGATATCCCTGCTGCAAGAATTTCACCTTCAGTGTCCTCCTGCATAAAAAGGACTTTACGCCCATCTCAGACCTAATGTTGGGCTAAAAAACAGCTAAAAAAAATAATAAGAAGAACAATCAAAAACCCCACCTTAGATTTTCCTAGCCCTTGGAAGTCACCATGTGCAAAAGCAGCGGGGAGGTGAGACCCTGCTGTGCCTCATCTCGGGGTCAGGGAGTAAGCTGGGCTGCCCTCAGCTCTGCAGAGAGGCGCACGGAGCCCACAGGGCACCAGTCCAGCGGCAATCTGCTCATCACTTCCTTAGGAAGCTCCATGAGCTGACTGCTCGCTTCCCTCCCCTCTGCCCCCACCAGGTACGAGAAGTACCTAGCCACACCTGACAGCACCTGAGGACCCCTCCATTTATATTTCGGGGTCTCCCCTGCCCTCAGACACAAGCCTGCATCCTGCTGTCCTCAGGGCCACGTGAAGCCTGCCAAACCCCAGCCGTCGGCGCTGCCTCCTCCCCACCGCCCCCAGACCCAGTCCGCTGCCTTCGGCCCTTGGTACCTGCCGAAATCCCCGCTCGGCTCTCTACTGCTTCCCAAGTCTGGAACGGTCTAATACTGTGTCTTCTCCCCACTAGACTGTAAGTCCAGATGCAGAGAATCAAGCCTCATTCTCCTACTTTCCTGCCCCCACTTCTTCTCAGTAACTCAACCCCCACAATCAGCAGGACTCAAGCACCAGCCACACAAAGTCTGAGCTGAAGTTGTCACACACCGCCCACAGGTGCAGCCCCTGGCTGGCAGGGGTCGTGGGGTGGGGGGATCCAAACACTCCGGAGACGACCCTTGGCTCAGTCCCGGGTGAGGCCATCTCCCACCTTCCCCTCTGCCCCCTCCCAGTTTCTGCTTCCTCAGTGCCTTCCCGGTAAGTTAAACGCAACAAGTAGGCCTGCTAGAGCTCACCGCCGGCAGGAGCCGCGAGTGCGCGATCGTCGGCCTTCCCAGGCCAACACGGGCGGTGCCCAAAGGCTCCCTCACCATCCCCAACCTTTTCTGGCAGGACCGATTTAATAAGTGATGCCTCGGGGGGGGCGCGGGGAAGGGCGGAAGAAAGGCCGCCCGGGTGGATCCTGCTAAGGTTTCATCGGGGAACTTTAAGCCGGTGGGAAGGGGAGGCGCACCCGCGGGGGAGGAGGGTCAGGACGCAGACAGGGGCCGGCCACCAACACCCCCACACTCATACCCCCTTGGCTCCGGATCCTCCTTAACCCCCCCCCCGTCGGAAAGTTACGTAAGCAGACAACATACAGCTCCTAGGTGGGGAAGGAACGCGGAGTTCCCCGTGAGGGTGTTTAATTTACGAAGAGGCCCCGGGAAGAAGGCCGGCTCAGCATCCGTCTGGCGGACGGAGGAGACGAAGCGTCGGAAGTGGGGGGTGGGGGGGACACACACGGGAACGCACAGTCATCACGCACCCGCGGCGGGGCGGGGCGGGGGTCACTTACTCGGCGCCCCGAGCGGTCTCCTCCCGCGGCCGCGCCGGCAGGTGCACGCCAGGGGCCCAGGGCGCGCGCGCCGCCGCACGCGCCGCGCTCCCAGCTCGGGCCGATCCGGCTGCCTGCTCCGGAGGCCCATGAGAGAAGGGGTTTCCCGGCCCCTTCAGCGCAGGCGGCCTCGCGGGCTCGCCTGCTCCCCGCAGCTGCAGTCTGCAACAGATGGGGACCGGCGCTGGGCGCGTTCCCAGTGCCCGGAGCCGCGCGCGGAGCGCACGGCAGGCAGCCTGAGCCGGCCCGACGCGCGCGGGCGACAGTCTCGTTGGCTGGAGCTGGTGTGCTGCTCAACACGCAGGCAGAGCGCGGGCAGATCCCCTCGGTGACAGGACTGCAGCCAACTGTCATCACCACCTGTGCCGGGGGCTGCCGGGAGGCAGCTCCTTACTACACAGCGAGGAGGGAGGGCTGAGCCGGGTTTCTTAAAAAGACAGGCGGCAGCAGAGGCCGGTGATGATGCAGCAGCCCCGAGGCCGGCAGAGCCCCTGGGCTGTCCCCATCCACACCGGCCTGTGAGCTTCAGGGCAAAGGGCGCAGTGGCTGTAGAAACCCCGATTCCCTGGGGATCCCTGCCCTTGGACTATGGAGAAAGCAGGGGAAACTCCCTTGGGAAACCCGGTCCCTCAACCATTCCCTGGGGAACCTGCGCCCTCTGGAAGGCAGTGTGGGCCCTGCCTTTTCTAACCCTTATTATCTGTAATTCTGATGCTTTGACCTCTGGGGTCCCCCTGACCCCGCTGGGACGGGCCTCTCCCTAGAGATGGTGCAGGGCTCACCTGAGAGTGTGCCTCTCAGACACACAACGGCTCACCCGGAGCACACTCAACCTGAGCTCCTCCATCAGCATCACACTCTGAGCCATCATCGCTCGGCACACTAATCACCTGGAGGCAGGTGCCAAGCAGCCAGGGACCGCCGCCAGACCCAGAGCCCGCAGAAATGATTCAGACCAGCCGATCCCCAACCCACGCACCCAGCCTCCCGCCTTCCTTCCCGCAGAAACCACAGTAAAGGCTCCTGTCTACACTTCCCTCTCACGCCTTCTGCCTTCTCACCCAGCCTGGTGCCTCTCTGTGTGGCCTCCTGTTTCTAGGCATCCGTGAGCGTGGGAAACGTCTTCCTTTGTGACCGTCATGTGGGTGTCGGGGTCTTCCCCTACCCCATTAAAACAAATCCTGAGTACTCTTAACACACTTCCCTGGGGGAGGGTGCAAGCTGGTTGGGAAGAAAACGGATTAGAAGAAAATGAGGGGAGGGGCCCCTGGCTGGCTCTGTCCATGGTACGTGTGACTCGATCTCGGGGTTGTGAGTTCAAGCCCCGCATTGGGTGTAGGAATTACTTAAAAAATTTTTTTAATATATTTAAAAAAATTTTTTTAAATGTTTTATTTATTTCTAGGAGACAGAGAGAGACAGCGTGAGCAGGGGAGGGTCAGAGAGAGAGGGAGTCACAGACTCTGAAACAGGCTCCAGGCTCTGAGCTGGCAGTCAGCACAGAGCCCAATGAGGGGCCCAAACCCACGAACCGCGAGATCATGACCTAAGCGAAAGTCGGACGCTTAACCGACTAAGCCACCCGGGCGCCCCTTTTTAATATATTTTTTTGTTTATTTTGTTTTTGTGTGAGAGAGACGGAGCATGAGCAGGGGAGGAGCAGAAAGAGGGAGGGACATGGAATGCAAAGCAGGCTTCAGGCTCTGTCAGCACAGAGCCCGACGTGGGGCTTGAACCCAAGAACTGCGAGACCACGACCTGAGTCAAAGTCGGGTGCTTAACCGACTGAGCCCCCCAGGCACCCCTAATCTTTTTTTTTTTTAAAGGAGAGGGGTGCCTGGGTGGCTCAATGAGTTGAGTGTCTGACTCTTGATTTCAGCTCAGGTCATGATCTCACGGTTGGTGGGTTCGAGCCCCGAGTTGGGCTCTGCGCTGAGTGTGGATCCTGCTTGGGATTCTCTCTCCTGCCCTCTGCCCCTCCTCTCCTTCCCCAAATAAATAAACTTAAAAAAAAAAAAAAGAGAGAGAAAGAAAGAAACTCATAGTATTTTTATAAAGACGAAAATGAGGGTCACCACTTTAGAACCCTGTAATGCTTACTATGGAATAACACTTACTCATGACTTCAACTTTTCAGCAATGGAGAAACTGCTTCGAAAGACAGTGAGCAACTCCTTGCTACAGGTATTCAAGCAGAGGAGCCTTCTTTGAAGAATCTGCTCTTTGATTCTGTGATAGGATTTAGCTGGCAGATCTGTGGTTCAGGAAAGTGGGGCTAATGTGAACGGTAGGCTAGGATGGATGTGGATGGGGTATTCGGGAAGCTTCATGGAGAGAAACATCACATGGCTTCCAAGGCTCAGGAACAAAAAGGAAACTAAGAGTTTGGGACTTCGGGAAACTTCTAGTAGGGCTGGAAGTCTGTAGGTTTCTTAAGGTTACTTTCTGCCCAGAGGGTAGGGGGCAGTTACTGTTAATCCAACAGTCCATCCTGAGGTCTCCTCGGGCACCCGGAAAGCTGAGCCCACCGGAGAGTCGCCTGACCCGGACTATCTTCTTGCCTGAGGAAGGAGCAATGTGTTACCTAAGGGACCTCCATGCCCTCTCGGACCTCAATACAACCAGGCTGTGACAACAGCTCGGATCCAAACCATCTCTCTGAACCTCGGGTCTCCCTCCGAGAAAACAATCTTCGTGGGAACGCTCACACTGCACATCTCTCGGGGCTGCTCTTGGGATAACAGACGAGGAAGCATTTGCACATAACTAGGCAGCAACTTGGGATGTACGAGCTCATTCTGGAACCAGCGGGCTGTACTGGTGTGAGCTCGTGATTTAGCAAAAACTGGTACCATTGAGCAATGAGCTTGGTGCTGTCACCCTGCGGCCGTCCCCCGGGCTCTGGCACTAGGGGCCACCAGAGACCCGGCCAACCACAATATTTTCTCCTGCTGGGTCTGGAACTAGCCTCGCTGGGTTAGCTGGGCTTGTTTTATTTTCTGTGTGTATTATTCCAAAGCATACAAATAAGCCCGCGGAAAAAGCCTAAATAGTTTTGCTTGGAATGACTGGAGATGCCAGGGACACTGGGTTTCACCCTCCAAAGCATTCAGAGGCTTGCTGCCCTCGGAGGCGGGGCGGCCGCGCACGACTTACGGGGTGTGAGCGACTTTCTGCTGTACTGACTGCCCACGATTCCGCATCTCAGGTCCCTGGTATTATTATTCATTAGAGATCGAGGAGCATGAGCAACCCCATTCCGGCCACAAACACGGATGCTGTCTTCACCTGCACTGATTGCCACTCCCGAAGTCTCCGCCGCACCCTGCGAGCCCTGCTTCCTCTTCTGGCTTGGAGCTTTTCCGCCATCGCCCCCCTGACCCCCTCCTCCCCCCGCCCCTACCGCCGCCCTGGAGAGTACAGGTCACTCTCCCGAAGGAGAGGCCGGTAGATCAAAGGCATCTGTAGAAGACCGGAAGCCTACTGTTGGTCCAATCTCCGGTCTTGGGGATACTCCTGCCTGTGGCCCATCCCCTCTGACTCACTTCCCCTGCGCTAATGAATCTTCCGAAACACGGCTTTCTGAGCATTACCCCGTAGCACCCTCCCCCGACCAGAAACAAAGACAGTGCAAAAGCAAAGCAACCAGAAAGCTAGCCCCATGCTACCTACGGAACAGACTCGCATTCCCAGTAAGGGAAACCAGACCCGTGAGAGCCTGGCCCACAGCCCCTCCACCCCGCAACCGCCAAGGCTCGCAGAAAGCTGTCACCCAGAGTCCTCACCGGCCCCTCGGCAACCCCCCACGCCTGCACACAACTGCCACTATAGTTTCACACGCCCCGTTTTGCATCAGAATCCCGAGGGGGCCCCTGCCACTCCCCATGGGCTTTCCTGACATCTATAGGTTATTACCCTGCCTCTCTCTTGGAATTGATTCCTTGAGTATATTTTTAGTGCTCGGTCTATTTATGTAGGCTGTCTCCACTTGCACAACAGGAAAATGGGTAAAATAATGCTATTTTTTTAATCAATAAGGAAACTGTAGTGCAGAGAGGCTGAGTTGCCAAGGTTACGAACACGTCAGTTGCAACACCGGGATTTAATCACAGGTGCACCCCCTCCCGGCCGGCCGTGTTCCACGCTGTGCTAACAGGCTCACGCCGCCTTTGATTTATTTTTGCTTATTTGTATCTTCTGGTTTTCCTATAGCAGGGAATTACTTGTGTAGTTAAAAAGCAGAGGCTATGCTCCCTCTTGAAGTTGAAAAGACCCCTTTTAGGGATCCATCCCAGAGAAAATCTGAAACACGAATGAAGGTTGATGCACAGGGAGACAGAGTCGGCGGCAGTGGGTACGGCCGGGACACCACCCGAAGGGAAGGAAGGGGATTGTGGTCAGGTGTGATGATGGAGTCGTGTGTCCTAGTGCAAGGCGACAGCAGCAAACCAAAGCCGGGCCTTCAAAGACCGCAAATAACAAGGTAAATGAGGCAGAAAAACCCCAAACCATCGCCCACAGCACCTCAGCTGTGTAAGCGCCACAGAGGACCAGAAACACACATCACAAGTGAGCAGAAGGGTGACCCGCGCCCGGGCACGGGTGACAGATCTGGGTTCGATTTCTGAGCAGTCCGGGAATCCAGCTCGGACCCTGTGCCGAATCCCATGCCATCTTCAGCCGTGAGCCGAAACATCAAGCGCCGCGTGCCAAGCCTGTCCTCTGACATGGCACCTCTGCAGGAACGCAGCCGCAGCCCTGGCAGCAAAGGGACCCGCGTCCCACAGCTACGCTGGCCACGGTGCCAGGTCTACGTGTCACACCACTTGTGGAAGCCCAAAGAGCGACGGCGGCTGCTCAGCAAAGCCCATCTCCCTCCTCCTGCAGGGGCGCGGCTGGCCCTGAGCTCCGGGAAGCAGTCCTGGGACCTGCCAGGTCTGTGCACGGGGAAGCCAGACGCACCGAAACAAGAGGGTGCCCTGGGCCCAGTGCCCGGCTCCTGGCCGCACCGGCTGCACTCATATTTCACTCAGGAGCTTGGCGGCCCAGAAGGGTGGGCACGCCCAGGCCTTGGCACAGTGTGGACGTGGCCCTCCGCTAGAAACAGTGTCAGAGACGTACGGGGTCAAGGAGGGATGCTGATGGGGGTGGCACTTAACTGGGGAATCCGTTCCTGCAAACAGCCTCAGGCCAGCGTCCCCGTGTCTATTAAGGCTCCACTCTTTTCTCTCGGCAAAGTGAGTGGTGTGCAAGGTAAGTTAAGTGCTGGCTCGGGCCGGCTCGGTTAGGACCGCACGGGCCGCAGGACGCCCGAATAAAACCAGCCAGAGAATCTGGTGAGCGGCAGTGGCCAGATGTCCTTTTAGTTGCAAGAATAGGTTGCGCCCGTCTGTGGGGGTTTGGCAGACTCTGGTCTAATATTTCCTTTCAGTGAAACAGACCACCTGGACAGGGCACCTGGGGGGCTCAGTCGGTTAAACGTTCAACTTCGGCTCAGGTCATGATCTCATGGTTGGTGGGTTCAAGCCCCACGTCGGGCTCTGTGCTGACAGCTCAGAACCTGGAGCTGCTGCGGATTCTGTGTCTCCCTCTGTCTCTGGCCCTCCCCCGCTCACACTCCGTGTCTCTCTTTCTCCCAACAATAAATAAACATTTAAAAGAGAGAGACAAACATACCACCTGGTCCCGAGACTGTTGGGGTGTATGCAGAAGTGGGGGACACACAGCCTGATCCACCTCCAGTACTGTGCGGCGCTATTTCCCAAAGTACCCGGATGTTCGCTGGCTTGGAACCGTTTGTCTGGCAGCCGCCCACGGGTGCCTCGGGCCAGGCAGAACCACAGACTCGGCACGTCCGGACTGTCAACCCACGCGGCGCCCTTGGGCTCTCATGCCCCGGCTTTCACGGAGAGGACCCCAAGCCCATCTTGTCCGTCTTTCACAACCAAGTTCTGGGCTCTCAAAGGACTTCAGAGCCTCAGGCTACCGCGTGGAGCCGCGCGTGTGCGGGGACTGCGCGCGGCCCCGAGTGGGGAGCGGTCCCGTGGCCCGTCCGCGGGAGCCCCGCGCGTACTGCCTGCGCACGTGCTGGATGCGGGCTTGCAGGTCTCCGCTAAGCCACATCTCACGTGACCTGTGGGGACTTGCCCGGGCCACACAGCTGGGTGCCGAGGGGGCGAGGGGGCCGGAGGCTGACAAGGAAGGGCTCGCCCTGCCTGCAGGAAGGCGGGCCTTATTCATGCGGCCCGTGGCCACCTCTCCTGACTCGCTCTGGACAAGTCCAACGTGCGCAAGGTGCACAGAACAGCAGCCAAAACGCTGATGCACCCTGGGGGCTCGCCGGTGGCCGTGGGGTAAGACACACACACACACACGCCCAGGTATGTGTCTGCCGGAGCCTGCACGGACCTCCCCTCCTCTCGGGGTCTTCTCTGAGCCCACCCCCCGCACACAGACCCTCCCCCACACACACCCTTGTTCCTCCAGCGACTGTTGCGTTAACTTCCAGGGTCCACCAGCTCCGGGGGAGCACACAGTATTTTGAATACTGCACGGTCTCTGAGTGTCTCATCCAGGTTCACTGGCCGACCACGGGGGACTCTCCTCAGACCCAGGAAGTGGGAGCCTGCCATCTGGGGCGCAAGTGTCCTCACCTTCTATAGCAATCGCCACCCCCGCCCACACACTTAAGAAGCCCCCGTTCTTCTCTTTCCTTCTGGAGGTAGGAAAGGATGGGCTTCTTCCTTAACACCATCTCCCTTGGTCTCTCGAAGGTTCCCACAGCCCCCGGCCCCATGGCTCTCGTTCAACCTCTCGGGGGCCCCTCACTTAATGACAAACACGTGTGATGCCCCCAGTTAGAAGACACCAGAGAAACAAGACAGACCCCCAGCCTCGGGGACGTGAGTCCTGGCTGGGAGGAAGGTCATGGAGTCGAGGAAAAGCAGGCTGAGGGTCGATGTCGTACCTCGTGTGGTACAGACAGCAGCCTCCATAGAAGTTTCCACAAGGAAGTGGCTACTTTGGAAGACAGTCATAAAAAAGGGCTTCATGGAAACAGCAAGGTTGAAGCTGAGGGCTTCAGGGTGGAGCAGGAGCTGGTTAAGGAAAAGAGGCACGGAAGGGTCCCTGTATGGTCCCTGGACACCCTGCCAAGGTTCTGGAGGGTTCTGGAAGGTTCTAGAAGGCTCGCAGCAACCAGATCTTCTATTTAAACCCAAGTCCGGGCTTGGTGCAGCCACTGCTGAGTGCTGAGGGGCTGAGCTTGGCCATCTCAGGCAGGTGCTCTAGTTCTGAACGTCTGTGACCTAAAAGCACCTCAAAGGCCCAGCTGAACAGAAGGCTCTGGGCTGCCCAGGTGGCAGTGGCAGGCTGCTCCCTCACACGCACCAGTCTTCCTGATTTAATTGAAACCAACATAGATCACACTGGGGCATGAAGCAATTCTCCCCTCAGATTGCCCTCGATAATGATGCCCCCAAGCATGTCCCCTGTCGGGCTGGATTCATCTTCCGGAGCATACCGTGGAGGAGGGTAAGAGCCTTGACACGTCCTTGTAAACTGATGCCACCTCTCTGGGTGTTCAAATCCAGTCCTGCCATATACTAGCCCCGAGACCTTGGACAGGCGCTGGACCTCTCTATGCCTCAATTTCCTCTTCTGTAAAATGGGGATGAGTAATAACCTCACCTACCCCACGGGGTTGCTGTGGGGATTACATGAGCATGTACGTGTATGTACATACAGACACACGCACACATGCACACATATACATGTATGTATGTCTTCTGGATACAGACGGAGACCCTGCCTGGCACACAGCATGCCCTGAGTGAGGGCGGGCTCTGAGTTTTAAGGAGGTGCACGGGGCCCGGGAGCTGATGGGACTCAGCAGCCTAGGACGCAGTATGGTCCATTTTAACAACACATGATGCCACACTGCAACAATTGCCACTGAAGTGAGAGCCACCAAGACTGAACCTTAAGGCAAAGAAGGGAATCAAAATATACCTGCAGTCACCTCGGGGGCGGGGCTGGGGCCGGAGCAGGGCTGCAGATGCCCATCGAAGCCCCCAGCAACAGAAGGGGCAGCGGGCCCAGGAGAAGGGTGTGGAGAGAGACTGTGCCCCCTTTAACCAACCCACTGACCCCCGTTTGGGGAGCCTCACCTGGTGGGGACGCTGCTGGAGCCCCATGGGAACAGAGGAGCTTCTGGGCAAGGTCCAGAACACGGCCGTGTGATGAGCTTGACAGATGGGTGTCCAGTTCGCTCGGAGAGGACGGGGCTCTGAGCTGGGGGTGGGGGTACGGGGCCGGTAGGATGTGGCCAGGCTCTCCCGTCAGTGATGGGGTGCCCGGGGGGGCGGGCAGGGAGAGCCCACCGCACCACGCAGGCAGGCACCCTTCTTTCTCACGAGTGGGTGGTGGGGACGGACGGGACAACGACTCGAGAGCAGAAAAACTGCAGCCCTGATTTAACAAAACAGAACCAAACAAGCACGCTCCCACATCTGTCAGCCTGGGGAAGCGGAGCCTTGCTAAATGTGGGGCGTCACTGCGGGCACCTCAGTGTCCTTAGGACACCCCACGGGGACCCGGGCATCCCGTCGCCCCCCTCCCCTCCCGCGCCCACGGCAGGAGGAATGCGCCTCAGCTGTATGACCTCATGTCCCGTGGGGGCAGGGCATGGGCGGGGTGCTGGCCAGCCTTCCCACGTGGCCAGGGGTGGCCCTGGCACGCACCAGCCTGCAGAGTGCCTTCCTGATGGAAGAACAGGAAGCTTCACATATCCAGGATGTCAGTTAAAGGAACTCTGTATTGGGGCACCTGAGGGGGCTCAGTCCATTAAGCGTCTTACTCTCCATCTCGGCTCAGGTCATGATCTCACGGGTTGAGGGATCGAGCCCTGCTGTCCTGGGCTCTGTGCTGGCAGCACAGAGCCTGCTTGGGACTCTGTCTTCCCCTCTGGCTACCCCTCCCCACTCTCAAAAATAAATAAATAAACTTTTAAAAGTTCGATGTCAATTTTTACGAAAATTGAATAAACGCTAAAGCTTTTTAAACATTTTAGCAATTTTATTTTATTTTTTTATTTGAGAGAGAGAGTGCATGCACACACAAGTAGGGGAGAGGGGAAGAGGGAGAGAGAATGAATCTTAAGCAGGCTCCATTCTCAGCGTGGAGCCCGACGTGAGGCTTGATCCCACAACCCTGGGATAATGACCTGAGCCAAAATCGAGTTGGATGCTCAACCGACTGAGCCCCCCAGGGCCCCCAGGAGTCTTCTTCTCTTAACCGGAATAAGGCTAGGTGTTTAAACACGGGTCAGTACCTTCCAAGGGAACCTAGTGGCTTTGGGACCAGAGTTTGAATCCACTCCCTACTGTCTCACCCTGTGATCTTGAGCGTGTTCCTCAGGCTGCCTGACCCAGGCAGATGGAGCGACTCACTGCAGCTCGGCAGGTCGGGGGGTGATTCCATGAGAGCGCATGTGTGTGGACCCCTCACTGGTTTTACTGATAGTCAGTCCCCTTCTCGTGCCTTGAAGACTCATTACCAACTTTATTAAAGTTGTCATTTATGCAGGGGTGGCACTGAGGGGTCCTGGGCAGATAGGGCCCAACAGGCTCTTCTACTGAACTTCCCCAACTACTGGGCATTCCTGGCAGTTGATGAAAAAAGGTTTTATGTCAGGTGGCCCAGGGCTAGGTTCTGCGCACCAATAGTTACTGTTGACTCCCCTCCACTGGCCCCATGCTCACTATCAGCTTCTACGCACATGCTCGTTTCCAGAGACTTCTCACGGCTGGCCTGTCTCACGAGGAGCTGCGATGCCCAGGCAGGGAACCCGGCCATCCTCCACAAGTCTGTGACCAGCTCGTCACCTGCTTGCTAGTTTGCATGTGTGGGGGGCTAAGCACAAGCTCTGATGGGGGCTCTTCCCTGTCTCCCCGCAGCCCGGCCGGCCCTGCCGATGAAGCTGAGAACAACTCACTGAGGGCGCGGCCCCGTCACCGGGCTCAGTGACCCAGACAGGCCACCCAAGGGACGGGAAGGAGCCGCGGTGACAGGCGGGAGAGCCAGGGCCAGGCCGGCTGCAGGGAAGGTCTGCAACATGAATCCTGGGGTTGCTTTGGCCCCAGTCTGTGGGCACTTACTACGCGGCAGGCGCGGCTGTGGGCACAGAGCCTGCGGCCATGTGCACAACTGGAGGAGACGTCGTTGGGGACTCAGACTATCCGCTGCCTCACCCGTCAGGGGCTTCACAACTGAGCAACGTCAGAGGCCGGGGAGGGAGGGGGAGGAAGTGACGTCCTCCCCAGGGCTGAGCCCAGAGCCACACCGGGAGGCAGGAGCTGGAAGGGAGGTCGAGTCAACTCCTGGCTAAATCATGTGTTGGATGCTCCTAACCCGGAGGGAACACCAGAACCCCTAGGGGCACCATTTCATCAAAACACAGACTCCCACGGGGCACCTGGTGGTTCAGTTGGTTGAGCATCCGACTTGGGCTCAGGTCATGATCGTGTGGTTCCTGAGTCGAGCCCTGCGTCTGGCTCGCTGCTGTCAGCCTGTCAGCACAGAGCCTGCTTTGAGTTCTCTGTCCCTGATCCCTGAGTCAGAGCTTCTGGGGCTGAGGGGCTCCTAGGCGGCTCACTAGGTTATGCATCTGACCTCGGCTCAGGTCACGATCTCGAGGTTCATGAGTTCAAGCCCCGCGTCAGGCTCTGTGCTGACGGCTCCGAGCCTGGAGCCTGCTTCAGAATCTGAGTCTCCCTCGCTTTCTGCCCCTCCCTCCTCTGCTCTCACTCTGTCTGTCTGTCTCTCTCTCTCAAAAATAAGTAAACATTAAAATTTTTTTTAAAAAAGAGGACCTTCAGAGCTGAGAACAAGGGTTTGGGGGACTGAAGAGCACCCTAATTAGTAACCAGAAGCTCAATGAAGCAACCACGCTTGTTCGTGGCATAATCTGTACACAAAAGACAAGGTGCCTTTGAGAAGGGAAATACGAAGTCAGGAATCTGAGCTTGCCCTTTAAGAAGGAGTCAGGTTTTGGGACTCCTGGGTGGCCCCGTTGGTTGAGCCTCGGACTCTTGATTTTGGCTCAAGTCATGATCTCATGGTCATGGGATTGAACCCCACATCAGGCGCCTCGCTGACGGTGCGGAGCCTGCTTGGGATTCTCTCCCCCCCACCGCCCTCCCCTGCTCTTGCTCTCTCTCTCTCTCAAAATAAACAAACATTTTAAAAAAGAAGGAATTGAGTTTTGAATCAAAGCAAACTAAGAAGCAATCCCTTGGACTTCGGATGCTCGAGGGCAATGCAGTAAATCGCCGTCGCTCCAGAAAACATAGAATATCCCGTGACTTAAAAGTCTTCTCAGCTGGAAGCCTCCTATCAGGCTAAGGTCAAAGGTCCTGACACAGGCTGCACTTTGCTCTGTGTCATTCTGTCTATCTCCTGACAGCCAAGGTCTAAGAAGGTACGCACGCGCTTTATCACGCTGCCTGGGTTAACACCCAGGGTGCGAAATGCCTCCTAGACGACCGCAAGTCCTCGGATGTGGCGACCTGTATAGGCAGTGGTAACTCGGGGACAACGGCCAGCCTTCTGAATTGTAACCAGACCACAGTGGCCCCGGTGCCCCTCCCCCTGCCACACATCCCTTGTGTGCACCTCCAGCCCTGACGTCGGGCCCAGCCACGTGGCTCCATTTTCCCAGAACTGTGAGCGCCTTCCCGAAGGAAGGTTTGGAGGCTGTGCTGTGTTCTGATACAGTCTCTCCTCCCTCTGACAGTGAGGACTCAGGAAAGGTCCCTCAGCCCGGGTCCCCAGTACAACCTAAACACAGCTGCCCACGAGGGACACGTAGCCCGCAAGTTGTATCATTCGTTACCCCAGCGTCACCTAGCCGGTGCACTCACTGTGTTTCTGCCCCTTCTTCTCTCTTCTGAGCCCCTTGCCTGATCCTGTATAAGCTCAGTGTAATGTACTGTGGTTGGAAATGTTACTTGGCTTATACGCCAAGTTCCATTATTTGAATCAAGTTTGGATTGAAGGGCAACCAGATGGCCAACAGACACATGAAACAATGCTCAGCATCCCTCATCAGGGAAATACAAATCAAAACCACACTGAGATACCACCTCATGCCAGTCAGAGTGGCTAAAATGAGCAAATCAGAGAACTCTAGATGCTGGCGAGGATGTGGAGAAACGGCACCCTCCTACACTGTTGGTGGGAATGTAAACTGGTACAGCTCCTCTGGAAAACAGTGTGGAGGTTCCTCAGGAAACTAACAATAGAACTCCCCTATGACCCAGCAATAGCACTGCTAGGAATTTACCCAAGGGATACAGAGATGCATAGGAGCACATGTACCCCAATGTTCATAGCAGCACTCTCCACAATAGCTAAAACATGGAAAGAGCCTAAGTGTCCATCAACAGATGAATGGATCAAGAAGATGTGGTTTATCTATACCATGGAATACTCCATGGCAATGAGAAACAATGACATCTGGCCTGTGTAGCAACATGGATGGACCTTGAGGGTGTTATGCTGAGCGACATAAGTCAGGTAGAGAAGGACAAATATCATATGTTTGCACGTATAGGAGGATTAGGAGGAACTTAGCAGAGGACCGTGGGGGAGAAGAAGGAGAAAATTAGTTGGGGAGAGGGAGGGAGGCAAACCATGAGAGGCTCTTGAATGCCGAGAACAAACTGAGGGCTGATGGGGGTGGGGGAGAGAGGAAGGGGGTGATGGAAGAATGTGGTCGAAACAGATGTTTCCATCTATCTCTCCCTGTGGCTCCCCTCGGCCCCACCCCTCAACTGGGGATCTGTTCAGTGTATTGTTTCTTTAGGACAAATGGGTTTGGGAAAGGGACACTCAGGACTAGAGAGGGGAGAGTCTCAAATCCATGCCACGCTTGGCCAGGCCAAACTTCCTGCCCCCACCCCAGGATTCCTTCACTTCCCCTTCCTGCCCACAATTGCCTCCAAACAAAAATCAGTAACTAAGCAACCAGCATATCCTTGGCCAGTAGAATCAGTGATCAAATTAGTCTCGGTGTGCCCAGGACCGATCAGGTCTTCAAACAGAGTCCCACATCCCAAAAAATCCTCCGTCCCTGGTGAGCCGGACAGCTGGTCCCACCTGACAGACAGAGGCTTTCTCCCTGCGCCCCTGCCCCCCGCCCCGGAGACTGTGTGCACATCTGCGCATCTGTCTACACCACCGACCTGACCTCCCACACAGCTGCCCCCCGCTTTCTGCCTCCTCTGACCTCCAGCTCCATTAACTTCTTCCATTTTCCAGCCCTTTGGAAACAGAGGAAATTCCCTCCCACCTTTCCCTTCCTCTTCGTTCCATTCATTTGCTGGAAGTTAGCCCTGATTGTCGAATAAGGAAAGAGCCAGGGATTTGTGTTTATCAAGAACAAGTAATTACTGGAAGTGAAAACAAACTTCAGAGTGAAATTAAACATAAATACCAGGGTCACCGCGTCCCCAAGGAGGCGCAGAAGGCCCCCTGTGGAATTTCTATAGCGTTCTCCATGTATTTCTCTTTCTTCCTCTAAACAAACCCACTTTCCATAAAATACAAAATAAAACATCACTGCAATTCCATTCTGTCTTCTGCGTTTTAATGACTACATTCACCCATCCGTTCATTCAGCAGAACGTTTTCCCAACACTGTAAATGAACATTATGGCAGAGACTGTGGCCATGAAAAGTCACGTTTATTTACTTATTTTTAATGTTTATTCATTTTTGAGAGATAGAGACAGAGCCGAGTAGGGGAGGGGCAGAGAGAGAGAGGGAGACAGAATCCAAAGCAGGCTCCAGGCTCTGAGCTGTCAGCACAGATTCCGACGCGGGGCTCGAACCCACGAACTGTGAGATCACGACCTCAACCGAAGTCGAACACTCAACAGACTGAGCCACCCACTCAGGTGCCCCCGAAAGGTTACGTTTAAACCAAAGGCCACTTTAATTGCCCATCGACCAACAGAAATCAAGATCAGAGACAGCCTAAGATGAGAAGCTGAAGCCAGAGAAACACAGAAAGCACGGGTGGGGGTGGGAAACACTAAAAACAAGGCACACATTTGGCTCCGAACTCCCTGTATCCCACTGGCTCTTGACCTCAGACGTACATCATCTGGGCAATTAGGGGAAAAAAAGAAAGAAAAACAAAAAACTCTCAGTACCTGGTCTCAGAGTTTCTAATTAAATTCACTCGGGGGTGCAGCCAAGCACTTGAGAGTTTTAAATGCCCCTCGCATGAGCCCAATGTACACCCACGTTTGAGACGCCCCGAAGTAGACCAAGAATAACAAAAACACAGTGAGTTACAAGGTGCCCCTCTCACAGAAGTAGAAAATAAGCCAGTTCCTAACTGTACTTCAACAGACTTCTTGAGATGGTTTTGGGTGAAACCTGGATTCCTGTAGCCTTTTCTGGAATGGCTTCCAAACCAGACCCCGTACACCCCCAGGGGGCCGCAGGGCACCCATCCTGGGGCTGCTCCTCCCCGAGGCTGCTCAGAGCCTGTGCTGGGTGCCGGCCCCGTAGCAGACGCAGTGAACCCTGTCACACACTGCTTACCTACCCTTCTTGTCCAGTCTCAAAAAATGCTAAAGGAATGATCCACGAGCTCACCTTAGAACAGAGGAGGAAACAGGTGGATTGGGGGCTCTGGGCATCACCCATTCATTCAATGAGCAGGGACGAGCCCCTGCTCCCAGGAGGATATCCCAGCCCAGAATGAGTACAATTCCTTGTCCATGGGTCTCCGTGCTTTCATGAGGAAGACCTGCCTTTCTGTCCTGTGGAGCCTCGAGAAAGGTCCCGAGCATCGGAGAGGCAGTTTAGGGGTCCCGAGAGGTGGGTATTGGCAAGAACGTCAAATACCAGCTGGACAAGAAGGGGTGGGGCTGGGTCAGCATCTGACCCACGTGATCTAGTACAGCTCCTGATGAACAGTAGCTGCTCGGCAAACATCTGTTGAAAGAGGGGACGAATGATGCCTACGAAATCCCCAAATGACAAGAAGCCCACCTCACCGCGAGGACAGTGCTCGAGAGTCTGGTAAAGCAAATGCGAGAGAAAGAAAGGAACCTCCGCAGATCGAGGACACGTACAAACTGATGCTGGGCTGTCTCATCCCTTCCTTATTCCTTTAAGGGGCTCTGGCCTCACCGAGATATCAACACAAAACTGGCAACACGCGTTGTCGATCATGCTGTGACGTGTCGTGTGGATTCTGGGATGGACCGCAAGAGCTCACGGGCAACAAAAGACAAAC
Organism: Proteles cristata cristata; assembly: GCA_017311185.1. Classification (NCBI taxonomy): domain Eukaryota; kingdom Metazoa; phylum Chordata; class Mammalia; order Carnivora; family Hyaenidae; genus Proteles; species Proteles cristata. The sequence goes on from JAESUZ010001028.1 coordinate 149,958, forward strand.
AAAAAGACAAACAGGACTTCTTCAACCCTCAAACTTGGCGCGTTTCAACCAGGCACCAACAAAGTGAAAGCCAGCCCACAGACTGGGAGAAAATATTTTCAAATCATGTCTCTGGCGAGGGATTTGTATGCAGGATATACAAAGTATTCGTGAGGTCCACAGCGACAAGACAACCCAATGTAAAATCGGGACAGCGTGCGAACAGATGTTTCTCCAAGAAAGATTCACAGATGTCCAGAGAGCACGGGAAGAGATGTCTGACCACATCGGTCATTAGGGAAAGGCAGCCCGAAGCCACGAGACACCCACTGCATGCCTCTGGGACAGCGGCGATGAACAGATGGACAGGAGTGAGGGCTGGTGGGGACTTGCACAAGCCAGACCCCGCGGACGCTGCTGGGGGCATTTAAAATGGTGAGCCCATTCGGAAAACCATCCGGCAACTGCTCAAAAGTTAAACACAGGGTTGTTAGGACATGAGTGGCAATTCCACTCCTGGGTCTAAACCCATGAGAAATGAGAACACAGGTCTACACAGATGCTTGGATGTGAATGCTCAGAGCAGCAGGACTCCTAATAGCCAAAAAGGTGGAAAGGACCCAAATGTCCTTTAACTGATGAATACGCCAACAAAATGAGGTAGATCCATACCACGGGATATTGTTAAGCCGCACAAAGGAGTAAAGTATTGATACGTACTACAGCACGGGAGAACCTTGAAAACAGTATGGTGAGTGAAAGCAGCCAGTTGCGAAGACCCCGTATGATTCCATTTTTACGGAAGTCAGGAACGGGGAAATCTACAGATTCGTGTCGTGGCGGCTTAGGGCTGGGAGGGGAGGGGGAGAGGAGGAGGGATGTGGGAACAGATTGGTGATAGCTATAGCGTAAGGGGTTTCTTTGGGGGGTGATGAAAATATTCTAGAATTGACAGTGGCGATGCCTGCACAGATGTGTGAATACACTAAAACCCCCTGAAGTGTGCACTTTACATGGGTTACGGCTGCCCTGTCAACTGTATCTCATAAAGCCGTTTTAAAAGGGCACCTGGGGGGCTCAGTCGGTTAAGCGTCCGACTTCGGCTCAGCCCATGATCTTGCGGTTCATGAGTTCGGGCCCCCCGTCGGGCTCCGTGCTGACAGCTCAGAGCCTGGAGCCTGCTTTGGACTCTGTGTCTCTCCTCTCTCTCTGCTCCTCCCCTCAAAAATAAATAAACATTGAAAATATTTAAAAAATAGAAGTGTAGAAAGAACATAGCAAGAACACGGAGACCCATGTGTCATGCAACGGACTGGCCCAGACGATAAAGGATGAGCACGCAGTGTCAGCAAGCCCGTGGGACAATGGGCCACAGCCGCTTTCGCATATTGCCGTCGGGAATGCAAATGGACACGGCCATCCTGGAGGGAGACCTGGCGACAGCTCACAAAGGCGCACCTGCGTGCATGCGGCAGCCAGCAGACCAGCCAGCGGGCTTGGCTCAGTGTGCTCAGGGAGCAGTCGGCACGTGGCCAGCTCGGCTGAGGTCACTGATGCCAATCAACGAGGCAATGGGTGAACCATCAACCATAGCCCTGGTCACGCAGAAAGCAGAAGCAAAACAGGAAACCAAAACAGGGCTCGGTGGGAAGGGGCTGGGACGGTGTCTGGGAAGATGGGCTGTGATTACGGGAAAGGCAATGAGAGAATGTGCCTTTCCCTAAGGTCAGAGACTCTCTTTTCCTCATGTCACCACGTGGACTCTCTCAGGGCAGAGAGAGCCGCAAATGCAAAGGCCCGGGGGCAGGAGGAGGCAGGAGAAGGCAGTCCTGTCCTTGGCGAAGCGGCGGCTGGCTGACTGAGGTAAGTCGATGAGGCCAGAAATGTGGCGAAACCACGCACGTCCGCACCCTTCAGGTCACCAGAAGGACTAGGACTTTCCCTCTGAACATGACAGGGAGCCACAGGAGGTTCCCGCTGGGAACACGTGATCTGACTTATTTTAACGCCAGCACTCTGGCCCCCTGTCGGGCCAGACAGCAGGGAGCAAAGGTGGAAATGGACTTCAGTTCCAGACTGGAGCCAACCCAGAGGTGACGGGGAGGGCGAGGAAAAGTGGGCAGGAAGACCCGATCACGGGAGGAAAAGGGGAGGCAACCCGCGGGGTCCTGGGGGAGTGGCCCCAAGGCCCCTACAAGCAGGTGTCCCCGAGTCACGGGCTCCCGGCCGCCGTCCCAAAGCTTGGTGCGTTTCTCACTGGAAACAGAGAAGTAGTTACTGATCATACAGAAATAGTCCATATAGAATTCAAGCATATAGAAATCGTTAAAATAAATATTCTTTAAAGATGAGAAGCCGTGCTGAGAAAGGGGGCAATCGGGAGGTCGAGAGGGGGACCGAGAAGATGAGCTAGAAGGTTCTGAGCCTCCCAGCTGCTCTCGCCCACAGCGAGCTTTGAAGCATCAACACTGTGTCGCTTCCCTATAAGGTGCTAAGGGTCTGTCGGGCTCTGCTTCTAGCTAACTTCACGCTCCGCCTGCGGAAGGCTCCTCCTGAGGGGTAGGGTGAGGGCCCTCGGCTCCCCACCCCCACCCCTTGCAGTGAAGCCAACACAGGGATGGAGTCTGTGAGGCTCGGGGCCCCGGGGACGAACACAGGCCTTGCAAGGCAGGGGCGCCAGGAGCACGAGAGCCAAAGAGGGGACCCAGGCGCAGAGGAGGAAGACTGGAGGCCAGCTCCTGTCCCAGCTGAGCGCTGGGCTGGGGTCGGCGGGGCCGGGGCAGGCACGGCCCCGCGGCACCGATCCCTGGACCGCGAAGGGCCCGGTGTCCCCTGGGCATGCCAGGCTTTGCCTGCCTGGTCTCCCTCTGTCCCCCGTCTGTCCCCTCCACGCACTCTGCCTGGGCAGCCTCAGGCTGTCACCTTGGTCTCGGCTGAGCACGTTTCCTGGACATGTCCCACTTGATGTAATTGGAGGCAAGGTCAACAAGGAAAAGAGCGGCCCTCGCAGTGCCAAGTCTGTAGACTTGCAGCCGCCAGATACATTAATCAGGCCATTTCCTAATCTCCTCGGAGCGGAACACGGTGTGCTTAAGCGCGTCCACCCCCGGCCACCCAGTGCTCACCAGACCAAAACCTACAGAGAAAAACATTCTCTTCGAGAATCGAAAGAATAGTAATTTTCTCAGTCATGAGCTGATTACAGAGACTGACAAGAAAGAAAGAAAGAAAGAAAGAAAGAAAGAAAGAAAGAAAGAAAGAAAGAAAGAAAGAAGGGAGAGAAAGAGAGAGAGAAAAACAGAGAGAGACAGAGACAGAGAGAGAGAAACAGAGAAAGAGAGAGACAGAAGGAAGGAAGGAAGGAAGGAAGGAAGGAAGGAAAGAGAGAAAGAGACAGAGAGAGAGAGAAACAGAGAGAGAAAGAGAGAGAGACAGGAGGAAGGAAGGAAGGAAGAAAAAAGAAAAAGGAAGGAAGGAAGAAAGAAAAAGAGAGAGAGGAAGGAAGGAAAGAAGAAAGAAACAGAAGGAAAAAAAAAGAAAGGAAGGAAGAAGGAAAACAAAGAAAGAAGGAAAGAAAGACGAAGAAATAAAAGGAAGAAGGAAAAAGAAGAAAGAAAGAGAAAGAAAGGAAAGGAGGAAGGAAGAGGGAAAGGAAAGAAAGAAAATATAAAGAGAAGAAATCAAACGATGATTGACAGAGAAGCAGTGCCGCGTTGTCAAAGCCACCAGATTGGAATTCACCCACGGGTTTGCAGCTAAGGAGCCATCAGCAGCCCTGTGCTCAAATTCCCTGCCCCGGCTCTTTGGGCCTCAGTTTCCCCAACCTATATTATGACCCATGCATCTGTTACTTCTGTGACTGCTCACGCAGCAAACTCGTATTCAGTACCGACCATGCGTAAGAAGAGTAGTGTTTACAGTTCCAAAGGCTTTGGACACACCTCGCTCATGCCTGGTATTTTAACACTGCTTAGTGACTTACCCAATGCTTCACGGACACCATTATCCCTTCGACAAGGGAATGAGGAAAGGAGGAACCATGCCCTGTGCTTTGGGGACAGTAGGGGACCTGGTCCCTATCTGAGGAGCGCACCTGGTGAGAGCTCTGTCCAGACCCGAGGGGCCGAACCCCAAGCTGTCTGTCACACCTGCAATGTACTGAGCATGGGGAGGGGCTCATGCTCGGGGAAGATGCCTGCACAGAGCCTGTGACGCCCTGCGGTCGCACAGGCTGCATGCACTCTCTGGAGCTCTGGGACGCTGCACAGGCCCAAGGATTCTTGGAAAATGGGGCGGGGAGAGTGTGGCTCAAGAGGTAGACTTGACTTCTTAAGGCAGGTGGAGGCCAGGTACCTATCAGGGTCCTCAGCTATCAGGTGTGAATATTATGTTAGTTGAAGAATGTAAAGTGCCTAATAAGTGCAAGTGAATATATGACTTAGAGACTCCAGGTCAGAGCTGTGAGTGTGCCCCCGAACCCCAGAGGGGTGGTGTGGGGTGATGCCCGCGGCACGGTGCAGAGACGGGGGTGGGGAGGAAGCAGAGAGGCAGTCCGGCTTGCACATGCTATTAAAACATTCCCGGAGTGCCTGCATGGGTGGCTCAGTCAGTTAAGCGTCCGACTTCAGCTCAGGTCATGATCTTGCAGTTTGTGAGTTCAAGCCCTGAGTCTGTCGGCTCAGAGCCTGGAGCTGCTTCAGATTCTGTGTCTCCCTCTCTCTCTGCCCCTCCCCCTGCTCGCACTCTCTTTCTGTCTCTCTCAAAAATAAATAAATTTGAAAAGCAAAGAGTTTCTGAAAACATTCCTAAAGCCCAGTTATAAGCACTCTCCATACAAATGTCCTTGAGCGACTCCTTGACCTTCAGAATTCAGGTGCGGGCATATCCTAGGGACAGAGAACGGGTAAACCAAGGGCTCCGCGTCCAGGTCCAAGTCCAGGCAGTGCTGTTTGGATTGGCTCCATCTCGACTGACAAGGCTGCTTGCATCCGTGCGGGTATATGAGCCAACAACACACCAGCCACTGAAAACACGTATGTCCATACCGGCAGACACATCCACATTCGTGCAAACACACATACGTGTGCATGAATTTACGTACGCAACGCTCTGGTGCACCTACAGCTTAGGAAGCAGGTGCATGCACACACACGTGGTCCACACAGGCAACTGGCAGGCCACGTGCCCAGAACGGAGAATAAACTCCCAAGCCGGCGTCTGAAAGCAAATGGAACCGAGCACCAGGGTTGTATTCCAACTTGTCAAGTTCTGAAGCTCGTATCCATCGGACCTGCCTGCTGGCCCTGCCGGCCTGCCCTTCGTAAGGACGGCGGCCTTGAAAAGCTCGTCCAAGAAAGGCTGAGCTACATCGGACATGGCTGTGGCTGCTGCTACGTTTCTCAAAGGTGCTGCCCTGGTGATGTCTCCCCCAAAGTTTCATAAATTATGTCACCAACAAAATAGCGATTTCTGGAGCAAAGCTGAAGCGCTATCTTGCTGGTGTGCCCCCAGGGAGAGTGAACGGGTGTGTCCTTCACCTTCCAGGATTGAGGATCACACAGCCCGTCTCTACCCGAGGTGGGGGGGGCGGGGAGGCCGCCCAAGGAAGTTTAGCCTGGGGCGTGACTCCCTTTGCTACCAAACAAATGAACAAGACAAATTCGTGGAATCAGCAGACTCGAGGTCAGGAAGACTTGGACCCCGTTCCAACATCTGGGCCGGAGCCGATGCTCTCTCTCTGATTAAGAGCAGATGGAAATTCACCCTCTTCACGGCAGAGGAGCCATGACCTAAGGCGCCAACGCCCTCCGAGTTGGGCTGGAGGAGAAGACACAGACCGGGGCCTCAGGACGCTCACAGGGGCCTTCTAGACCAGACCACGATGGGGCAGCAGCGGGCAACGTGGGTACTCCAATCTGTGGCCGTGGCTCCACATCTGGCCATGGACCGACTCGCTGAGACGCTCTCCAGCATTTCAGATTCCAAGGTTTCCTCCGGAACCTCAACTCTTGGTGAGGGTTGGGAGGGTGGGGTGGGGAGCGCAGGGGGAGGGACGTCAGGGAGGAAGCAAGCGCAGAACTCAATCCTTTCATTTCACAGGCCTTTTCCATCAGCCTACACCCTACACGATGGGGAAACAAAGGGGTGTCATGGGGCCGTGGGAAAGGGAAGGCGGCTGCCCTCTAAGGCAGGTCTGCTGTCTACTGGTGACCTCTGGGCCTCAGCTTACTCTTCTGCAAAATGGGGAGATGCTGCTAGGCTGTCCCATGTCCGACACCAGTCCAGCTCTCTGCTCCTGCCATTGAGGGGTTCCCGGAGGAGCTGGAGGAAGGCCTGCCATTTAACAGAGGGGCAAGGTAGGACCAGGCAAGGATGGACAGCAAGGAGAGCCTCCCATCTAGGTGAGGGCGTCTATCCAAGCAGCGGTTTTCAAACGCCGGCCCCTCTGGTCGGTCATAAAGTGACTACGCGGGCCCTCCACACCGGTTTTAAAAATGAAACACAACCGAGTAGAGAATATCCCAGCTGCTGGCACTTCTGGTGAAGGATCGTGGATCCTCCCCCCGGTGAGCCACCGTGAACCACCGTGACCTTGCAGGAAGACCGTGGCCCGAGGCTGCGGCCTCCGGCTACGTGGTGTCGCGGTGGGCGCTCAGCGCCAGTTGTGCCATGCGGCTGCGCGGGGGCGGGCAGAGAGTCCCCCCTTGGCAAAGCCTCGAAGGGGAGGAGCCCGTGGGCTGCTGGTACATTCCCTCCCGGCCATGGGTCAGGCGTGGCTCACCGGCAGCTGCAAGGGGCTGCCGGTGTGGACGTGTGCTGAGTGAGCTGGTCTTAGGTGAGCTTCCCTTCAGGTATCAGCTCTGTTCCTTCTTTCAAGCCACATCACCGTGGGACGCTGGCCCCCCAGCGCTTCTGCGCAGCCTCTCTGTCCAAGAACTGGCCCTTCTTTTTTTTTTTTTTTAATGTTTTATTTATTTCTAGGAGAGAGAGAGAGAGACAGTGCGAGCAGGGGAGGGTCAGAGAGAGAGGGAGTCACAGACTGGAACAGGCTCCAGGCTCCGAGCTGGCAGTCAGCACAGAGCCCGACGCGGGGCTTGAACCCACGAACCGCGAGATCATGACCTAAGCGAAAGTCGGACGCTCAACCGACTAAGCCACCCAGGCGCCCCAGAACTGGCCCTTCTTATCCCTTGAAGCCTGAGGCCCCAGGGGAAGCACGCCGCCCTAGACTGGTACCTCCCCATCCCCACGCGGGTCCTGGGGCTTCGCCATCCCCGGAAGACTCAGCTCCTCCAAAGTGACAACGAGCCAATCTGGTACACGGAGTGGCAAAGTCCCAAGACTGTGCCCCGTGAGGGCCAGCCTGGCCCTCTCCCCACGCCCAGCAGGCCCTCCGGCTCCACACGGGAAGTCTTCTTAAGTGGCTTTCCTTTTATTTCTTCTTTTATTATTTTTTTCAAGTTTATCTTTAGAGAGAGAGAGAGCAAGAGCATGTGCCAGCAGGGGAGGGGCAGAGAGAGAGACAGAGAGAGAGAGAGAGAGAAACCCAAGCAGGCTCCGCACTGTCAGCACAGAGCCCGACACCGGGCTCAAACTCATGAACCAACAGATCGTGACCTGAGCCGAAGTGAGAGGCTTAACCAACTGAACCACCCAGGCGCCCGGTGGCTTTCCCTGTAGACACAGGCTTCCTTCCTCTGCGGTTCAAAGTCACCAGAAGAGACAGTGCACCCCTCTGACGGCACCCGAGCAGGGACCCATTTGGACTGGTGACACAGCTCACACAGGCAGTCAGAAAGCACCCCAAATCCGGCAGCTCGTCTAAGCTAGTTGTTAACCATTTACCAGCAGCCCGCTGGCCCTTAGACCCCGCGGAGAGGGTTCACTCTACCCCCCAGCCCCGCTGCGAGGCCAGCTGGCCAAGGCCAGGCTTCCGATCGCAGCCTTTGAACCCCAACCAGACGAAACCCCGGACAAACACCTTACATTTCTTGCTCATCGTGGAACGAGAAAACAAAACTAAAGATAATGAATAACTGGGGCGCCTGGGTGGCTTAGTCAGTTAAGCGTCCGACTTTCGCTTAGGTCATGATCTTGCAGTTCGTGGGTTCGAGCCCCGTCGGGCTCTGTGCTGACTGCGGCTCAGAGCCTGGAGCCTGTTTCAGTCTGTGACTCCCTCTCTCTCTGACCCTCCCCTGCTCACGCTGTCTCTCTCTCTCTCTCCTAGAAATAAATAAAACATTAAAAAATTAAAAAAAAAAAAGATAATGAATAACTTTGAAGATGAAGTTCAAATTCCGTCTGCACACCTCATCTCGTTTCTCCTTCACATCCCACGGCAGGTGAGGAAGGGGCCCTGGCTTCCAACTCCCGGGGGGCTCTTCCCAACCCCTCCTGCTCCTGAATATAAACTAAGTGCTGTTTAGGAAGCTCTTTGTGACCCAGGATGGAAAGACGGGAGTGCAGCCGTGATGGAGGAGGGGGGAATGCACCCGCTCGCTCTTGGGGCCTCGGCTCAGGACAAGGATTTCCTGATGAAGCTTCTCTGGAGAGAAAGTTCTGGAGGGCAGAGCTCTCTCTCGCCCTCAGGGCTCAGGCAGGGCTGGCGAGGCACCGCTTTCCTTGAATTCCTCTGCTAGAGTCCAAGCGATCTCGGGATCCTGGAAGACGGTGGGGAAGCTCGGGGTCACGGCGCCGCATGCCTCAGTTTCTCCATGTCTCTATTTGCCTCTGTCTGGAGGGGCAGGAGAGCCAAAGACAGGGTGAAAAGAAACACGAATGCTGTTGTGTCCGTGTCCTGGGGTGTCTGTAACCCAGCACCCCACGCTGGGAGGGGGAGGGGGGCTTCAAACCACAGGCATGTATTCTCTCCCCGTTCTGGAGGCCGAAAGTCCCAAATCAAGGGGCAGGAGAGCTCCGTCTGAGATCTGGAGGAGACAATCCGCCCTTGGTTTTCCCAGCCTCTGGCGGCTGCCGTCACTCAGTCTCTGCCTCGTCCTCACACAGCCTCCCCCCTCTGTGGGTCTGTGTTTCCTCTTCTCAAAAGGACACTGTCCTCCTGGGTGAGGGGCCCCCCTTGTCATCACAACCAAAGCCATCTGCAATGACCCTATTTCCAAATAATGCCACATTCTGAGGTTCCAGTGAGGGCCGGGGAGGACTTGACGTCTCTTTAGGGAGACACGATTCAGCCCGCAGCACCTGCTGCTCTGGGCGTGGCCAGTCTCACTGGGCGTGGCCAATCTGGCCATGCTCATTCCCCAGTGCTCCGCCTTCTTCCACAGGACAGCTTAGCTGTTTCAAAGACTGCAGGTGTGACAGACAGCTTGGGGTTCGACCCCTCGGGTCCCGACAGAGCTCTCGCCAGGTGCGCTCCTCAAATAGGGACCAGGTCCCCTACTGTCCCCAAAGCACAGGGCATGGCTCCTCCTTTCCTCATTCCCTTGTCGAAGGGATAATGGTGGGGACCCTGGGCACTGGAGGGCAGTGCCAGTGAGGCTGAGGCCCTTGGCACCACAGACCAGCGGGAATGAGGCAGGAGGGGACCCAGAACCACACCACTGACTGTGGGGCACTTGAACATCACCCTGGGACGATGGGGGTTAAACCGGGCACGCCAGGACAAACCAGGTACAGTCCCCTTACGTGGGGAAGTTCTTGAGTGTTTAATTGGAAAGCACCCTCCAGAAGGCTTCTCCTGGAAGAAGAGATCCAATTTGTCTGTTGATTTAAACCACAAAGTGAGGGACACCTGGGTGGCTCAGTCAGTTAAGCGTCTGATTATCTGTCCAGGAAAGCACAGAGGGACACTCCGGGCAGCGGCTGACGATAATCTGATTGGAAGCCAAGTGCTCCAACAACGAATCACAAGTCCTCAAGGAGGCACTTTCTCTGCCTCCAGAGGCCGTGACCTCCACCAGCTTCTACCCCAAGAAACAAGTGGGGCTACAGATCGGGGGCTTGAGTTTCCCCAGCAATGACGGCCAGGACTTGTGCTAACTGCATTCTCTCCCCTCTGTCCGGACACCGTATCCTGAGAAGCAAATAACTTCTACTCTTCCTCCAAGACAACCACCACCGAGCAGCCTTCTCACGGCCTCGGAGGGAAAAAGCACAAAACAAACACACACCGAGCAAAGGGAGGGAAAAAAAAATAAAACTTCAGCAAAGGCCGGAGTTCAGCTCGGTTATGACACTAAATTGTGAGAGGCCAAACCCACGAACTTTCCAGAGAGGGGGCGCGTCGTCCTGCGGACGTAACGTCAGGGCGCTTGGCTAGGAACAAGTCTTCCCCGTTCGAGGCCGGCAGGTCCGGGGCCTCTGCAAACAGCTGCTTCTGCTTCTGCCAACCCGCTTCCCCTTTTCTGGAAACCGCTGTCCGGCTCCTGTGAGTGGGCCGCCTCTGTCCCTGGCCTGCTCGGAGACGCATCACAAACACGGCAGTTGTGGGCGAGCTGTTTTTTCTGATGTTGATGTTTCTCTCCAGAGTCGGCTACCAGTGGAAATTTCCGTATTCCTCCGCTGGGCAGAAATTACAGGCTTTAGTTTTATCAAACCGTTAACCATTAACCCTTGACACCCTGCGGAGCCCCAAAGCAAACGGCTTGGGGCGCGTTCCTGGGGCTCAGGGCGGTCGATGCTGGGGGGCAGGGGGGGGTCTCGTGTCGGGAGTACCAGAGGTGGGTGCTTCTGGAAGAAAGCGCTGGAAGCCTTCTTTGTTTGCGCAGCCCCTCCTCCATACCTCACGTCCATGTGTCTTACCTGGTATTATTACCTTCCAAAACCTGAGCGCATCACCTCTGACGCTCGCTCACTCCTCAGATGCCTTGGCTTCCCCGGGAGCACAGACATGAAGGGGCACTGCCCTAAGGGGCACTGCCCTACGTCGACCCAGGCGAGGGCTCACCGTCACGCCCCTCAGCTGGGGCACAGGGACAGCAGACGCGGCCCAGAGGAGCCCCGTGGGGGGAAGACCAGCGCAGCAAGGCTCTGTCTATCTCCCCGCCTCTCCCCTCCCCTGCGTCTAGAAGAACAGCCTCCTCAACACCAACTGTCAGTAACTATTGATGAGTGGATGGATAGCTCAGAACCCAGCACCTGCACAAAGCCTGCGAACAGCTGGGGGGGCTGGCCACTGGGGGGTGGGAGCTGCTGCGGCCTCAGGAAGGTAACCCCGTGTCAGCGGGAGCCGTCTGTCCCCCGGAGTGCATTCTGTCCTGGGCCCGAGGCTCCCACGGCAGCGCTGTCACCCTAGTGCCTCCGCACCCCACCCCCCCGGAAAGCCAGGGCCCCGCTCATCCTTTTTTCCATCTCAGAGCCTCACGTGGCCCCGACTCAGCCCCCACCAGCGGGAGGAGGGGCACCCGCCCAGGAAAGCGCACACACTATCTGGGCCATTTATGCCAGGTCGGGACTCGACTGATTTCACCCTGGGGGCCGGGGGCGCAGCTGCCTCCAATGGCTTCCTGAGCATTCCATGGGGTGTCTCCGGAATCCAGCCTGAGGTCAGTTTCAGACACCCCTCGCCGAGCTCGCCCCCAGGAGATGGCACATGACAACTTTTTCTTTTCAACTTTTTAAAAGTAGGTGACAATCAGGGGGCACCCGGGTGGCTCGGTCAATTAAGTGGCTAACTTGAGCTCAGGTCATAATCTCGCGGTTATGAGTTCAAGTCCCTCGTCAGGCTCTGTGCTGACAGCTCAGAGCCCGGAGCCTGCTTCCGATTCTGTGTCTCCCTCTCTCTCTGCCCCTCCCCTGTTTGTGCTTTGTCTCTCTTTCTCTCTCAAAAATAAATAAACGTTTTTAAAAAGCAGGTGACGGGGCTGGCCACACGCCGGCTCACTGTTTGCAGGCCTGCCTCTGACGGAGGAGCACACAGGGCCACAGCCTGGCCACTCGGCCAGAGCCCAGACGAAGGAAAAGAAACATTCGACTTCAGCAAAGAGGGGAAACCCAAATGTCGGGGCTGGCAATAAAATAACTTGCATTTTCGAGCCTTCGCTTTTGAAAAATGATGCTCAGATCCTTTTTTTCATAATGACAACTTCAACCGTTTTATATGGTGGGTGGATCAGTTACTAGGTTGAACTCTAAGATTATCATTCTTGAGGTTAAAGACATGGTTAGACATTAGATCTTTCATTTGGTTTACCCTCCTATTTTCACCACCGAGGAAGCGGGGCCCGGAGACGACAGGGGACAGATGTGACTCAAACCCAGACTTCCCCTCCCAATCCAGGCTCTTCCTGCGACCACCTCGCATTGCTTCCGGCCGCCCAAACCACGACCAAATCCAGGCCCCCTCACGTCAGACGCGGAAACTGTGGCCTCAAGGCCAGACCTTGCCGTCAGCCTGAGAAGGCTCAGATGATCGGCCGCAAACCCAAAGCCTAAAATCCACTTCTTTCATCCCAGCTCACTTCTCAGTCTACGACACGGCCAGGCTGTGCCCGACGTAGATCACAAAGTCCCCCTAACCCTCTGGCCACTGACATGTATTCCTCTGAAGATCATATTGAAAATGAACCTGCAAGCAGTTGGATTCCACTTGTAAGTTCCAGAAAACTGACCCTGGTACGGGTGTGTTTCCTGGTCGTAGTCTGTATGTCTGTACCTACATGTCTCTCTCCATCTCTCTTTCTCTACTCACAACATGCGTGCTCACAAGCACGTGCATGCACACGTATACACACGGGACTCTCTAGCGCTTAGGAAGCACACACTGCCGTGTTGCTGGGTGTGAGGCTGAGGGTGGTGTGACCTTCGACCTCCACCAGGGCCGGGTGAGGCCGGGGCCCGGATAGCCCCTGCCCAAAGAGCACCTCTGTGTGTCCCCCTCGCACGTCATGGGTAGGTGGAGGCAGATTTGGGTCCCCTGAGCAGAAGAACCCGCATCTCTGCAAGGGTCTGGCAGGGACAATCTGGCTTCTGTCGGGGGGAGAGGGACAGCCACCTGATGTTTGAGCCCGAGGGTTCACAGGGTCTTAAGGGCCTTCTGGAATGAAGTCCACCCCATCTGAGCTTGTACAACTGAGCTGGGGCTCCGCGATCCTGGGTCCCAGGGGACAGAGCGCTTTTTACCCGCACTCAGATGCAGGGACTGTCAGGAATCAGAGCTCCCTGTCCTTCTGCCCCATCTCCTGTGACTCCCAAACCACTGCCTGGAGGGAGAGATGAGTGCACGGGAGCCCAGGAGACAGGGGACATGCAAGGGCGCACTGCAGGGAAGGACAGGGTTCCAGCAGGGGACAGGCTCCCTGCAGCTCAAGATGGCTGTGGGCCCAGCTCTTCCTGGGCTGAGACTGGGCGCTGGGACCCAACCACCTCACTGCACCTCACACCCTGGCACCGCACCCACCGCCCACGCGCCCCATCACCCGCACCCACCGTCCACAGGCCCCCCGCACCCACCATCCACAGGCCCCGGCACCCGCACCCACCGTCCACAGGCCCCGGCACCCGCACCCCCCGTCCACAGGCCCCGGCACCCACCCACCGTCCACAGGCCCCGGCACCCCGCACCCACCGTCCACACGCCCCACCACCCGCACCCACCGTCCACAGGCCCCGGCACCCGCACCCACCGTCCACACGTCCACAGGCCCCGGCACCGCACCTCCACATCCCACACGCCCCACCACCCGCACCCACCGTCCACAGCCCCACCACCCGCACCCACCGTCCACAGGCCCCCACCCGCACCCACCGTCCACACGCCCACCGTCCACACGGCACCCACCGTCCACACGTCCCACCACCCGCACCCACCGTCCACACGGCCCGGCACCCGCACCCACCGTCCACACACCCCACCACCTGCACCCACCGTCCACGGGCCCCGGCACCCGCACCCCACCACCCACCATTGAAACCCCACTGTCTACACCCCACGGTCCACACCGTACCATCCAAGGAGACAGCAGGAAGATGGGTGCGTGGGATGTGCCATTAGGGAAGTGGGGCGGGTGGGAGGAGGGAAGATGAGCGAGGGCAGAAATAAGAAGCTCCAGGAACAGGCCGGCTCCACGCCCCCGCCTGGCAGGCGGCCCCACGAGATTTGTTTGTGTGCTTGTTTCGTTAGAATTTATCAGGAAAAAAAAAAAAAGAATTTATGAAGGCCCCGTGAGAACGTATTTATAGCCCGTCTTCACTAGGAAAGGATGCTGTGGAGCAGCGAGATGGGGCACATCAGAGGAGAAAGAGCAGCCACAGAAAAACCACGCAGGGCACGTCCGGAGCCTCGTCCACTGGTAGGTACGGGCCGCCCGTTCTCTCTCGGGGCTCATCCAGCATCACAGCCGACAAACGAAGAAGACATTTCTACAACTGTAATTCCTTCCAGTGTGCTGCACACGAGGCACTTCGTGGGATGCCATTTTATGCTCCAAACAGCCCTCGGTGTGCATCCTTCCTGCTGGTTTACAGAGGAAGCGACTTAGACCCAGCCCTGTGGGGGGCTCCTCTGGTGAGGGGTACAAGGGTGGGAAACTGGGTCCCCAGGTCTCCTCGTCAGGAGCTTTACAAGACCCAGAATCTAAGGAAGGGTCCTTGGGAACACGCACGGGGGACAGGCAATATCGTCCTTAGATGTATGCAGCTCCTGGGCAGGCATTTCTAGAACCTTCTGCACCCCCCACATTGGGACTTGCAGGAGGGAGTGAGAAGAAATCTTACAGGGTAAGAGTTTGGAGGCAACCACACCTGCTTCAAATATCGCATTTGCTGGGGCGCCTGGGGGGCTCCGTTGGTTGAATGTCCGACTTCAGCTCAGGTCATGATCTTGCTCATGAGTTCGAGCCCCGCTTCGGGCTCTGTGCTGACAGTGAGCTCAGAGCCTGAAACCTGCTTCGGATTCTGTGTCTCCCTCTCTCTCTGCCCCTCCCCTTCTCATGCTCTCTCTCTCTCTCTCTCTCTCTCTCTCTCAAAAATAAACAAACATTTGGGGCGCCTGGGTGGCTTAGTCGGTTAAGCATCCGACTTTCCCTTAGGTCATGATCTCGCGGTTCGTGGGTTCGAGCCCCGCGTCGGGCTCTGTGCTGACTGCCGGCTCAGAGCCTGGAGCCTGTTTCAGTCCGTGACTCCCTCTCTCTCTGACCCTCCCCTGCTCACGCTGTCTCTCTCATAGAAATAAATAAAAATATTTTTAAAAATTCTTTAAAAATAAACAGACATTTAATAAATTTAAAAAATATACTGCATTTGCCTCTCACCACCTGTGTCTCATGGGCAAATCACTGGGTCTACCTGAGCTTCGGTTTCCCCAACGATAAAAACCAGGGAAGCAGTATGAACCAGACAGTGCTGATGAAGAATTAAGCCACGGATGACGACGTGAAAGAGGCCATCAGATGCCCAGCACCTAACAGAGCTCCCCGCGAACATGTATCTCAGTTTCGTCCAGAGGTGACCTGACGGGCGGAGAAACGAGCAGACAAGCCTCACGGCACGAGGGGCAGTGTCCCCACGGGAACCTGGCTCGCCAGTGCCTCTCGGCGGGCGTGGTAACCTCGGGCAGAGAATTGGGTCAGAAGGCAGGTTTTTCAGGCCTGGTGAAACCTGGCTCCAAAGACACAAAACAAAGGACGAGAAGAGATTCAGGGCAGGGAGACAGAAGAAGATGAAAAAATTAAAAGGCAACACAAAGGAGGAGAGAAATTAGAGCAAAGGAGGGGACAAAGGGAACGGATGACGTGAGAAGGAGCCGGTGGGCAGCCTGAGTCCTGAGCGTCCGTCAGTGCCTTTCAGCTTCCGTAACAAGGCCACCCTTTTAGGGACCGAACACACTGACCAGCATAATTTTGGGAAAGCAACGTTAGGAAAACACCCCACGACCCATCAAATTCTCAAGTAGCCACGGGCTAGTCACTGCTCCGGAGGGTGTTAGCTGCGCAGATGGAGACAGGTTAGAGGTGGAGGCCACGGAGGTGAGTCAGAATTCACTACCTTCCCCCCAAGCCATGTGAGGTGGGGATTATTACCCCCATTTGACCCGGGAGGACACTGAGGTTCAGAAAATACCAGAAAGCGTCCCAGAAGACATTGAATAAATGGTAGCACTAGAATTGCAACGCTGACCTTTGAGGCCCAAACCTACACCCCTACCACGACACCCTTCTACAGAGCAGATGAAGAACACCACGTCTTCCCTGCTCACGCAAGGATTCGGTTCTAGAGGCTGCCGCACAAATGACAGCTAAGTCTGTGTCTTTCCCCTGGGCAGCGGGATGCTCCCCTCTCCTCTGGTCTAAAGGCGATGAGGCCGAGAGGCTGGTGCCTGGCCTCGGGCCAACCGTCCCCTCCCCCCTGCGTGTACGGGGCATCTCGTCCCAGTCTATAGGTGCCTGGCCGGTTTCTAATCAGAGGAGGGTCACGCCATCTAAAATACCGCCTGACACATGTACAATGCTCTTACTCGTCAATTAGCCTGAGCAAAACCCCAAAATAACTTTCTCAGGTCAGAGATGAAGGGAGAAAAGAACGAATATAATGATGTGCCTAAAAAACTGCTCTTGTATTGAACCAACACATGGTTTGCCTGGAGATTATGTTTTCATAAGGTTTGTAGGTAATGGCTTCACCCAGAGTTTTCAGAATTAGTGGGCAGAGTTAACTAAGCATTTGGATTCTCAAAGACGGCTCGTATTTTTCTTCTTTCCCCCAGTGACTCAGGCTTCTGCATTTCCTCACCAACATCCTCAACGTCAATGTTGGACTTGGCTGTGTGGGGGGCGGTTTCCCCAAGGAAAGGGCATGGGAGGTGCTGATGCGTGCTGTCGTCAGGGAACATGTGGTCTGATTAAGGCGGCAAGAGGCTGGCCACCCTTGCCCCAATCCAGGACGACTCTGAAGGAGCATCCCAGTTCCAGAATGTTCCAGTGGGTCAGCTAAGGTCATTGTTGGGACTGCTTCACAGTCCAACTTCTCCCTCTGCCCCATCTGGCTTTCTTGCTTTCCCCCACCACCGGAGGGCCAAAGCTAGAGGCACAGAATCATTGGCTAAAAATAATGTTTCAGTGAAGGTGACAAAGGTCATTGTGCTCACTATTAAGTAGGAACACAACCATATATGTCCTTGGACCTTAAGTTTTTGCACTTGGTTTATTATGATTTTATTATGGTAGTAAATTCTTTTTTTAATTAATTAACTTATTTTTGAGAGACAGACACAGAGAGAGTGCAAGGAACGGGCAGAGCGAGAGGGAGAAAGAGAGAATCCGAAGCAGGATTTGCGCTGTCAGCACAGAGCCTGACACGGGGCTCGAACTCACGAGCTGCTAGATCATGACTTGAGCCGAAGTCAGTTGCTCTGCTGACTGAGCTACCCAGGTGCCCCGTTTATAGTACTAAATTCCATGTCTGCACGCCAAGCCTCCGGAATGTCGCACTGAGCCTTTCCTGAAAACTGGCGTTGCCTCATCTAGAGGGGGTGGGGGGTGGATGGAGAATGGACAGACGCCAAGCCTGGAGCTGGGGTCCCGCTCAAAACAGAACTGCTTTGATGTGGTTTTCTGATCTACCCCAGGGTGTAGGTCTCTCTGGCAGAGGGCCGCAGTGGGGCAGGCAGGGGAGACCGTGACTTCTCCAAAGCCCTCCCCACCAGCAAGGCTCTCCTCGCTCCCCAACATCTCTCCGGGAGAAAGCCCCACTTGTGCACCCTGCTTTGTTCCTGGCCAGTCATGTGACCTCCAGCAAGTCCCTTAACCTCCGGAGGCTGCCCCTTCATCCCAAGGGGTTCCCGGGGAGCTCCCCGACTTCTCTGGCACCTGGTGGGGAAGTCACCTGCCTGGGTTACTCCCCCAGACCGCTTGGGTACCGCATTTCCCTCTGCTGTAAGCTGAGAATATTCTATTTCCCGCGCCCCACACTCACGTCAGAATCTCAAAGTACATCTCACAAGCAGAGAAAAGTGACAAGAAAAGTGACTTCTCCGTCCTCCTGGTGCTGACCTCTCCCTCCGAGCAGGACGGCACCTCTGACGCTCGCCCATCTTTGGTGATGAATCGGAAGGTTGGGCCCAGCTTGCAAGGACCCAGCGCCACCGCCTCTGCAGCACTCAAAGCCCCCTGGGAGCCCACCTGTCCTCCGAGAAGCCCTGCTTCCTCGAGGTGCCAGCGCCCAGGGGAGACCCGGACAGCAACCCTCGTCTACGCTCTCGGCATGTAAGAATTACGTGTACACGCTATACGCTACGTATAGTCCTATATGTTATACAATTATAACAAGTGTCTATTAATTATATAATATTAATTATTAAATAATGTTATTAGGTAATGTACAAGCCCACTTGAAACCTAAATATATCTGACATATTATAATTCAGTAACATGTTAATAGGTTATATTTATATATAACTCTCTGTTAATATATATTCATATAATAATATAATCGATATGTTTATTACATATAACACTAGTTATTATACTAATATATATACTATATATATTTCAGAAATAGTAAATGTGTGTTGTTTTAAGTCATTATGTTTTGGGGTTTTTTTCTAATGTTTATTTTTGAGAGAGAGAGAGACAGAG
Organism: Proteles cristata cristata; assembly: GCA_017311185.1. NCBI lineage: Eukaryota > Metazoa > Chordata > Mammalia > Carnivora > Hyaenidae > Proteles > Proteles cristata. Next base: position 168,467 of record JAESUZ010001028.1, read on the forward strand.
TGTGAGTGGGGAAGGGTGAGAGAGAGAGGGAGACACAGACTCTGAAGCAGCTCCAGGCTCTGAGCTGTCAATACAGAGCCTGATGCAGGGTTCAAACTCACAGACCATGAGATCATGACCTGAGCTGAAGTCGGATGCTTAACCAACTGAGCCGCCCAGGCGCCCCTGGGTTTCTGTGTTTTTTTTGTTGTTTTTTTTTAATGTTTATTTCTGAGAGAGAGAGAGAGCGCACAAGCAGGAGAGGGGGACTGAGAATCCGAAGCAGGCTCCGTGTGGATATCGGTGAGCCCGACGTGGGGCTCCAGCTCACAGACTGTGAGATCATGACCTGAGCCAAAGTTGGATGCTCAACCAACTGAGCCCCCCAGGCGTCCCTGGGTGTTTGGATGGCAGCGAAGGTGAACTGATATGGTGACAGATGGTCAAGGTCTTCTGCAGACTCTAACCCTGGTCAGGGGAAGGTCACAGTTGTCCTCTGTGAGGCCTGCACAGTGCCTGGCACACAACAGGCCTTGGAGAAGTGTCTGCTGAACCAACTAAGAGAAAGCTCTGTGGCTATTTGGCAGAAGACTCAAGAGAGGATTTTCCAGTTCCTTGTTTAGTGCTTATTCTAACATTCCATTATTTAAAAAAAAATGAAAAAGAACTAGAGAGTAAGAGCTATGAAATTATAGAAAGTGGATTATTTATTGTTGAGATGAGAAAGATAAAGTAATGCTTTCAATGACCTTTATCTAATAAATGTAGGAGCCACAGGGGCGCCTGGGTGGCTCAGTCGGTTGAGCATCCAACTCTTGATTTCGACTCAGGTCGTGATCTCATGGTCTTGAGATTGAGCCCCGAATCAGACTCTGTGCTGAGTGTGGAGCCTGTTTGGGGTTCTCTCTCTCTATCGCTCGCTCGCTCTCAAAATAATTAAATTAAATAGAAATAAAAATGTAGGAGCCACATAGAGTGTACAGAGACCGGGCAAACTGCTGGAGAACAGCTGTCCAGACCAGGTGCTTCGTCGTCTGTGTGCCCATCATGTGGGTGGTGTCCCTCCTCCTGAGCGGTCCTTACCTCCCGCCCCCATGCGACCACGCTGCCTGGACTGGTCGTGAGGCATCAAAAGCCTGGGGATGGAGCGGGGCCAAGCAGAGACATCAAAAACCCTATTAAAACACAACTAGAGTTTTCTAGGCAGGTTGGGCCAGAATAGCCATGAGCCAGAGACAGCCTACGCTCCTGGCCTACGGTGAGGCTCGGAACACAGGTAACAGTAGTAACAACACCACACAGGCTTATTGGTGAGACAGAGAGGTGGCTTATGTACAAGTACCTGCCTGCCACATGGCACGTGGTCCATCAGCACTGGCCGGAGCTGATGGCAACCATGCCATCCCAGGTGGGATCTGATCGTCAATGATATTGATCAGACATCGCTGCTATGAATGAAACTACCCATCGGGCAGTATCTGAGTTTCGAGGAGGAATCTCTCCGGGGCGTTTGTTTGCATAATATGCTGTAGACAAGAATGGGGCCATGTGATCGCAGCCTCAAGCCCCTGACCCGGTGGGTGCCGCAAGGTGGGGGGGTGGGAGGCGGGGGGGGGTACCAAGAGGTAGGGATCCACATTAGCCAGTCTGCTGGAAGGTGAGCAGGAGACTGAGCGGGGCTGCCTGCTTCCTCGGCCCCCGTCTCCACTCCAGGTCCAAGAGAAGGTATCCCGGACAAGCAGGGCCCTGGCGCAGCCACACCAGCCTCGGTCTCTCAGTGGCCGGCCCAGCCCCGCCCACCACGCTACAGTTTCCAGGAGACCAGGAGACCACAGCAGCCAGAGAGGGGAGAGACCCAGACAGATCCGTGGGTCCTGGCCCCTCAACACACCTGCTCACATGGTTCTCCCAGAACACAAGTGGGAGTGTTGCCCCTGCTGTGCTTCGAAGGCAGGGACCCCCCCCAGCCCCCCAAATCAGGTCTTTGGGGCGACCACAGCACAGTGCCACAAACCAGCTGCCTTAAAGCAGCAGCACTGTATTCTCGCACAGTTCTGGAAGCCAGAGTCTGAGATCAAGGGGTCTGCCCGGCCACGCTGCCTCCAAATCTTCCACTCCCGCCTTTTCCAGTTTCCGGTGGCCCCGGTGGGCCTTGGCTTGTGGCTGCAACACCCCAGTCTCTGCCTCTGTCCTCTCATGACCTTCCCGCGGCGTCTGTGCCCAAGTTTCCCTCTTCATGGAAGAGCACCAGTCATCCGGGTGAGGGGCCCAGCCTAACGGCTGCATCTTAACTGGACTCATTACATACGCAAAGGCCCTATTTCCAAATAAGGTCCCATTCACAGGCGCCAAGGGGCGAGGACTCCAACATATATTTTGGGGGACACAATTCAACCCACTACCCTGCTCATCTTTGGATCCTGAGAACCACCCCATCACCTGGAAAGCAGACAGAAATCAATGGACTGGTTTCCCACCTGCCTGTAAATGGAGCCATTCCCCGGCCCTCCTTCTCTTCCAAGATGAAGATGTTGGGGACCCACTTTCCAAAATTCTTCCCTGGCCAGGTTGCGTCCTTCCTCCTGCAATCCCAACCCCCCCTCCCCCCCCTCGCACATATGGAGGTCACCCCAGTGCTGCCCTGAGCTGGGCTCTGCAGCCAGCCAAGCCCCCCACCGTGCTCCCCCTCCGCAGGAAGGGGACACACAGCTTCAGCCTCATGGAAAAAAGGTTGGACCCCTGCGGCTACCAAGAGCACATCGGTGTTTGTTGTACACTGACCAAGGACTTCACTGCCAGGTCAGAGGATATCAAAACACAGAGGCCCTGGCAAAAGCCCCCAAACCTGGACGATATCTGATGGGTTTGTGACAAGCCCCTGAGCTGGCAGAGGAGGGCTCCTGTCAACAGGAAGGAAAAGAATGGAGATCAAATTATTTTCAAAGTAGGCAGTGGAAGAAAGAAGTAGTGAGATCAGGATTAACCGTGTCACTGTGGGCCACGCCAGGCGCCCCCTGAAAGGCAAGTGGGACCCGGGAAGATCCGTCCCCTTCCTCTGCTCCAGCTGCACACACTGTGCAGTGAGGTCTCTAAGGATTCCCTGTGGTTTAACCTCAGGGACACAGCTTGACTGTCACAAGACTCCTCTGCCCACCTTAGAGCAAGGTCACAGTCAGCTCACCAAACAAATTAAGGACTCTGCTTCAGCCCTTGATGGCCCCACGTCTCCTTGGCCGTGATTTGCCCTACATTTTAAAAGACCTTGACAACATTTTGACATCTGGTTAGGCGCCATCGGGGTTTCAAGATGGGTTGGGCCACCATCTTGAAAGAGGCAGGAGACACGTGGTGTTCCATGTGTGACCATATTCACTGTTCTGGGGCAAAGGGAGGGTGGGTGGAGGAGAATGAGGAAAAGAGAGTGGATTCTGAGCCGGCTCTGTAGCGTAGTGCTGCCCTGCTCAGTAGCCAGCGTCACCCCATCTATAAAAGTAAAATGGCGCCCAGACACAGGACATGGTTGGCAGTGAGCTGAACAAATCAAAAAGGAAAAACAGGAAAAGTAAAAGAAAACAGTCAAGAAACAGCACCACTGAAAAGCACATGTGTTGGTCTGAACGGTTTGAAAGGATACAGACCGATTTAGAAGTTTTGGGATGGGGGCGCCTGGGTGGCTCAGTTGGCTGAGCATCTGACTTCAGCTCTGGTCATGATCTCATGGTTCGGGGGTTCGAGCCCCAGCATCAAGCTCTGTGCTGACAGCTCAGAGCCTGGAGTCTGCTTTGGAATCTGTGTCTCCTTCTCTCTGCAGTGCCCCCACCCCCCACCCTCCCGCCGCTTCACGCTCTGTTTTTCTTTCTCTCTCAAAAATAAATAAACATTAAAAAAATTTAGAAGTTATAAGATGAAGTCTGAGCAGGTATGAAGGTAAGCGCAAAGTGCTTCCATGTTCCTTCAGTCCATCTAGGGGTTAGGAACCTCAGAAATACAAACTCTGGCTGGAGATTAGCAGTAGAATATAGCTTGGCTGGGATTCACCCCAGGAGGAGGCCGGCTCAAAGCAAGCAGGAAGGAAGGAGGTATTCATAAAGCAACGAGAACCCTAACATGATGTGTGGGAAGACAGGCTACCAAGCATACACACTATAGTGGGTGGCTGCTTCTGTCTTTGCTACCTGAGTTCTAGAGATGTCCCTTTGCTGAGATAATGCTTCATGATGACCATAGTTGCAGAGCTCATCAGAGCCTGGTTTGCACAAGGGTCTCGAATGCTCCACAGACAGGTACTAGGACCCAGTGAGAACCGGGCAGCAGAGGCTCCGCTAGAATAAGGTATACATTCCACCTCCACCGTGTCATCCCACCAGGGGGTGGGGGGTGTGCTTATTCTCAGTGGAACCCTCTGTGAAGTGGGGATGCGGGGATGAGCTAAGGGTGGATCTCAGCCGTAGGATATACCCCAGGGCATGGAACAGTGACTCAGAAAATCCATTAGTTTTGTGCATGTTCTGTTTATATCACTAAGGGAGCTGGTCCGTGGAGATGAATGCACACTCCGCAGGGTAGCGCCCACAACGAAGGGGACTTCTTTATCCATATTCTTCCCGCTCCCTCCCTGCACTGGCTCAGTGCTGGACTGTGTTTTACTGGCCTTCAGCCAACATGCTATGCCCGCATTTCAGGAAGCCCACTCACCAGTCAGCCACACTCACATCTTGCAAGCTGTGGAGGGGTAACCCATCCTCATTTATAAACCCTGGAGCCACAGGACACCTCGAGGGACTCCAGAATCCAGGAGCTGCACCTGAAGCTTGGAAGTCCTTGTATCATACTCTGGGCCCTTAGAGGAGCCGACGCTCTAGGCATCCAAGATGCACCATAGGGCAGAATCAAGACACATTCCATTGTGGCTTAATAGCCTGGTCTGTGCTGGGCTACCCTGGCTGGGGGCCAATGTGGGCTGCCATCTTTATTTGGAAGCCAGAAGTATCTCACCATTGTTCAGAAGTCAGTAGCCAAGGACATCTCTTCTCAATGACAACTGAAAAAGTGTACGTGATAGATATGATGGACGGATGGATGGACAGACAGATAAATAGATACATAAGTAGATGGATGGGTGGATGGATGGATAGATAGACAGATAGATAGATAGATAGATAGATAGATAGATAGATAGATAGATGATAGATAGATAGATAGATAGATAGATAGATAGATAGATAGATAGATAGATAGATGTATGGATGGACAGACGGACAGATAGATAAATAGATAAGCTGATACATAAGTAGATGGATGGATGGATGGATGGATGGATGGATGGATTAGATAGGTAGATAGATAGATAGATAGATAGATACATAAGTAGATGGATGGGTGGATGGACAGATGGATGAATGGTTACCTAAACAGATAGAAGAATAACTCATGGGGGCTGAAGAAACAGATCAGTACTAACACTGGGGAAATTGAAAAACAATTACTTTCATATTTAAGCCACCATAAACATAAGACACACCTGGAGAACTTATCAGAAACATGGTCCCATTCCTCAGAGATTCTGATTCAATAGGTCTGGGCTGTTACTCAGGATTTTATATTCCAAACAAACACTGGGTGCTTGTACTTAAGCTAGTCCAGGAACCACACTTTGAAAAACCCTGCTTGAAACCCCTACTCAACAAATCTTGCTCAAGTGGTACAAACTGACCAAGGTCAAGGCCAAGAACAAAACCGACACCCTCACTGTACTGCGTGGCACCCCTTTCCTTTCACTGCGGCTCAGTCTGTCATATTTTAGTGATGTGACAGGTAGCAAGCACTCTCAGCACTCGGTCCTCCAGGCTCGGCAGCGGGGAGGGGGTGGGGGTGGGGCAGAAGGGCAGCTCTGGTCCCACCTGCATCCAGCCCATGCCCCACCCTGTCTGGAGTCCCCAAGCAGAGTGGATCCGGTGGGACGGAGGCTGCTGGTCACAGGCCCAGCACTGGTGTGGAAGGCACTGGGCCTCAAGCAGCATGAAGCTTCCCTCCAAGGGCCAAGCCATCACCTGCGATCGGCCTGCCCAAGCCAAGTGGTGTCTTCACAACCTTCTGTCACCAGCCAGCCACGCTTGGCTCTATTTTTAGTTTGTCTCCAGGGACCGTGAAGGATTTCTGGAGCACCTCTCCCGAGAGGCCCGGGGACCTGTGCCTTCCACTGGTGGTAAATGCTGGGCCACTGCCTGAAGGCTGAGCTCCTACAGGACTGCCTCAGTGTCCCTGCAGGCTCCTGCAGAGCCCTCCCCTCCTCCGTGGCCTCCTGCTTTATCACTGGCTTGTAAACAGCCCCAAAGACCCACAATAGGCCGGTCGACAGTCTTCAGTTTAAAAATGTCTGGGATACATGAATTTCAGCATGAATAGGGAAGCTGCTCCTTTTGGTACAAGATAAAGGAGAACATGTGTGCTCCAGGCGAGTTTCTCTGGCAAAGTCTTGGCAGAACGCCGCACACAGTGAGGCTTCTAAGTGGTTACTTTCCAAAACCAGTCCCACCACCTTCATGTTATTCCTGCTTCACGTCGGGGAGGAAGGCTGAGGGAAGAGAACCAGGGCAAGGTGCCAACGCACCGGGACTCAAAACATGGCGTCCATCTCGTTCATAGGCCCAGGGCAACCCCAGAGGGGTCTGCACTCACGCGTCCCCTTCCTCCCCTCTCTCCCACCTTCCCTTTTACCAGAAAGTCAAGCCCAGCCATCTAAGAAAGAGACTAAATCCAAGGCAGATTTCATCTTCCTTTAGGCCCAATGGCCATTCTCCCTTCATCAAATTCAGTTCATCAGTTACTGTAGTTCATGACTCCAGGTCTCCGTCACCTGCTACAACCCACAGGCCCCAGGGCCTCCTCGGAACTGGACTCCCCCATTCTGGTGTCTCACATAGCAGGTGCTTTCTGTAGCAAGGAAGGTAAAGTCAAAGCCTGGGATGGAGGTTCACAGTGATTGCAACGTCCCAGTTATGGTTCTCTTTACGCACCAGCTATGAGGTGAAAGACTGAGCCTAATCATGACCGAAAGGGACTCAACCCAATTCAGGGCATAGACAAGCTGCATGGACACACCAGAGACCTCATGAGCCCTGTTTCCTGAGAGTGCACTGGACGCCGCCAGTGAGAGCTGCTGGGGAAGATGTAGAACCCCCCAGCTGGGATTCCAGACAACCATGGGCGGAATTTTTAGTATAAGTTCATCCCAAAGGGTGCATGGGACATACACATACTAAAAAGTGATCCACTGCTTATCCAACATTTTTATTTGCTAAATCTGACAACCTTACTTCAGGGCCCTCCTTGATCAGTCCTCACCCCGTTTCTGATTCCCAAACCCTTTCTTCCATGAGAAGGGGCTCTTCGCTGTACCTGGAAGCAGTTATCCAGGTGGGGGCTCATGGAGGGGCTCAAGCCAATTCGCTGGTGGGAGTGATCCAAGCTTCTCACATGTGACTCTGTCCTGCCTACTGTCTCTGGGTCTGATGTCTCTCTGAACACGTCAGTACGCATCATCTCTCCCTCTCTCTCCTCTGAGAGCAGGTACTGCCAACACTGGTCATCAGATGCCCTTGGGTCATGGGCCAGCATCTGTCTGAATGCCATATTTCCCCAACTAGGGTAGGACTGTCACCTAGCCCAGCGCAGCAATCAACAGGCAGTTACTAGATGGTCAGCGAGAAGATGCCCCGGGTCCCACCAGCAAATACATGCCCTATAAGGAAACAGAGGATCTCTGTTTCACCCCTGGACCTCACCATCAACCAGAGCACTAGACACATGTGTGGAATAGCTCAGGGAAGAGCACTTCCGGTAAGAGATGGATCATGCCAAATAGGCTGTGTAGAGCAGCCAAAATCAGGTCTAGCAGCAAGAAGGGTGGTCAGAACATTCCAGAAACACCATGGCCTTTCCCCTTCACAGCGTGGCGCCTCAAGTCTTGTTCTGGGTTCTGGATTTTGTCCTGCACTCGCCACCAGCACCACCCCTCCAGCACCACCCCTCCGGCGGCCGGCGCGCACCCCTGCCCCCAACACTACATCTGGACCAATCCGCACTGCTCCGGCTCAGTACCATACGGCCTGACGCTGGACAGTGTCACTTTCTGTTCTCTAGGTCTCTCTTTTTATTTTTTTATTTTTTTTAAATGTTTTATTTATTTCTAGGAGAGAGAGAGAGACAACGTGAGCAGGGGAGGGCCAGAGAGAGAGGGAGTCACAGATTGAAACAGGCTCCAGGCTCTGAGCTGGCAGTCAGCACAGAGCCCGATGCGGGGCTCGAACCCACGAACCGCGAGATCATGACCTAAGCGAAAGTCGGACGCTTAACCGACTAAGCCACCCAGGCGCCCCAATATGCAACACTTTACGTCTGCAAGCGCTTCCCCATGAACTGTTTTATTTCAACGTCCCTGGAAGGCAGGCAAAGCAGATCATTATCTCTGACAAATGGGAGAAACGAGTAGTGAACCGGCTCACTCAAGTGATCATGGCCACGGGGAGACGTGTAGCACCGGCGTCCTGTTATTCATTTACACAGATGGCAGAAAATGCCTCACGTTAGCCACGTAAACAAGAAAAATACTATTTAAAATAGAATGCTTATTGCAAGGAATGCCTATTCCTGCATATTCGGGTCACTACTCTGGTGGCCACACAGCGTCTAGTGACCTGTTCCCAGGCCTCCCTCTGCAGATTTCAGGGTGCTCCCGAAGTGCCTGGAGGAGGTCTGGGGCTCCAGGCCGCCAGCCTCTACTCTTCTTCCTCCAAGCGTAGGCACACGTGGAAGGGAAAGGTGGGGAGCGGGGGTGGGTTGTTGAACAAACACTGAAGGAAAGTACCTAACGGGGTTCGCAGCGGGGAAGTGAGAGGCCAGCAGCCCCTCCCCAGTCCTGCCCCGTCCGAGGCAGTCCGGGAGGGTGGGACTCCCCCCGCACACTCCCACCCTGTGCCCAGGACAGAATCAAGTCACATTCTTCACGGAGCCCACTGCTCTGTGTCTCTGTGTGCGTGCGTCTGTGTGTACGTGTATCTGGACATTTACTTGGTTGGTGGAGGTCAGGGGCGTGACCCGGGGGGGGGGTCTCTTTCGAGAGTCAGCGAGGGCTGCGCCGCAGGCCCCACCACCGGACTTCCCGATGGGGAAGCTGGGGGAGGCCGCGGGCCACCTGGGTGGGCAAAACCCGGGGTGGGCGCCCGACCGCGCCCGGCGCTCCGTCCAGCTGGAAAGAGTCGAGCCGCAGACCGATCGAAGTCGCCAAAGTCCGGGCGGGGCTGCCGGCGTGGCCGAGGCTGAAGTTCGCGGCAGCTCCGCACGCGCTGGGGAGTCCCGACTCCCCAAATGCCCGAAACGGGCTCTCGGAGGCAGGCGAAAGGAATGGCAGCAGAGGACCCCCGCTCCCCGCCCCGGGCCCCGGCACACCCCGAGGGGAACTGGGCGGGACGAAGGTCCATTTGCGGGCGCAGCTACCCGGCCACACACCCCCCGCCCGCTGTCCCCGCCCACTGCCCCGCCCTCCGGCCCCGGCAGCCCGGCGCGGCTCCACCTACCCGGAGCGCAGTCCACACCGTCCTTTTTCAACAAAACAACACTACGCGCCGCCCCCAGCACCCGCACCGGGCGGGATCCGGGGCGACGCCCAGCCCGCCGCCGGCCGCCCTGCGCGCCCCCTCCCGCGCCCCCGCGGACGGTCGCCGAGCCCCGGCTCCTCGCGGCCGGGGAGAGAGATGGAGCCGGGACGGGCGGCCCAGCTCGACCCTGCGCCGCCACCCGTCCCCGAGCGGCCCGAAGTGACAGGAGGGGCGCGCGCGGGGCGTCCCGCGTTAACCGCTTCGGCGCCGGGGTGGCCGACGGCGCCAGGGCGGGGAGCCGGGCACCGCGCGGCCGGCACTCACCGGGATGTGCACCCGCAGCGAACGCCTCTTCTGGCTGGGATTTTTTTTGCCGCTGCTCCCGCCCGGGCTGGAAACCTCTTTCTTCTTCTTGGTGTCCATGGCCGCGCTTCCCATAACTTTAACTAGAAGTTAATTCCGGGGAACTCGTTCCCGCAGCTCGGTCCTCTCCTCTCCAGCGCGGCCCCCGCCGTCGGCCTCGAGCCGCGCGCTCCGGATGGTTCCCCTTCCACCGCGGAGACACCGCGCGGGGACTTCCGCGGGGAGGGAAGGTGGCGCAGGTACCTCCGGCCGCCGCCACCGGGGCGGATGGCGGTCGGCGTGTGCGCCGAGTTCACGTGTCCTCTTCCTCCTTACGGGCTCATCGATAAAAACTCAAAGCCAAGGTTGTCCTGGTTCTGGTCTCTCTCCGGCTTACGCGTGGCAGAGGTCTCCCTCTGGGTGACAAAGTTTTCTTCCTTTTGCAAAGCAAAGCCACCCTGGCCACCCTGTCAGCTCCTCCCACAGATTCCCAGAGGTAACCTGAAAGGCAGGTGCAGGGAAACACGGTGATTTGGAACACAAGCCCCCGGTGCCTGCGCCGAGGTGGACAATCTGGCGAGGGTGAGGCAGTTCGCTTGTAAATAGAATCCTGGGCCGCAGAATGAACCAGCCCCGAGCCTGGAACTCCGCCCGTCCCCCTTCTGGGCGAGATGGGGCGGAGGGGAGGGAGGAGGAGGCGCAAAGGCCAACGCCGGGCAGCTGGGCTCCCAGCTCGGCGGCGCGCAGCTCTGGCGGCGACTCGCCTGGGGCGGCCCGGCCGGCCGGAGGGCGCGCCCGCCGCGTCCCACCGCCGCGCCGCGTCCCGGGGACACTGCTCGGCCGCGAGGGGCGGCGCGGCCCGGACGCAGGCAGTGCGAGCGCGGGGCGCTGGAAGGCCGCGTGCACCGAACAGGAAGTGCACGGCGCACGCCGCTCGCCCGCTCCCCCCGCCGCCCGGGCCGCCCCCGGGTCGCCGCGCGCTGTCGCGTGCCCGGCGGGCGGGGTCTCCCCTCCAGGGCGGCCGCGGCGGCGCGGGACCCGCCGGGGGCTGGTTTCCGATGCATCTCGCTCCCCGCGGGGTCTCGCTCCAGGCGCGACGCCCTGAAACGCCCCCGCGCCCTGCCCGGCAACCCCGCAGCGGCGGAAGCCCCCTGTCGCGGTGGGATGCGCGCTGACCCGCACTTGCTTCCGGGAAAGCCGCGGCCCCGGGCCCCTCCCCACGCGGCGTGCGGACCCGCATGCGCCCCGAGAGCGGCCGGTGTTACCGGGGCGTGGGGTTCGCACCCCACCCCGACGCCCCTCACACCGGGCTTTTCTCGGGTGCGCCGAGATTTGCGCAGTGGAGCGGCCACTAAGTGCGGGCGCAGTAGCCGCAGCCCCGCGCTGCGGAAAACTGGGAGCTGCGAGCACTGCGGAAAGAAATGGGTTCGGAAACCCGGGGCAAGGCTTCCTCGGGCCACTGCGTTGCCACCGTAGCATGGCCGGTAGCAGAGGGCCGGGGGCTTCCGTGGGGGGGGGGGTCCCCCTTACGGGCGTCCCAGGACGCGCGACCTTGGCCCCCCGGCTGGAAGAGGGGGTGAATGCTTAGTAGGGAGTCGCCTCCTTTCTGGCTCTACGTTCTGAGGACGTAGTGACCCCAAAAGTCGCTTGAGCGCCCTGAATGCTGACGTCAGCTCCACTTCTCCGCGTAATCAGAAAATCAGGGAGGCTACCCAGAGGAGGAAAGTGAGGACACAGCCTCAACTCCCGTCCAGATGCGGAGATTCGCAGAGGAATTAGCCTGCTTCTGGGACCCCCTTAGGAGGCGCCTCCCACCCAGCCAGAAGCCAGGTGTTTCGGCCATCTTTCCCATTTTCCTTCCAACCCACGTTCCATCATCTGGCGTGAAATCCTCTCCAGTCTGGGTGGTTTCTTGGTTCATAGGGGTTTTTCTCTTCCTTCCCCTTGTCCCCTGCTCTCCAGTCCAGCATGGCCCAGCATGAAGCCAGACTCGAAATTCCTAGAGCGCGCTTCTTGCTTGACAGAAGCTTGAGCGTTCTGGAGCGACTAGTCTGGGTTCAGAAACTCAGGGGGGCACCCTGGCCCCACAGGTGTGCAATTTCAGGCTTTGACCTTCTGACTGCTTGGTGGGGGAGACCTGAGACAGCATCATCCCCGTAAGTGCTAGAAACACCGGTTAGTAAGTAGTTGAAAAGGAAGAGGTAGCTTTTACCTATGCGACCAAGGGAGCCCACCCTTACCCACTCAAAATTACTCCCCATCTGTCGCTTAAATTTCATCTCTTTTGCTTCAAATTTTAATCCCTGTCACGGTAATAATTTGCCAGGCCGTGTAAACCACTCCATTTGATGAGAACTGAGTTCTCAGATGGACAGGTGGGAAGGAGCGAGTTGATAGGAAAGAGAAGGCAGGTAGAGCCGCCAGGAAGGGATTCAGAACCAGGAAGCTGCTGTGTTACTGCTCGCACCAAACACATTGCCTGAGCCCTGTCCACGTGTGTGGGAAGTGGTTAGCAGTTGTTATAATGTGTACCTGTGTCAGTTGATTCATGTAAATATGCCCAGTCATTCATTAATAAAATTGATTTGTTCTCTGAGTTTATTTTTTTGGAGGGCAGACTTGAGTGCTTGGGAATCCCAAATTAAAATGTTTTACCACGTTGCCTGCATTTTTTTTTAATGTTTTATTTATTTCTAGGAGAGAAAGAGACAGTGTGAGCAGGGGAGGGTCAGAGAGAGAGGGAGACACGGACTCTGAAATAGGCTCCAGGCTCTGAGCTGGCAGTCAGCACAGAGCCTGACGCGGGGCTCAAACCCACGAACCGCGAGATCATAACCTAAGGAAACTCGGACGCTTAACCGACTAAGCCACCCAGGCGCCCCAGACATTGCCTGCATTTTAAGAGCCTTTTATGGTCGTTAATATTTCTGAAATCTGGGTGTTTCTTGTGGACAGTGCGAAATAAAGATTACCAGACATTTTTTCCCTTCTGATAAGATAGTCATAAGTTGATCATATATCTTCCAATCAGTGGTCTTAAAATTGAATTTTTCTGAGGGGCACCTGGGTGGCTCAGTCAGTAAGTGTCTGACTTCCACTCAGGTCATGATCTCACAGTTTGTGAGTTCGAGCCCCACATCAGGCACAGACCCCACTTTAGGTCCTCTGTCCCCCTTTCTCACTGCCCCTCCTCTGCTCATTCTCTCTCCTCTCTCTCAAAAGTAAATAAATAAGCCTTAAAAAATTGAATTTTTCTGATTGTTTTGCTTTGGGGTACCTTCAGAAACCCCATCTTCACCTCCACCTTACTGCACACAGTTATTTTAGCCAGTAGCTAAATGTGGCTTGCCAAACAACGGCGTCGACGAAATAACCCTTAACACTGATGATTTTCGAATGCACCGAACTATGACTTCCTTCTCAAAAATAATGCAATAAAATCTATGCTGAACAGAATATGAAAAAGTTTAAAACATTTTTGAAGTTTATTTATTTATTTAGAGAAAGCACATGTGGGGGAGGGACAGAGAGAGAGAAAGAGAAAGAGAGAATCCCAAGCAGGCTCCACACTGTCAGTGCAGAGCCCTACCCGGAACTCGCACCCACGAATCCGGAGATCATGACCTGAGCCGAAGTCAGATGCTTAACCGACTGAGTCACCCAGGTGCTCCAAAATATAAAAATTTTAGGTGAAGACAAGCATGATTTTGCTTTTTGCCTGGCTCTAATATTGTTTGGGTCATACTGTTATTGATCCCATTTTTACGAAAAATGCTAACTTTGTTTTGGTAAAAAGTTTATCTACGTACAAGTTTATATATACTATATATATATATAAGTTTATATGCATAATAATCATACATAAAAGGTTTACATGTAATCTATATAAAGTTTGTATATAAAATATAAAGTTTATATACATAAGTTCATACATAGGAAGTCTATAATATGCTACATATAGGTAATATATATACATATACATATATATATACACACACACATATATATTCCCTTACACAAAGAGTAAAGCTCAGGCTCTCAGGTCACCAAATATCTGTGTGACCCTCTACATTTTGTAACTGTGCCCTGGCAGTTAGGATAGGATGTAATTTATTAATTCTGGCCAATGAAACGTGAGTAGATTTAGTGGGTATTATTTCCAGGTCAAGCAATGAGGCGCTGGTATTCTCTCTCACCTTTCTTTTCTTCGGCTCCTGTGATCTTAGAGATGATGTGTTCCGGATCCTGCACAGTAAGTAATGGAGGACAACTTGCATCAGACTTGACTGATGTGGGTTAAACAGCTGAGCTTCTGATAATTACCAGTTACGGCAGCATAGCCTTGCCTATAAAAAATAATCGCACTGAAATAGTACTTAGGGTGATGACTGAGTTTTTTGGCACCCCCTTGAATTTTAACCCAGGGCAGAGGCTGCGTTCGCCTCCCGCTGGTGCAGCCCTGTCCTTCTGACAGACGGAAGGGAGAGTAACGGAGGCTGCCCAGGCCTGAGGGGTATGCGGGGAACCGCCTTGCAGGCCCCAGGAGTGTGACTTGGGTCCCATCCCAGCAGTGCCCCTGATCTACTTTGTCACCTCCTTCCCCATCGGCAGGAGGATCTTTGGAAGATTTCTAAGGCCTCTTTCATGGGGGACTCTTTTTTTTTTTTTTTTTTTACAAATATTTTATTATCAAATTAGTTTCCACATAACACCCAGTGCTCATCCCCACAAGTGCCCTCCTCCATGCCCATCACGCCCCCACCCCCCACATCCATCAGTCCTCAGTTTTTGTCAGCATTCAAGAGTCTCTCATGGTTTGCCTCTCTCCCTTTCCCCCACCATTTCCGCCCTTCTTCTCCCCCTTGGTCCTCTGTTAAGTTCCTCCTAATCCTCCTATACATGCAAACATGATATTTGTCCTTCTCCGCCTGACTTATTTCGCTCAGCATAACACCCTCAAGGTCCATCCATGTTGCTACACATGGCCAGATTTCATTGTTTCTCATTGCCATGTAGTATTCCATGGTATAGATAAACCACATCTTCTTGATCCATTCATCTGTTGATGGACACTTAGGCTCTTTCCATGTTTTAGCTATTGTGGAGAGTGCTGCTACGAACATTGGGGTACATGTGCTCCTATGCATCAGCATTTCTGTGTCCCTTGGGTAAATTCCTAGCAGTGCTAGTGCTGGGTCATAGGGGAGTTCTACTGTTAGTTTCCTGAGGAACCTCCACACTGTTTTCCAGAGGGGCTGCACCCATTTACATTCCCACCAACAGTGGAGGAGGGGGCCCGTTTCTCCACATCCTCGCCAGCATCCAGAGTTCTCTGATTGGCTCATTTTAGCCACTCTGACTGGCGTGAGGTGGTATCTCAGTGTGGTTTTGATTTGTATTTCCCTGATGAGGAGGGATGCTGAGCATCGTTTCATGTGTCTGTTGGCCATCTGGATGTCCTCTTTGGAGAAGCGTCTGTTCATATCTTCTGCCCATTTCTTCACTGGGTTGTTTGTTTTTTGGGCGTGTAGTTTGGTGAGCTTCATGGGGGACTCTTGTATTTGTCTTGATTATATATTTTGTGTGTCTTTGTTGATTTTCTTGCCCCAGCCATCCCTTTTATATTTAGCTTTTTGAAAGACTCATTGCCCGATGAATTGAAAATTAAAGACAGGATGCCTGGGTGGCTCAGTCAGTTAAGCATCTGACTAGAGTGTGGAGCCTGCTTGGGATTCCGCCCCCCTCTCTACCTCTCTCACACTTTCTCTCTCTTAAATAAATAAACTGCGCAAAATAATTCCAAAAAATTGAAAACAAACAAGTCAACGAAAAGACTTCTAGTCCTTCCCTGCAGAAGGTTTAGGACAGTGCTTCTCGGAGACCAGGGGCTCACTGGAGATGTTGTCTTTGGGGGCGTCAGAGGTACTGAGGTACAGTACCTACTATGTGCCAGGGCTGGGACATTTTACAGGTTTTAGTACATCTATGGGAGGAGATGTTATTCACCCCATTTCCAACCACACATAACCATTGTCCCACATTTTTTTCTATTAAAACCCCCTAGGAAAACCCTCAGAGACATTTTATAGAGGAGGGAAACTGAGCCCAGCTGTCAGAGCGTGCTTTGATATCCATTTAACTCCTGTCCATTGATTTTAATTTGCAGTGCCCTCTGGGAAGAAACTAAAAAGCATGCCTCCCCCCCTCCTCTCCACCCCTTGCTTTTAAAAGCTCTGTACAAGGCAAGCAGTACTATTTAGGAAACTCATTCAGGGTGACCTTGGACAGACTTCGGCATCTTAGCTGCATAGATCTGTATATTTAGGAAATCAGTCACTCAGTTCTGGGCAAAAAACACCTCTTGGAGAAACGAAACAGGGTCTGGACCGAGAGCTCTCTGTAAATGCTTTGATAACTCATTGGATGCCAAGAGAAGGGGGTGTTACTATCTCATTATGAAAACCAGGGCTAGGAGTCACATTGAAGTTTTCATTCTCCTTTAAGCATTTTAATTTTCCTTCTGAACGCTTTTGCCCCCTGCTGCAAATGAAGCCACTAATACAACCTAAAGGGAGAGGTGGAGACTCACCGAAGAGCAGCGGCGAGGGCTGCTTCGGGACGGCATATGTCTTAACAACCCCATGCTAGTTCCCTTTTAGTTTTTCCCACACAAGCCACCTCCTCTCTCTTTGTTTCCGATTGCTCTCCATCCATAATGCCACTTAACCTGCTCACAGGTCATCCTGCTCACGCAATCCAAGAAGTTCTTTGGATGAAGATAAAGGTAAACTCTGTGGCAATATTCTCCCAAAGAACAGACTTGCTGTTCACTTTTTTGCTCTAGAGAATAGCTTGGTGCCTTGACTGGCTCTGTGCCTAAACGCACACTCAGCAGTTCTAAAGAATGACAGATTCAGCAAGCAGGGTGCGTGTGGCCCACAGCGCTGTGCCGCGGAGAGGCGTCTGTTGGCTAAAGAAAAGAACAGATAATCCCAGCAATTATGTCCCCTTCCTTGAGGAAGGGTGGTAGTCACGTAAACAGCATTAGTTGGGAATCGAGTCTTTGGTTCTGACAATGGCTGCCTTCATAACCACCTTACGGCAGAGCCATGTGACTTTTGTCCTGGTGGTCTGTCCAGGGAACGGGTTTGGGCTCCCTGGGCCGCAGAATTTAACCGAAAGTCTGCATGTGTTGATTCTTTACTTAGTTCTGAGCTTTGAACACACTCTAGGCATACAGATTAACCTGGGGAAATGCAGAATACCCCTATTATCTGAATGTGGCCCATGACTGATTTTTGACCTCTTGCTCACCTATCTGGGGCATGATTAAATAATGCAAATTAAGTATAATAATTTCCCGAGCAAACAAAATGACTTTGGTAATTACACCAGCCCCAAAGTTCATACATTGCAACACAAATATGAATATTAACTTGCACGAGAGGGTGTTTACCAGCACCATGATGAACCATTGGTTTATGGGACTTGCAGCTGATATCCCAACCAGGCCTCTAGAATGCCCATTATGGTTTTTTAACAAGGCTCCAGAAAAAAAAAATATTGACTGTCCTTTGGGATTGAGAGCGCTCAGAGAGTAGAGCTTCAGTTTGTGTCCTGAGTTTTCAGGTGTGTGCAGACTTAGGCCTCCTGACATCCATCCCCTAATGCAGACATACAATTTCCATCATGCTTCTC
Organism: Proteles cristata cristata; assembly: GCA_017311185.1. Lineage (NCBI taxonomy): Eukaryota > Metazoa > Chordata > Mammalia > Carnivora > Hyaenidae > Proteles > Proteles cristata. Next base: position 186,082 of record JAESUZ010001028.1, read on the forward strand.
AGAGAAAGCTGTGTCCCTCCCAGAGGGACCAAGCACACCAGGAATTAAAGTACACACACTTTCCAGTGCATATGCCCCATCTTTGTACCTTAGCACTTCATGTCACAATCAATAAATGTCCATTTGGGACACGGACAGAGCCCACCACGATGCTCGGTTCAAGGGCTCTGGATGTGCAGAGAGGCTATCAAAAACAGTGGTTTTTGACCACACTTCCATGCCCTGGGGACCAAAAAGGTGTTTTGTAAAATGTTCCTAATTGTTACTCCAAAGAGTTGCATGAGGTCTTGGGAAAGAATGGGGAGAAGATCCTCAAGTAACCCTCCATGCCATGGGCCTGTGAAAGGTCATTTTAAATCATTGCAACACCTACTCCCAACACCCATTGCAAAAAAGGCCTCACCTTGTTTTGTTTTGTTTTCTCTGTCTCTACTCATTGTAGTGTTTGACCCTCTGGGTGAAAAAAGGTAAAGTGCAATTACCAAGGTCATTGTTCTTTGAGCAGCCTGGGAAAACATTTTCCCATCCTCGCAGCTTACTCACTCTTAATGAAAGGGGTTCCCAGAGTCTTGTGGACATTGATGCATAGTTTCTCCTGACAATGTGAAAGGCCAAGCTGTGTGGGGGGCTCAGCGCTGATATAGAGCACTCGTGGAGACCCCATGCTCACCCGGGTCAGCACCAAGGCCAGCGCAATGTCCACTATCTTCTGGCTGCAATGCAAGGACGGCTGGAGCTTCAACAAGAGTCTTGGTCAGATTGTTGCTTCCAAATCTTTTCTTTATCTTTGCAGCCTTTAAGAAACTTACATAATTTGTTCACCAAGAAGGGAGACAGCTAGAGACTTCTGTCATTCTAACCACACCCTTGTAAAAGACTGGTTTTTCAGCCTGTCTGGAGATGCATTCTTTTGCAGGGGGTGTGCTTTTGTGTGATCATTTGTCTCTGCTTTGGGATCTGTTCTCTGTCCCACCTGGCTCTGTGTTGTCTGGAACTGTAATCCTCAGATCCTTCGCCGATGGACGCCACTCCCTGTCTGGCCAGGTTTGGCCCCTGGGAGGCAGTGGGGGAGACTGGAATGTGGAAGCACAAGGGAGGCCAGGGTTCTTGTCTTGTTTTGCTTTAGGGAGCATTTCTTTCCTCTGTGGCTCCAGTGCCACTAGCCAGACCCTCCCTCGGGGGCCCGGCTTCTGCCAGGTCACCCTGACCATGGCCCCAGGACCCAGTGGACATTTGGGTAGAAATCTGAGGGACATGAGTGAGGGAACCAGGCTGCCAGCTGTGGGGGAAGATCCTAGGACAGGTCAGGAGGATGGTGTGGCCGGGGATGGGGGTGGGGGGGACAGGTGGGGCTTCATCTGAGTGACATGGGATGCCATTGGAGAAGGTCAACCAGAATGGCATGGTCTGGCTTCCATTTTGAAGGACTGGCCTTGCGGCTCTGTGAAGTGCTATAGAGGGAAAAGCAAAGGAACCAGCAGCCACTGTCACACAAGCAAAAGACACCATGACTCAGACCATGACGGGGGAGGCAGGGTGGTGAGAAGTAGCAGCTTCCGAATGTATTTAGAAGACAGAATTCCCAGAATTTGCTGAGAGATAGGGCATAGAGCCTGAGAGAAAGGAATGGGTGACATATGGCTCTGATGGTTTGGGCCCAAGCAAGTAGAATGATCCTGTTTCCTATCAGGGAAAAGGCTGGGGGGTGGGGAGTCCGCTTGGGGCTGAGGTGCTTGTGGGACACCCAAGCAAAAACACCAGGGAGACGTCTGGCTGGAGACATCCACGCATCGGACATTTCAAGCTGGAAGTGGGAAGAGACTCGGGCATCAGTGTAGACAATAAGAAGGTCAACACTGCCCCCCACGATCCTCCGACAGTTAAAAGTTGGGAAGCTAAGCCACCACGAATGATGAAAAGAACCAAGAGAAAGTGGATCCGGCGGCCAGGAGACCGAGGCGCGCCAAGGAAGGTGCACTGTGAGTGGCAGGACTGGGAAGTGATCACGGCAGCCTTGACCGGCCAAGGACTGGCGGGAGCAGCAGCCCCGTGGGGAGGGCTCGCAGGAGACGGGGCCGTGGCCGCGGCACATGCCAGATGCTAGGTCCAGGAGCTTCGCTGAACAGGGAGCAGAGATGGGCAGTGGGGCGAACAATGTGGGTCAGGACAGGCTGGATTTTTTTTTAATGTTTGTTTATTGAGGGGGGGAGGGGCAGAGAGAGGAGAGAAAGGATCCCAAACAGAGGCTCCATGTTGTCAGCGCAAAAGGAGCAGGATCTTCCAGCAAGATCGAGTGCTTAATCCCTGGTGCAGAAGAGAAAGCAGTAGGAGCAGTCTGGTGACGCAGGGAAGGGGGTGAGGTTGCCAGCTGAGCACTCAGCCATAGGTGGACTGGGGGACGGTCCCCTCATGGAACAGGGGGGTGGGGTGCATGGGACAGGGCCAGGGAGCTGGCAGTGGGGGTGGGGGGGGGTTCTGGTTTCCTCAGAAACATGAAGCCGTGACACCTCAAATGGCAGTGGACGTGGGGCATTGAGGACAGAGAGGTGGGAAGGAGGAGCAGGAGGGGCCATAGGGGCCATCCGGCTACTGACCTACTGATGGAAAGTCAGGCCGCCTCTGGCGCTGGAATGTCCACGCGCATGTCCTCTCACACTGCGTTGCCGTGAAGGACACACGCTCAGATGCACAATTGCTGGAGCCAAGCCCGTATGCACCATCCACACGAGAGGCGGGCAGTCTGTCCTTGGATGGATTGCAGGCACTCCCGCCAACCAGGCCCTCGCCGGCCTGTCCCGTTAGGCTCACCAACAGAGTAGCTCTTCCAGCTTCTTTTTTTTTTTATTTTTTAATTTATTTCTGAGAGAGAGAGAGAGAGAGACAGCGTGAGCAGGGGAGGGGCAGAGAGAGAGGGAGACACAGAATCTGAGCAGCTCCAGGCTCTGAGCTGGCAGTCAGCACAGAGCCCGATGCGGGGCTTGAGCCCACGAACCGGGAGATCATGACCTGAGTGAAAATCGGACGCTTAACCGACTGAGCCCCCCCAGGCACCCCATCTTCCAGCTTCTTGATGTTTGCCCATCTGTTAGGTGAAAATAGCTCCTCGTACTTTCACTGCTTAGTTGTCTTGTATGAAGAACATCTTTTGTGAATTTGTATTTTATGTCAGTTACCTTCGTGGATCATCCATCTGTGCTTTCAGCCCTTTCTCCTGGTAATGGTGGGCCTTTCTCTCATCTGCAAATAGGGACTCTTTCCATATTGACAAAATTAGCCCCTCGTCGGGGCTGTGGGTTCCAAAGATTTCTTCCCAGGCTGTCTCTTGACTTCCTTTATCTTGCCTTTTTTTTCCATGCAAGATTTCCCCCTTTTCCTGTGGTTTGTTTTATTGATTTGTTTTTATGGCTGCTGAGGGTTTCTGTCACATACAGAGAAGCGCGATGGGCAGGGCATGGGCTTGGGACTCAGACCTACCTTTGCCACTCCCGGTGGTATATCTGCAGGCCTGTTGCACAACCACTTGGTAAGCGCAGGGTGAGAAGGCCCGGGGCTGTGTAAGCACCTGCCTGTGCCCCTCAGGCCCCGGACTTCGTCCCCAGGCTCTGCTTGGGCAGTTTGGGGTATGTGGTGTGCACCCGTGATGCTGGAGATCTGCTGGTGGAGCCCTTCCTCTGATCCTTCTCCCGGGAAGTATTTTGGGAACCAGAGACATGACAGCTGTCCACTTTGCTCTGTCTGGCCAAGAGAGATGTCTGGCTGTCACCAAGACACCGGCCTGACTGTCACACACCAGGATGTGTGTGTGGCCGTGGAGCACGGCCTCGGAGAACAGCCCGTTCCCTGGGATCACCAGGGAGGAGAGCATGGCTGCTTCCCCCGGAGCTCGCAACTGAGGCCACCTCCTCCCCGCTGTGGGGGCTGAAAGCCCGTCTGAGTCCCAGCGGCGGGGAATGTGGGGGCGGGGATGCCAACACATGTCCCCTTTCCATTTTACGTAGGTGACGTCTGCACCGAACCTTCCCTGAGGAGAGATTATGCTGTATGGGATGCAAATGGGAGCTCAGGGTTTTTGACTTTCTAAGTCTTTCTCGAGCGACATTTACGTTATTGGACAACAGGGGAATGAGTCAGAGGCCTGGAAATGGGGAACCACGTAAGGCCCAAGTGGAAAGAGGAACTTTTATTAAGGCAGAAGATGAACGCAAAGGATTTGAGAAAGCGTGGTGGGCTTTGGACCGGACTCCAGAGGGACACGGGGCAAGAGTTATCTGCAGTGGTGTTCCAAGAATGAGGACAGGAGACCCAACAGAGAAGGCTGTTTCTATCTAGAACTGTTCCAGCCAGAGCGGTGTCTGAACCCCTGTCAAAGAGGTTTCTATACTACTAGGGCCAGGGCTGAGTGTGGCTAGCCGACGTGGGGATTTGATTGTTCCAAACATAAAAAAGACATGTGTTAAGATCCCCAGACAGAAATTTGTGTTTGGTCTTAAAACCAAGAACAGTCAGTAGTCTTTCTCCCGAACTCTCTTGGCTTGTCTGTTCCTTGTGGGTACCAGAACTGACCTTCGTGTCTTTTTCCTGGGTGGCCAGAGCCCAGAGCACCAAAGCTGTAACCCACCCCGCTGTGTGGTGTCCATTCTTTGCTTTATCTTCCTCTTTGGGGGAACTTGGCTCTCCTGCTGGCAGAGGCTGCCCCTCTGAGTCAGTGTTCTGGTCCCTGCTCACCAGCTCAGCCAATCGCAACCAGCCTCACTTGGGGAGTTGGTCCTGGGGAGCCAATCAGAGCTCTTCCCTGGGATTCTAACTGGAGCTGGCCAAGCCCTCTCTCTCCCCACCCCAAGACTGAAAGGCTACCACCTGGAGCTGCCCCCACTCAAGGGACAGTAGCCTGAGGGATTGAGTACAGCCTTCAAGGAGAATTAGGGAAGGGGGGACATGGAGCCCTTGGTCCCCATCATCCCAGGGCCATTTCTTCCTCTCCCTCTCCCACGGAGCCAAGAACATTCCCATCTTTCTTTCTTTTTTTTTTAATTTTTTTTAATGTTTTATTTATTTCTAGGAAAGAGAGAGAGAGACAGCGTGAGCAGGAGAGGGCCAGAGAGAGAGGGAGTCACAGATGGAAACAGGCTCCAGGCTCTGAGCTGGCAGTCAGCACAGAGCCCGACGCGGGGCTCGAACCCACAAACCGCGAGATCATGACCTAAGCGAAAGTCGGACGCTTAACCGACTAAGCCACCCAGGCTCCCCAACATTCCCATCTTTCTTAAGATAGAGTTGGATTTCTGTCTCTTGTAAGACAAGAGTTTAACTAATGAACTTCTCACTTTTAATTAACTTAATCTTGTTATTCTTTCTAGAACAGGGTGGGGAGGCAAAGATCGAGGCAGGAAGGGAGGAGAGAAGCAAAAAAGGAAGGGAGGGCTGTGTAAGCAGAGCTTGTAGCTGATAAGTGCCTGTTATCTAGCTATTACAGCCTGAACCCTCTGGCCTCTGGGGACGTCCTTTGCTGTGGTCAGGTAGCCCTGGCCTCATGACCAGCAGTCTCCCAGAGCACCCGCAGGACCACGGCGTTTAGTCCCAAACCCGTTCTGAATACCTGTGGGAATGGAAGGTTCCAACGAGGTTAAGACCCACCCTCCATGTGGGTGGGCAGCCTCCTGATCCACAGGTGTTTGTGGGATGCAAGGGCCAGTTTTCAGAGACTCAGCTCAAGCAGAGGCATTGGATATTCTTGTTCCTCTGGGGATTCAGATAGTATCTCTGATGGGATTGGAATGCGTAAATCTTCTCCCATAGGAAAAGAACTTTGCCCTTTGTAATTGAAGAAAGCCTGCCTAAGCTTACTAATGACTGGGATTAACAAGGTCCATTGGTAATTTTTCAAGTTACCTGAGCGAGAAAAAAACAGTGGTTACAGAAGCCAAAACCCAGCATCGTCAAGCACACGTGGGTCATTTACTTTGACAGGCATAATTCAGTCTTTTTTTATTCCTGGTCAAACTCCCAAGGCACTGTAAGCAGATACCCCCGGGGCCAGGAAGGGGAACTGCTCAGTGAGGGAGAGGTTGTTGGCTTGAAAGAAATGGTCAGATTTCTGATTCAGAGAATTACCAAGATCTGATGTAAAAGAGGCCACTTTCCTTTTGGTTTATTCTTCCCGCATCCTCATTTTTTTTTTTTTTAATCCTTGCATCTCTTTGTGTTTTTAAATTCAGATGCACAAAGCGGTTAATCTTCGGGCCACACGAGACGGCCAGTTGCCCTGCCTCGTAGTCTTCCACTGCTCTGCTTTCACTGAGAGCAAGCACGAAAAGAACAGCGTTGGAACAGCCCATTGGGAAGATCCACGTTTGTTCTAACGAGTTTCCTATGGATCAAAATATTTTGGGACTCCTTTTAAAACTTTAGGGCCACTTGTGAGCTGTAAAGAGCAGAAGTACTGATGTCAGTGAACTTCCCACGAATATTTGTGCAAGTCACCAGCAACAGCGTCAGCAGAGAAGAGGCACATAAAAGATCTGGCGAAAGTGTTAGCTGACGTCAGAGTGAAATTCGCACATCCGCCTCTGTCTGCATCTTACCAACCAGTCGGTTTTGCTCTGATTGGCCCTTAAAGAAAACTCGGGTCAGTTTCAGGCTGACTTGCTAGCATCCCAGGGATTGCTCTGTTCATCTCTCTCTCCCTCGTTAAACAAAGAAATGGTGACTTCAGAAGCTCCCGTTTGCTGCTGTATCTGTGTCGGTTGGGATCCTTGGGGAGGTGGATGCCAGGACAGAACTAGACACGTAAGGATTGCATGAGGGCAGTGTCTGTGCAGGGTAAAGGGGGAGCGAGCAGGAGTGGGTGGGGAGAGCCTCAGGCCACACCCCAGGGCGGACACCTGGGGAAGGGTCGTGGAAGGGGTGGGTAAGAAGAGCCTCGGATCAGCACAGTTCACAGCCGGACCACTGTAATGTCGCCACACACAAGTCGTCTGTCAGAGGAAAGGCATGGACACCCCGCTAGAGCCCCCAACGTGTTCCGTCGTTGCCCGGAGACGACCCGAGGGGGTGGCCTCTGTGCAGATGCACTGGGGAAGCCAAGAGGCTCTGGGGCTGTCAGTCAAGGATGCCTCTGTGGCAGATCCTTGGGAGGGAAAGCCAGGTGTCACCTCTGTGACCACCACATTCACCCTCGTGACACACAGATGCACGTGTATACGTGTAGGGAACAGCTCCCCTCTGGGTTCTGGGGTCTCTCCTCGCACCTTTGGGGAGACTCGGCAGAAGAATGGGATTAAGTATAAGCCACCATTGCTGCATCTGGTCTTGGGGCCACATGGGCGCCCATTCTGCCCCATCCCCCACAGTATCCAGTCTAAATAGCCTGCCTGGTAACGTGGTCCCAACCTTGTCCTTAGGGCCCTGAGTCCTTTACAATCACACCCTTCTTAGGCAGGTCGCAGGGCCCACAGGCAAGCTGGGCCAGCGTGAGGAAGGAGCCACACGGGTCCCCGGCTTCCACATGTCCTCCTCCCCCACCCCATTGTATGAAAGCACCTTACCTCCTACAGCTGATCAAGGTCAACTTACCCCACCAAGAGGGTGAATTCCTTCCTCACCCACTGGGCCCTGGACACAAGGAACCAAAAGTGTCCTGTAGCTTATAGTTGAATGGGACCCAGCCTGTGTGTGTCCCTGGCAAGAGTGTGTCCCCTGTTGGGACCCAGACTTTTAGTTCTACGGAGTCCAGAGTTGCAGGGACAGGAAGCACAGAGCCTCCCAGCAGGTCGTTGGGGCGATGATAAGGAGGCCATCTGGTTTCCAGCCCAAGGCCCATGAGCCCATGTGTTGTAACTCTGGGAAACACAGCGCCACCGAGAGGTCTCCGAATAATGCACACGCTGCCTGGGCAGGGTGCTCCTTCCCAGCCCCGCATGCCAGCACCTCCAAGCTCCAGGTTCACCTTCAGTCGGCCATCCCGGCTCTCTGTGAGGCCGGCTGCTTCTGGATACAACAGCACATCCTACAGTCATGCCCATCGCCCCCCTGCCCAGCACCTTCTTAGCGGTAAAGTGAGCCCTCTGATGGGTGCTGTGTCATGTGGAGTCCATGCCTGGCCGGGTGTCCCGTGAGCCCCCAGACAGGGCTGATAGCTGAGGTTCCCTGGGCAGGAAAGACGCAGCCACACCCAGAATAGGCGTCTGTCCTTGTGAGAATGAACCGCTGGCCGTTTGGAGATGTAAAGGGCTTAATATGGCTGCCTTGGCACCAGGCAGATGGGCTCCTCAAGGAACAGCACCGTACTGGGCTCACATTGGTCTTGGCTGCTGACTGGCTGGAAATTCAGAGGCAGACATTGCTAAATCGTCCTGGATAAACGGGAGTCTGCTGTCGGGCCCACGCACTGCCTCCTCTGCCACTCATGTACCCATCTTGCCAATCTCAAGGAGCCTGGTGACAAAGGCTAGCTGCCATCGACCCATGAGTCATTTTTCACACTTGACTGTTCAGTGCCTCTTGTGTGGTGGGTGGTCTGCTGGGCACTATACCATGTGATTCAAGCATCTTTACACCTTGTGTTCACCGTTCCTGTATACCCACCCACATGCCTCTACCCAGATCTTTCTGTCCCTGACCCTGCAGACCCCTAACTGACTGACTGGACCACCGGCCAGTGCCCAGGCACCTGTGAGTACTCTCACTTTGGTCTCTCTCTCCTACTGCACGCATGGACCCTGCCCACTGGGAAGAGCTGTCTCTGGGACATTCAGGGCCTGTCCTGGATCATGACTGTCATGTGGCTTCTAAACATGTTCAGATTACTCCACCAGGATGGCCGTCCGTCAATTAGGCTTGGATTTTTTATCTGCCCCTTACGTGGGTCATACACTTCACTACTCATAAGGCCACAGGGGTCAGCTGGAGAAGGTGTGACGCGTTAGCTGGACCTGCCTGCTCGTGCATTATGGTTTTGCTCAGCCCCTATCCCAAATGCGCCTTCTCCCTCTCGTAATGGACTGCTGTTAGTCTGTTCAACGTTGTGGCTTGGTGGGTCCCACAGGACCTAGATCACAAGGGGCAGTTCCAGGTGCATGGACAGTCGGTACTCCAAGGTCAAGCATCCCCTCTCCCAGGAACACGTTTCTCAAAAGGAGCATAGTTCTCTGCTGTATTTGCCACGACCTTGCTCACACTGAGATTCTCCCCTGGCTGGTCATGACCTCCGTGGTGTATTTCCTCCCATTGCTGATGTCATCCACGCTGCAGGATTCCCAGGGAGGAGCCTCGGCGGCCCCTGAATGGGTGCCACATCAGCCACCTCCCAGACTTCCAGCCCCACCTGCCTTAGCTCTCCTCCAGCCCCGTGCCGCGCTCCACCCGGCAGTACCTCCCCCGAGGGGTGGGCAGGCCTGCCTCTGTGGCTCTTAGCACACTATGTGGGTTGAGTTGTGTCCCCCTGAGAGATATGTTGAAGCCATATGCCTGGCACCTGTGAGTGTGACTTCCTCTGGAAGCAAGGTCTTTGCCAATGTCACCTGGTTCATTACGGTGAGGTCATGAATGTCCCCGCACCTGGATGACTGGATCCTTATGAGAAGAGAGGAGCCACAGAGATAGACATGCAGAGAGGAAGACACCATGAAGATGTGCACTCACGCAGAAGACTGCGTGAGGGTGGAGTCGGGTTGAAGGATGCATCTAGAAGCCGAGGAACCCCGAGGACATCCAGCAGCCCCAGGATCTGAGAGGTAGGCACAGAGCACACCCTCCCCCAGAGCCTCATGTGCTGATGGCCCTGGTGACGCCCCGACTTCAGGCTTGTAGCTTCGAGAAATGCAAGAGAGTAAGCTTCTGCTACAAGCCACCCCGTCTGTGACTCTGTGTTACAGCAGCGGTGGAAACTAACATGCACGTGCGCGCGCGCACACACACACACACACACACACACACACACACACATACACACTCCTTTCTCTGCTGCCCCTCCGTACTTTCGTGCTGGCTCCTCCTTTGCCTGGAGCACAACCCTCCCCCACTCCCCCACAGCTCCCTTTGTCCCCATCAGGGCCCCTGAACCTGGGGGGCACCCAGGCTCTGGCTCACCTCACCCTCTGCTGCGTCCCTAGCACACCTGTGGGCGCCGCCGGACCCCGGGGCGCTTCATCATTAACTACTCTGCTGGATCTACTTTTATTTCTCACCTTGCTCCCTAGAATGATTTCAGGCTTCCTATCATTTGCTCAAAGGCGATTTCTACTGTGTTTTTTAAGACTGACCCTTTTGTTTTAGGAACCAAGTAGTGTCTGACCTCGCGTCTCTGCGCTGACACAGGGCCAGCTCTCCCTGAGGCCTGGAGGGCCTGTGGCAGCGGTGGCCAGACCACATGGGCGCAGCTCTCTGCCACCCAGACACGCCCGTCTTCTGGCTCCAGGTGGACAGCTCCGTGTTCCGATCCGTCTTTAAGACTGATGTTCGAGCTCTGACCAGCCACGCAATCTGTCAGGGACTTGGTGGGCAGGACCCCATATTTGAATGCACCCAAGCCTCAGATTCACAGGGTGCTTTAATAGCTCTCGGGAGGAAAAAAAACCAAAACATTAAATCCCACATCTGGCCACGTGAGTCAGTGCACAGTAAGGGGACAAGAGGGCCCAGTCCAAACGTAAATCAAAGTCAATTTGCCTTATGACATATCAGATAAAGGGTTGATATCCAGAATCTACAAGGAACTCACCAAACTACACGCCCGAAAAACAAACAACCCAGTGAAGAAATGGGCAGAAGATATGAACAGACACTTCTCCAAAGAGGACATCCAGATGGCCAACAGACACATGAAACGATGCTCAGCATCCCTCCTCATCAGGGAAATACAAATCAAAACCACACTGAGATACCACCTCACGCCAGTCAGAGTGGCTAAAATGAGCCAATCAGAGAACTCTAGATGCTGGCGAGGATGTGGAGAAACGGGCACCCTCCTACACTGTTGGTGGGAATGTAAACTGGTACAGCCCCTCTGGAAAACAGTGTGGAGGTTCCTCAGGAAACTAACAATAGAACTCCCCTATGACCCAGCAATAGCACTGCTAGGAATTTACCCAAGGGATACAGAAATGCTGATGCATAGGAGCACATGTACCCCAATGTTCATAGCAGCACTCTCCACAATAGCTAAAACCTGGAAAGAGCCTAAGTGTCCATCAACAGATGAATGGATCAAGAAGATGTGGTTTATCTATACCATGGAATACTACATGGCAATGAGAAACAATGAAATCTGGCCATGTGTAGCAACATGGATGGACCTTGAGGGTGTTATGCTGAGCGAAATAAGTCAGGCAGAGAAGGACAAATATCATATGTGTGCACGTATAGGAGGATTAGGAGGAACTTAACAGAGGACCAAGGGGGAGAAGAAGGGCGGAAATGGTGGGGGAAAGGGAGAGAGGCAAACCATGAGAGACTCTTGAATGCTGACAAAAACTGAGGACTGATGGATGTGGGGGGAGGAGGGATGGGCATGGAGGAGGACACTTGTGGGGATGAGCACTGGGTGTTATGTGGAAACTAATTTGACAATAAACTATTTGTAAAAAAATAAAAAAAAAATTAAAAAAAAAAGTCAATTTGCCTTTAGCAACAGCCCCACTTAGCCCCCACCGCTTCCATTTTAATTAAGATGGAAAGTGATTCATCTGCAATCAAGTCCCGAGAATTAACTCTCTGGAGCTGCGCGACCTGACATCTGGCAGAGTGGCCTCCGGCGGGAGCCCAGCTGTGTTCTTCTGGTGGCTGCGGCTGCTCCCAGAAGACCCATTCTGACCTGTGGGAGCTGAGCATGTAGCAATAACCTGAGCACAGGGCCCTGGAGCCTCAGAACTGGGGGACCCGCTGAGGTCCCCGCTCTGTCTCCCCTTTGAGTGAGGAAGACCCCAGCCGCTGCTGCAGCCCCTCAAAGCTAACAAACTGCCTCGGGCTTCCTCCCAGTGATTTGGGTTCCGATTTGTCAGCCCCTCCCACCCCAGCGCCCGAGACCATGCCTGCCTCAACTTCCCCATCTAGACAATGGGCGTCCGCCTCACCTGGCCCTTCACCCTGAGGCTTGAAGAAAGAGGTGCATATAACAGCAGGCTGCAACCCCTGACGCCCCCTCTGAATACGAGTCAGCTCATCATCACCGTGTGTCCTGTGTGTCAGAGAAGCCTGTGCAAATGAAGGACCCAAGTACCTTCGTGAGGACGTCGTGCTTTGCAGTGCCTGCTGGGACGGGCGCCTCAGACACCCACGGGCAGGAGCGAAGTCCAGCTAGAGCAGAGGCGGCCGGCAGCGTGGGTCCAGGACGTGGGGCTCGGCCTGGGGCTTCTGGGCCCCAGCAATCTTTCTGACTACAGCACCTGCGGTGACGTCACACCCCCATCGAATGGGGCCAGGCCAGCCCCTCCCTCTACTGTTCTGTCGTCACCCAGGAAGGGGGTCTCTGGGGCTCCTCATGAAGGATGGCCTCCACTTTAGACAATCCTAGAGGTTTGCCGGCAGGGGCCCTGAAACCCAGCCTTCCTGCCTTTTCCGTATTGGGTGGCTGGATGCCCCTGTCCCGTGAGGCCACTGCTAACTAGCCCAGCGACAGGAAGCCACCCACCCTTCTCACCATTACTGGGCCTCCTGGGGGGAATGAAACCCCCCTGGCTCTGGACTCCTACCAGGGACTGCCTCCCACCCAGCCCAGAGGAAGCTGGGTCTGAAAGAGCATGCCATTTTCCAAAGCACGTAGGAAAAAACCCCCCAGTTCATCTAGACGAATATACGCCTGCAAAATGAGCAGTGCCTTCTTCAGGAAGGTAGGCACACTCACCCGACCTCAGGAAGTGCGCAGGTGACCGCACACGGCTCTCCGCCTGCCGGGGCCCCTGGTTCAGCAGCCCCCCCCACCCCGGTTGTCCAGCCGCGTTTCTTATTCTTATTTTAGTGACTCCGTTATATCGTGCCTTTTACCGCACATGATCTCAGATGTTTTTCTTCTAAGTAGGAGAAGCACAAACCACCCGTTTTATTTATGACTCTGCAGGAAGCTCAGAATCAGAGCGTGTACATTGGGGGGGTCTGGAGAGGAAAAGACACTAGCGAAATAGGCCGGCGTTTGCGTCCTGCATTTGCCTCCTTCTTGGTTCGGTTGATCTTGCAGCTTAGCAAGACTGACGCTCAGGAAGTAGTTCATTGTGCGGCCAAAGGCATTTATGGCCCACGTGACTTCCACGTGGCTGGTACGTGCCGCCTTCCCCGGAGGACGTAAAGAAGCAGGTGGGGGCCCCGTCGCACAAAGAGAAGAGAGGGGCCGATTCTGTGGGGCGCAGCCAGTCCCCGACTGGTCGGGAATTGTAAGGGGGCTGCCGTGCCCGCGGTGGGACAGCTGTTGCGCTGGGAACTCTCGGCCCACCTGTGGCCTTGCCCACGCTCTGGCGGAGGGCACCGTCACCGTGTCACAGACGAAGATGCTGGTCAAGTGCAGCAGCGAGGGGCGGGCTCAGTCAGGACTGAACGGCCTGGGCTTGACGCAGCCGCCCGAGCTGTGGGGTTGCAGGGAGGGGTGGCCCGGCCGCCTGGTTTCATTCAAGTGGGGGGAGGCGTCGCTGTACTGCCTGGGACCACAGGAGACACCCCCCCCAGGCTCCTTCCTCTTTCTACTCCCCTCCAAGACCACTTCAGGCTCTCCACTCACTCCAGCTGGTTACCTTCCCACCCATTCCTCTGGCAAAGGGACAGTCAGATGGCAGCTTCCGCCAGGACCCTCCCCCCCAGGCGCCTTCCAGCAGGGGCCCCCACGGATGACTTCCTGTGCTGGAGACCGTCCCCCGTCACCTTGGAATCACCTGGTGAGACTTAAAACAAAAAGAATGGGGAGGTGCAGGGGGGCTTGTCCCCAGAGACTGACTCAAGTAGCCTGGAGTTCTCCCTAGGCATCCGGAGACGTGACGCTGACTCTGCCAAGAAGCACCAGCAGCCAAGAGCGAGCTTTCCTGCAGCTCTGCTCTTCCCGCCCACACCCCTGCAGTTGCTGCCCCGCTCTGCCCCCCTCTGCAACCAGCCCTTTATAAAAGCCATCCAGCCCTTTCTCTCCAGACCGCTGGAGGGCTGGGGCCGCCTCACCGCTGACCCTGCTGGACAGTCCTCAGCCCTCGCCTCGCTCGCCCGCCTTCCAGCAGCACCGGCCAGCGGTCTCTCTCCCTCTTTCTCGAAGCACTTCCTTCCCCGGCTCCCTGACTCTGGCTGCGGCTCTCCCCGCCCCGTCTGTCTGCCTCGTTGGCCGCTGTCTGCTGTGGTGGCCCAGGGCTCCGCGCTGGGACCTGTTCTCCCCAGGGGCTCTCACCCCCTTGCCGCACCCACTCAGCCTGCAGGCACTGAGGCAGCTCTTCACGGAGATTGGATCTCTGGGCTGGACCTCTTTCCAGAACCCCGGCCCTGGCGTCTCCAGACGCCCACCTGACACCTCCACGTGACATCTCAGGCTGAACACACCCCGGACTGGGGTCCTGCCCTCCCAGCCTGCCCGCACCACCTCCTTACCAGCCCTCCTGTTACTCAAGCCGAGAGCACAGCTGCCTTGGATTGCGCAAACCCAGGCGCATCTGGAACCTTTGCTCCTCCCTTCTCCCCCATGCCAGGCTGGTCCAGACTGGATCACCTGTCACCTGGTAACTGGTTTCCACCCCCAGCCTGCCCCCGTGGCCTATTCTCAAAACAACAGCGAGGGTGATACTCTAACAACATCCCTCCAAAGGCTCGACCTTACACCCTTGTGAAACCCCACGTCCCGTACCAGGTCGCCATTTGTGATGGGCTCGCCATTACTCCCTCCTCGTCCACACTCCAGCCAGCTGTTCTCCTAGCTGTTGCTCTAACACCACACCCCCTCCTACCCCAAGGCCTTTGCATGGGCTACTCCCTCAGCCTAGAACATTCTTTCCCTAGATATCTGGATGTTTCTCCTTTTTTTTCCTCCCTGAGCCTCGAAGGAAGGATCGTCTTTAATAACAGTAATAATAGTCGGGATGAGCAATAGGACTCGTGCAATCAACCTCAGAGCTCCGCTCTCGAACTGAGGGCCAGCGCTGGAGAAGCCGAAGCAGGGGCAGGGCGAGGAGGTGGGGTGTGAAATCAAGCCGCAGGGACACAGGCTCCTGGAACACCTCGAAATTCTTTGTGGCGGAAGAAACAAAAGATGTGCAGATCCGTGGGCAGGGCCCTGGCACGTATTCCCACCGCCAGTCACACCGCAATTTTGTGTCCCCATGACAATCGCACAGCCCAGGCTGAGTCTCGGACGATCACACGCAGACACGCTGAGTGTGCTTTTCAACCTCTGCCTGAAACGTGCAAGCCGTGGGTTTTGGTGTCAGGATCCCCAGTAGAAAGTCACGGCTTCCCCTCCAGGAAAGGGAGGGCACGGGGTGAACTCACACCCCTGCTCACACATCTCTGAAATGCAGCTGTGACCACACCCCTCCGTGGCCCCCATGTCTCCTGTCCACTGGCTCCTCCCCCTCACGCCTACACCAACTTGCTGGGGCCAAACTCACTTATTCATGATTCTCTAGATGCACTGGGGACGAGAACGGTGTATAGGCAAGGAGACAGAGGAATGAAATAGCATGGAATGTTCTGGAAACCCATGGGAATGTGAGGGGCAGGTTGGAGAGGAAGGACTTTGGCGCCCTGCGGGCACTGAGCTGCACCTGGTTCTGTCACTTGCCGGTGACGGGCAAGCTCCCTCATCGTCTAACTGCACTCTCCTCACCTCAGTAGGACTGCCTTGCAAATCAGTGCTGAGAGCTAAGTGAGGCTGGGTGTTTGAATGTGTCTAGCAGTGTAGACAGCTCCAAACACAGCAGAGGTGGGCCGATGGGGAGGGGGTCCTGATGCTGCCCATCGAAGACCTGGAGTTTGGCTGATGGGGAGGAGTCAGGGAAAGATTTAAAGCTGGGGATGAATGGATATTGCTATCAATCCCATTTTACAGAATAAAACTAAGGCACAGAGAGGTTACAGACTTTGCTCAAGGCCACACAGTTAGTAGGTGGCAGAGATGGATTCAGACCCACCTCTGGCTAAACAGAGAGGAAGAAAGACCTTGAAGACAAAGGCCATGTTAGGGACAGTGGAAGAATTGACTGAGACCCAGAGAAAAGCTGGACTTGGCTTTGCCTTCATTGTAGTGGCCACGCTGCTGAGATAGGAAGACTTTAAGCAACTGGCCACCAAGCCGTCTCCAAAGCCTATGGCACCGCCCCTGAGCTGAGCACTTTGCTGTCAGAAGCCCTCCATGCGCTGGGCCAACCCTCCATCCTGGCTTGTGTATTAGATGATGAATGGGTCCCCGGCAGCCGTGGTCCAGGCAGATCAGGAAGGAGGGGTCCTCACACTGGGACTCGAGACCACTCACTCGCACACACGCAGCAAAGACGCATGCCCAAGAAAGCCAGACACCGACACCGGGACTCAGGCCCGAAGGCGAGCGTGTCCCAGGCACCCGCACGTGACTGTGGGGGTCCTGTATCAGTCAGGATCCACGGCTCCCATTTCAGCCACGTGGCTGCAGGCTGGAGGCCCACGAAGCCTGCGGCTCTGCTGCAGCCACCCTGACAGCTGGGGGTCCGATGCTCACAGAGGGCGTTTAAGGCGGTTTTAGCGAAAGCCCCCTGACCAGGGTCATCTGAATGTCGCGTGGTCAACAAAGGAGGGCTATGCAGGGGCGTGGGTATCCCTTCTTTCAGGGACACCCCAGAAGGCAGAGAAACACCCACTTCCTCCCCCTTCCTTTTTTTCTTCCAGTATATCTATTAGCAGGGTGTGGGCGGGGTGGGGCTGGGGGGCTGGGCCATGTCGTCCCCACCTTGAGGGCAAGCAGGGAGGGCAGATGGATGGGCGAGCCAAAGGCGGTTGACGTTCCACCTGGAACGGTTTGGGTTACCAGGGAAAATCCAACATGAGGTACACTGTCCTACTGTCCCCATAAACCATTGGGGTTTTCTGGACGTTTAAATACAGGTATGCGCCGAGATCAGATTTGTCTTCCTCCTGCACCACATCACACACTCCACTCGCTCAGCGGGACTGACTGAACCAAATCCAGCGTTCTTCCCAGAATCAAAAAAAAAAAAAAAGAAGAATACATAGTAAAACAGTAATCAAATGTCATTTCCTTAACATAATAAAAAATGCCTCACAAAAATCATTGGAACAAGAGAGGTATTCTCATTAAATTCGGAATGGATCCAGAATTATAAATATTGAAAAGGAGACAAGAATGTGTTTGAA
Source organism: Proteles cristata cristata (assembly GCA_017311185.1). NCBI lineage: Eukaryota > Metazoa > Chordata > Mammalia > Carnivora > Hyaenidae > Proteles > Proteles cristata. Next base: position 203,380 of record JAESUZ010001028.1, read on the forward strand.
GATATGATCACCTACCTAGAAAACAAATTAGAATCGACTGAAAGACACTTAAGACTAGTATGGTAATTCCATCAAGTGGCCGGCTGGAAAATAAATACTCAGGGCTTAATGCTTTTCTGATATAATAACAAAAACCAGCTGGAAAATTAAAGGGAAGAAAGATGGGGCTCAGAAAAATCAACGTGTGGCTTCTTTACCAAGGACATGATAGACCTCGGTGGGAGACTGAAGAAAACCTGTCGCATTCCCGGAAAGGGAGACCGAGGGGTAGTGAAATGAGCATGAGGTCCCAAACTGCAGTGTTAATAGAATCAGATCCTCTCACCCTGACCCCTGGCCCCCCCCACAGGATTTTTTAATTTGGGGGGTGTCCTTTTAAAGTTCCTCCAGAAGAAGAAATATAAGAGAAAAGCTATTCGTGGCTTGGAGTGGGGGCGGTAATGAGGAGAGAATTTCTTTAACTGAAGGCACATAGTACATAGTGTAATCATAAAATAAAAAGATTTAGTAGCGAGACAATAGGAAGCGTGCAGATCAGTGAAGCCTTTAGTGCTCATGTCATAGACAGATGATTTGACACTTTGAATCATGGATGGTTATTGATATATTTTATATAATAATGTGGTCACTGTTACATGGCTGCTATCAGTAAACTGCTCCTGCAGGCTGACACAGCTTCTCCAGGTCCTTCCAGAGCGGGTAATGGGATGGGGGAGGAAAGCCAGGCCATAAAACCTCTGGATCCCTGCAAGATGAGGTAGACATCCTGGCGGAAACTCACACTCTTCTCTTCCATTAAAAGTAATCTCCGAGAGGTTCTCTTACATCCATCAGCCTGGCATCACGCTGTAGGAACGAACAGCCTCTCCTGCTCTCTGCCATCCATTGGCCAGCCACAAAGCAGTGACCATGCGTGAGTGTATGGCCTTCTGCCTTGGCCAGGCTGGTGTCCAGATCCGCAATGGCTGCTGGGAGCTCTGTTGCCTGGAACATAGCATCCAGCCCGATGGTTAGATGCCAAGTGACAAGACCATTGGGGGGGGAGTTGGCTCCTTCAACAACTTCTTCAGTGAGGCAAGTACATGTGCCCAGGCCAGTGTCTGTTGACCTGGAACCCAGAGACATAGATGAAATTAAGACTGGCACCTGCCATCAGCTCTTCCTCCCGGAGAAGCTCCCCACAGGCAAGAAAGGTGCCTAATAACGATGCCTAGCTCCATAGGCAAGGAGATCATTGACCTTGCGTTGGACTAAATCCAGAAACTGGCCAACCAGTGCATAGGTCTTCAGGGTTTCTTGGTTTTCCACAACGTTGGAGAAGGACCCACCCATCCCCGGGTTCACCTCCCTGCTGATGCATCGTGTCTCCGTCGAGTAGAGCAAGAAGTCCAACCCAGAGTCGTCCACTTACCCAGCCCCCACGTTTCCACAGCTGTAGTTGAGCCCTACAACCCCATCTTCCCTGACCATACCACCCCGGAGCACTCTGATTGTGCCTTCTTGGTAGACAATGAGGTATCTATGACATTTGTCATAGGAACCTTAGTATTGAACACCCAACCTGTACTAACCAGAACACGCTGTTAAGTCAGATTGTGTCCTCCATCACTGCCTCCCTCAGATTTGATGGAGCCCTGAATGTTGATCTGAGAGAATTCCAGGCCAACCTGGTGCCCTATCCCTGCAACCACTCCCCCTAACCACATACACTCCTGTCATCTGCGCTGAGAAAATGCTGGGCATGAACAGCATCCAGCAGCAGAGATCACCAGTGGATGCTCTGAGTCAGCCAACCAGATGGTGAAATGTGACCCTCACCATGGCCAATACAGGGCTCGTTGCCTGTTGTACGGCGTTGACATGGTCCCCAAAGACACCAATATGGCCACTGCTACCAGTTGAGACCAAGATTACCATCTGGTTTGGGGACTGGTGCCCAGCTGGCTTCAAAGTTGGCATTAATAGCCTGCCTCCCACTGTGGCACCTGGCAGAGACCCAACCAAAGTGCCACGAGTTGTGTGTGTGCTGAGCAACACCACGGCCGTCCCCGGGACCTGGGCTCGCCTGGACCACACGCTTGACCCGAGTCCTGCGAAGCGTGGCTTTTTCCCCTGGTATGTGGGTAGGGGCATGGAGGAGGAGCCCAGGAAAACATGGCTGCCCTTGAGAAGGGCTCTGGGGAGGTTGGTGTGGATTCTGTTGAAGGAGAGGGTGAAGAAGGAGAGGAATACCAAAGTTAAACGTCACAAAGGTGCTGCTTTTACAGGAAAGCTTATTCTGTTTTAAATACTGAAAAGCTGTGCTCTGCTCAGTTAATTTGTTTGTAGCAGTGTACATTCTCATATACGATTACCAACCTATTTTTAAAAACACAGTACCTCGGGGCGCTTGGGTGGCTCAGTTGGGTGAGCATCCGGCTCTTGATTTCGGCTCAGGTCATGATCTCACAGTTTTGAGACTGAGTCCTGCATCGGGCTCTGTGCTGAGAGTGCAGAGCCAGCTTGGGATACTCGCTCTGCCTCGCTCTCTGCCCCTCCCCCACCCTTTCCCAAAATCAATAAATCAACTTCTTTAAAAAATGATGCTTTGTTATAGGTCCAAGCCCTCTGTTTCTCTGATGGGTTTGCATGAAGTGTTCCCTGTCTTAAATGGAAAAACAAAAAAAAAAAAAGGACCGCTGTGAAGTCATTATTGGCTCTTCATAAACAGCAGGCTGCCTCCTAGAAGGGGCCTGAACCCGCAGTGTGAAGAATCCATGTTCAAGGACACTGAACGCTTCAGGGGGAGGGGCTTCACCCCGATGTCCCCTGCCACCTTCTTTGCACTGCTGGAGGATGGTACGGACCATCTCTCAGGGGCCTCGCAGGACAAATTCCGCAGCAGGTAGCAACAGTACCTGCAAAATGCAACCATTTCAGAAAGAACTAAAAATAAAACACATTTCCTGCAAATTGCCTCCAACATTTCAAATCTGCTTCAGGGGAAACTGCTCTAGAAGCTTTAAGTAATGAACTGTCATTTAGATAATTGCCTTTCAACAATTATTGAGCATTCAGCCTTTTGGACTGAATCGGTTATAAAGCGCAGGGGCTCTTAACCTTGAAAGGCTCACAGAGATATGGAGCCAAACATCAAACTATCCGGTTTCGTTTTGTTTTTTTCAGAGAGAGAGTACTGACAGCAGGGGAGGGACAGAGGGAGAGAAAGAATCCCAAGCTGGCTTCGTACTGGGTGTGGAGCCTGACATAGGGATCGATCCCACAACCCTGGGATCATGACCTGAGCTCAGATCAAAAGTCAGATGCTCAACTGACCCAGCCACGCACGTACCCCCCAAAGAACCCATTTTAAAACAACTTTCAGGGGGCACCTGGGTGGCTCAGTTAGTCAAGCATTTCACTTCGACTCAGGTCATCATCTTGAGGTTCATTGAGTTCAAGCCCCATGTCGGGCTCTGTCCTGACAGCTCAGAGCCTGGAGCTGCTTCAGATTCAGCGTCTCCCTCTCTCTCTCTGCTCCTCCCCACTTGTGCTCTCTCTCTGTCTCTGAAAAATAAGTACCCATTAAAAAATTAAAACAATTTTCAGCACTTGCTTTCTAGAGAAAGTTGGGGGCAGACAGCTTTTTTTAAAAAATAAGTCTTTGTCCAATTATTGAATCCTTAAACCATTTGACTTTTCTAATGGACTTGACTCTTGAAGCAGTATTTGTGTATGATTAGGGTAAAAATAAAAACTAAATAAAACCCCCCACAGATGCCGCCCACCCACGGGGGGCTCCGGCCACTCATCTCCCAGTATTCAGTTGCCACTGTCACTAGCAATCCGCAGTCCCTGGCTCTTCCCGCTGCCGTCTGACTTTCCCACTGGCCACAGCATCACAGGGAGTGAAAGGTGAGAAAGAGCCCCATGCTTCTTGGCCGCCGATGGGAGCCTGGCTGCTGGCTGGTCCCCGTTAAGCTGATGGGCCCCGTGAGGGGACCACATTTCATTAAAATGATGAGTGACATGGGGAACAAGAATCAAAGCTTTAAAGACCTCTAGCACTGGAGTTTGGCACTAGCCGTGTGGGCGGGTGAGGATGCCATATTGCTGTTTTTTGTTTTGTTTTGTTTTGTTTTTATTTCTAGGAGAGAGAGAGAGAGAGAGAGAGAGAGAGAGAGCGTGAGCAGGGGAGGGTCAGAGAAAGAGAGAGTTACAGACTGAAACAGGCTCCAGGCTCTGAGCTGGCAGTCAGCACAGAGCCCCACGCGGGGCTCGAACCCATGAACCGCGAGATCATGACCTAAGCGAAAGTCAGACGCTTAACCGACTAAGCCACCCAGGCGCCCCCGTATTGCTGTTTTTTAAAGCAGAGCCTTCTCCTAGACCCCAGCAAGGTCATCATGCAGCAGTTACGGTCCCTCTTCCCAGCCCAGAGACCAATGGGAGAATCGGGCTCCTGGAAATCTCCACCCCGTGAGTTTTCATCTCAGATTCAGCCAGTAAGAGCCACAGGCCATGAGGCCTGACGTCAGGACTCTGGTACAGAAAACCTGAACTCTGGTACAGAAAAATTCAAGTTCAGCCTGTCTAAATTGGCCAGCTGATCCCCCGTAATATTTAGGAAGTCGCCCAACACAAGGTGGGGCCCAGGACTGATCACACAAACCCACTCCTTGGCCCACTCCTCCAAATTAGTACAAGGTGAAAGCAGGTTAATAAAAATCAGTCCACCTGTATGGGTCAGGGTTCCCCAGACTGATAGAGAAAGAGACAGAGATAGAGATAGAGATAGATATAAAGATATAGATAAAGATATAGATATAGGTATAGATATAGATAAAGATATAGATAAAGATATGGATATAGATACAGGCATGATATAGATACAGATGATATGGATATAGATCTAGATATAGCTAATGATATAGATACAGGTAAAGATAATGGTTAAGATATAGGTATAGATAAAGATAGATATGGATATAGATATAGATACAGATATAGATGCAGATAAAGATATAGATATATAGATAAAGGTATAGGTATAGATATAAATGATATAGATCTAAGTATAGGTATAGAGATAGAGAGAGAGAGAGAGAGAGAGATCATTAGGAACTGGCTCATGTGAAGTTAGAGGCTGGCAATTCTGAAATCCAGGCCGGCTGACAGGTAGGACCTCACACAGAAGTCGGTGCCCCCTTGTGTCCAACAGAGCCACCCCCGTACATGGGTAGGGCCTGTAAGGTGGTCAGCTGTCCCAGGCACAATCTGAAGGCACCCCTCCCCCAGGCATGCCCCCTCCGTGCCCTCCTGGCGTTTGCTCTCAGCCCCACACTCCGGCTGTGAGAGAGGCTCCTGGGACCCCTAACTGGCCACACCCCTGCTCCCCTTTACCCCAAGACCATGGCAACTCTGTCCCCACCCCCACACATTTTGTAGGGGGCTTTCTGAGAGGAGGTGTAAGGGGGGTCTGTCTGGACACCAGGGGCCTCAGTGTGGCTCCCTTCAAAAGCAGAGCCTGAGACAAGGGACTTGCATCCAAGTAATTTATTTGAGAGCCGGTCTTTAGAAGCAGGACTGAGAAAACAGGAAGGAGTCCCAGAAAAAGGAACCAACATGAGGGCATGTTATCAAGGTCACTGCCAAGGATGCCTGGTTCCGCTAAAGCCTCTGAGAAGCAAAGAGAACCTCCCAGAGCCTTCCGCCTGGAGGAGGGGAGGCTGGGCCACGTGTCCACGCGCCACAGTCACTGAGGGTGGGGGCCGTTCCGGGCACCTGTGGGCTGAGCTTGTCTTCCCAAGGCTCTGGGGCACGAAGCAGGCAGGCCCAGAGCGGAGGCCCAGAGCCCAGAGCGGTGGAGCCATGGTGAGTGCACAGGGAGCTCCGGGCTGGGCTGGCTGGGCTGGCGGGTGCGGGGTGCGGAGGCATCGCCCCGCTGCACCCCCAGAGAAGTGATTGAAGGACCAGAAGCTGTTTAGCCTGGAGGAGAAAGTGCTGGGTGTGTGACAAATGGCCGCACACACCAAAGGGCAGTCTGTGTTGGATACAATGGTGGGGAGCGGGATGGCGGGGTGGTGGTGGTGGGGGGGGAGATTCTGCACCAGAAATTGGTAGCCTCTCTAGGAGGTTCCCCCAAAATATTCACATGCAAAGAACAGTGGCAAGATAAAGGAAAACCAGGGGTGCCGGGGGGGCTCAGTCGGCTAAGCATCCAACTTCCACTCAGATCATGATCCCGCGGTTCGAGGGTTCCCGCCCCACGTCGGGCTCCATGCTGACAGCTCAGAGCCCGGAGCCTGCTTCGGATTCTGTGTCTCCCTCTCCCCTCCCCTGCTCACACTGTCTCTCCCTCTCAAAAACAAACATTTAAAAATTTTTTTATTAAAAAAAGGAAAATAGGGGCGCCCGGGTGGCTTAGTTGGTTAAGCGTCCGACTTTCGCTCAGGTCATGATCTCGTGGTTTGTGGGTTCGAGCCCCGCATGGGGCTCTGTGCTGACTGCCAGCTCAGAGCCTGGAGCCTGTTTCAGTCTGTGACTCCCTCTCTCTCTGACCCTCTCCTGCTCACGCTGTCTCTCTCTCTCTCTCTTCTAGAAATAAACAAAACATTAAAAATATTTTATAAAAAAGGAAAATAATACCCTATAATGATCGCTTTGATCCGTTCTCTGATCAGTGCAGAGAATTTCTGTTAGCTGGGCTGGACCTCAGCAAACATTCCCTTATCCTAGTTATTTAGGCTTCCAGAAAAAGCAGGACACGAGGCCCTCCATTTCACCTCTCCGAGACCCAGCCCTAAATCTTGATTGTACTAAGACTAGAAGCAGCCGAAGACGGTAGTGAAAACTGCAGGGTTTGGACCCCAACTTCCAGAGTTTGGACTTGAATCTTAGCTCGACTATCACTAATCGTGTGACCTGGGCAAGTGTCCTGGTGTCTCGTTTATAAAGCAGAGGTAATGATAGAGCGTACCTCCTAGGCCTGGGATGAGGAATAAATGAATTAATTCATATAAAACACAACAGTGTCGGAGAGCCTGGGTGGCTCAGTCGGTTAAGCATCTGACTGGATTTCGGCTCAGGTTATGATCTCATAGTTCGTGGGATCAAGCCCCTCATCAGGCTTCGCACTGACAGCCCGGAGCCTGCTTGAGATTCTCTCTCTCTGTCTCTCCCTCTCTCTCTCTGCCCCTCACCTGAGCGTACATGTGCATGCCCCCCAAAATAAAAAAATAAACATTTTTAAAACCCACAACAGTGTCTGGTGCATAGAAAACACCTAAGCTGTTAGTTATGATTATTAGTAATACCCTGTAGCAAAATGAAAGGAAGAGAGAGGGAGGAAAGGAAGGGGGAGGAGGGGAGGGGGAAGACGGGCAGAAGAGTCTCTACCAGACATTCCTTATGCTGCCTAGCAACACCACCCACCACCAAGAGTGGTTATATTCCACATTTTGAAAAATCAGATTGTGACTTCACCCCTTCAGAAAGAACAGGGTGGTGGGTAGGAGAAAATTGGAGAACTACCTCTTGCTTGGGCACCTACCCAGTGGAGCTGCAGACAGGCTTATTTTGGGATGTCCCAGGGAGTTTGAACCATGCCGGTGAGGGGAAGATTTGTTCTTCATATAATGACGCACTGTCTAACATTTCCGCTGTTCTTGATGGAAAGATGGGCGGCCCATGGGTGCTGTAATCCATGTGCTAGGAATCAAGGACGGGTGTCTGTGCTAGACATGGCCCTCTGTCGACATTTCGTCCCACACTCATGAGACAGAGCCTGGGAGGGAGGGCAGAGAGAAACCCATTCCACACAGAGCCACCAGACGATATTTTGTAAATAACATTTTACAAGGCTTATGGACAGTGACCTATTCTGGGTCATCGGAAGCACTTTCATTCTGTTATGTTATTTGATCACCATGTCAGCCCTGTGATGCAGGTGTCCTTTGATAGTGGGGCTCGCTTCTTCCCCAGTCCTCTGGGTTTGGTGAGGAGGGATTCTCCTTAAGCACAGTGGCCTCTTGCTTTATCCCTCTTCCTCCGGACAAAGGAAGTAGCTTATGTGACTGGTGATCCCAGCTTCTTCCACCTCCCCTCCCCTGGGAGAGCCAGCTGACAAGAGGGGACATTCTTCCTGCTCTGGTCCTCCATCCCCAAAGTTTAAGCAGGCAGGCGCCCTGCAAGAGACCCTGGATGTCTAGCCTGGCTGTGAGGGCATGGCCACATCTTCCTAATTCTGGGGCTTGATATCAGTGACAAACACTTGGCCTCAGACCAAATGCCAGGCCTTCCAAACTAGGTGTGTTCTGTGATCTGTTTCTACCCACAGGACACTTCTGACCCCAAATGTGTGGGTTCTTTCCACGCCAACCAATTCTCCAATTCTCAGACACTGGCTGGGTGTCCAGCAATTCAACTCGATTCTGACACTAACTGCTCGGAGTTAGCGCAGACCCCACGGGTCAAGGGCTCAGTCCCACAAGACTGCCCCACCTCAGACACCCGTCACAGGCCCCAGGTGGCCCCCGTTCCTGTGACCGACCAGCTATAAATTTCCCACAACTCCCTCGTTGGGTTTAATAATTTGCTAGAACGGCTCACGGAGCTCGGCAAAACACTTTACATACATGTAACAGTTTGTTATAGAGACTCCAACTTAGGAACTGCCTAGTGCAAAGGAAAGAGGTGTTGTAGGGCAAGATCTATGGGTGGGGGTAGGCATACAGAGCCCCCATGCCCTCTCCAGGCATGCTCCCGAGGTACCGCCTTAGAAGCTTCCCAGATCTCCCTGTTTCAAGATTCTTATGGAAGTTTCATTGTCTAGACCTGATTGAGGAAGTCATTGGCTGTTGGTGATTGATTTACTCACCAGCCCCTCCCTATTCCAAGAGGTAGGGGGTGAGGGCAGTGGGGCTGAAAGTTCCAACCCTCTAATGATGCCTGAATCTTTCTGGTGGACATTTCCATCCTGAAGCCATCCAGGGTCCCCAGCCCACCAGTCATTTCATTACAGACCGAGGGGCCGTGAGACAGGGATTGCAGGTGGCTCCAGAAGGTGGGAAGAGAAGGAAATAGATTCTAGAGTCTCCCTTTGAGTTTCCAGACGGTATGCAGCCTTGCCAACATCTTGACTTTAGCTCCCACGGAACTCACTGTAGGCAGATGTTAGAAGAGACTTCTAGCGTCCAGAACATTTAGATAATAACTTTGTGTTATTCTAAGCCACCATGTTTATCATAATTTATTACAGCAGTAATCGGAAACTAACACAGTCTCCATCCATTTTTTAAAATGTTTATTTATTTTGATGTTTATTTATTTTGAGAGAGAGAGACAGTGCGAGCTGGGTTGGGGCAGAGAGAGAGACACACACACAGAATCAGAAGCAGGCTCCAGGCTCTGAGCTGCTAGCCCAGAGCCGGACATGGGGATCGAACCCACAAACTGTGAGATCATGACCTGAGCCGAAGTCGAACACTCAACCAACTGAGCCACCCAGAGGCCCCTCCATCCATTTCTTGTACTTACAATGTATCTGTTGAACTTTGGCCTTTTGGCCCATGATGTTTCCTAAGGTTGGACTTCGCTGACAATGTACTAATGGTACGGTTCAACATTTCCCTCCGTCTCCTGCACGTCCTGTGAATCGGCAGCTGAATCCAGCAACTTCTTCAGGCTCAGATTCTATTCCTTTGGCAAACATCATAAGTGACTTATTTTCTTCTTCAGGAAGTGCCTGGGTTTTGTTCTATTTCAGTTTAGTAGCAAATGATGTTCAGGTCTCAGCTCCATTAACTAATCGATTTGGAGTTGCAAACTGGCAGTATTCAAAAATTTTTTAAATTTTTATTAAAATTTTAGTAGTTGGGGCACTGGGGTGGCTTGACTTCAGCTCAGGTCATGATCCCAGGTTCGTGGGTTCAAGCCCCACGTCGGGCTCTGCGCTGAATGTAGAGCCTGCTCAAGATTAGTTCTCTCTCTCTCCCTTTGCCTCTCTCCCCTTCTCATGTCCTCTCTCTCTCAAATAAAAAAAAATTATTAGCTATAACAAGTTACAAGAGGATTCATCCCTTCATCTAGTATTTGTTTGCCTAGTGGTATTGTATATACAGCAGACAGTAAGTGCTTTTCCTTTGCTTTTGTTTACTTATTTTTCAGGATAACTAACTGGTTTCCTGTCATTCTCAGAAGGTGATCAGTTAGTTATTATTTAAATATCATAAATTTTTAGACAAACATATTTGATGTGTTTCAATCCACGGAAATTCCTGTCTTTATTGAGTCTCAGATTGTCCCACCTGTGGCCAATGCAAACTCCGGAGCCATTTGGATATGGCCTTAATAGGCTTTGGTGGTTCTTTGCTATTTGGTATCCAGACTCTTCTAGAGGGTTTCCTACCTCCAATGCAGAATCAGTCTTTTCTCCTAGAACCTCTGGTTTCCTTTAATAGAGAATGATATTTTAAGAGTACAATCTAGAGGCTATGGATATCTATAAAAATATAAATATATATAGACAAAAATGTGGAAACAATGACCAATGAGAATTCAATTATCATCTATAGTACATCCAAATGATATATAGAACATCCAGTGGTACACAGTACATCCAAAATGATGTACTTTTTGTTCATATATATATATATGAAACTTTGTATATTTATTAACATGTATCTTCTTAGGGAGATAGCTATCAATCCACCATTTATCTTGAGTTCGTAGAGAATTTTTCAATTCAAGATGAAAACAGCAGGGTTTCTTTAAAAAAATTATGTTTATTTATTTATTTTGAGAGAGACAGTGGTAGCACAAGCAGGGGAGGGGCAGAGAGAGAGAGAGAGAGAGAGAGAATGGATCCCAAGCAGACTACGTGCTGCTACTGTAGAGCCAGACACAGGGCTCAAACTCACAAAACTGTTAGATCATGACCTGAGCCGAAACCAAGAGTCAGACGCTTTAACTGACTGAGCCACCCAGGTGCCCCCAGGAACAAGGTTTTTACTTAGCCACTTCTGTGTTCCATCTGTATGCAGACGCCTTAAAACTATTTACCAAAGAGCTATTTCTTGTTACTCATATTAGCATTATTGCTTCTTTCTTTCACACTGAGATTCCTAGTTCTCAGTGATATGGGGAATGACAGAATTAAAATATCTCATAACTTTGGGGCGCTTGGGTGGCTCAGTCAGTTAAGCATTCGACTTCGGCTCAGGTCATGATCTCACGATTTGTGAATTCGAGACCCACATCGGGCTCTGTGCTGATGGCTCAGAGCCTGGAGACAGCTTCAGATTCTGTGTCTCCCTCTCTCTCTGCCCTCCCTCCCTTGCTTGTGTTCTATCTCTCTCTCTCAAAAATACATAAACATTAAAAAAATTAAAATATCTCATAACTTTTCATTTGTTTCACCTGCATGATACAGTCTCAGAATAATAGTACTAATCTCCACAAATTAATTATGATCATTGAAAACACTTAGCCAGTTTGTCTGCATATACTATCCCCATTCTCCTTTTATTTGTTCTTATTTATTTGGTTCATTTTGTTATGATTTTTATTGTCAGATCATACAGTCATCACATACTATAATCTCTCCATCTTAGCCTTCTTTTACTTTTACAAGTCACTATATACTTAACGCTTAGTATCTGTCGTTATGTTGGTGTTTGCAGACATTTATCCACCTGAAGTTCATTCCCTGCTAGATTTCTCAGGAAGAGCTCATGGGAGCACAATTTCCTGAGTTCTTCATGCTCACGAAAATATGTGCTTCTTTTTTTTTTTTTTTTTTTTTTTACAAATAGTTTATTGTCAAGTTGGTTTCCATATAACACCCAGTGCTCATCCCCACAAGTGCCCTCCACCAGGCCCATCTCCCACCTCCCACCCACACCCATGAGTCCTCAGTTTTTGTCAGCATTCAAGAGTCTCTCATGGTTTGCCTCTCTCCCTTTCCCCCACCATTTCCACCCTTCTTCTCCCCCTTGTTCCTCCGTCAAGTTCCTCCTAATCCTCCTATACGTGCAAACATATGATATTTGTCCTTCTCTGCCTGACTTATTTCGCTCAGCATAACACCCTCAAGGTCCATCCATGTTGCTACACATGGCCAGATGTCATTCTTTCTCATTGCCATGTAGTATTCCATCAGCATCCCTCCTCATCAGGGAAATACAATCAAAACCACACTGAGATACTACCTCATGCCAGTCAGAGTGGCTAAAATGAGCTAATCAAAACGTGTGCTTCTTATACTGAAAAGTATTTTACTGTTTTAGAATCCATGGTTCCCATCTTTCCTTGAGAAGCTCAAATACTCTTCTCTCTCACAAGAGAGGCTCTTGTGGCATAAAGAATTGCTGTTGAAGAGCCTGATGAAAAGCTAGTATTCTTTATAAGTTGCTTTCCCTTTTTTGTCAACAAACTCAAGCTGTATTTTCTCTTTTTCCCTAAAGTCTTACAATTTTACTAGAATATGCTTTGGTGTAGATCTTTATGGGTAAATATTCCCAGGTATGATTCCCAGGTATAAGGTATTCTCTTTCAATATGTAGGTTTTTTAATATTTATTTTTTAGAGAGAGAGAAAGAGTGTGAGTGGGAGAAGGGCCGAGAGAGAGGGACACAGAATCCAAAGCAGGTTCTAGGCTCTGAGCCATCCGCCCAGAGCTGGATGTGGGGCTTGAACTCACAAACCATAAGATCATGACCTGAGCTGAAGTTGGATGCTTAACCGACTGAGCCACCCAGGTGCCCCTCTTCCAATGTGTAGCTTTAAATCTTTCTTACTTGATAAATGTGTTCTTGAATTACCATTGGCAGTACCTGTTCTGATCCCTTGGTTTTGGTTTTTCTATGTCAGAGACTCCTGTCTTCATATGTTGTATCTTCTTGGTCTGTCTTCCATATTTTTACACTCTCAATTTTGCGGGGGGTTTGGAAATTTTCTCTTCTTTTCCCTTCTACTTTTCTGGCCATCGTCTATTGTGTTTGTTTGTTCTTGTGTTTCTAGTTCAGTCTTCACTTCTAAGACTTGTTCCTTCTGTTTCTAGTTCTTTCCTATTTCCATCAACTCAATTCTGAGATTTTTCCAATTTTGACTTATACTGTTCTTCATCATCTTGGGTCATTTTCTTAATGTCTTTTAGCTTTTTCTGAAGTATCTTCTAAGATGGCCTCCAAGAGTCCAGCCACCTGGTACACATGACATGTATAGTTCCCTTCCCTTGATTGTGGGGAGGACCTATGAGTGTAAGGGATATCATTCACATGATTGGGTTACCTTATATGGCATAGATGAGAGGATTTTTCAGTTGTATTTAAGATCTCTAACTGGCTGGCTTTAAGTGAATCAAAATGGAGAGCATTCTGTGTGGGCCTGACCTAATCAGGAGACTCGTTTACATGTGAGTCTAAAGGTCAGAGACAGAAAAATCAGAGAAATTTAAAACAGCAGAGATACTCTCCTGTCGGCCTTGGAAATGTAAGCTTCCCTGTCAAGGAGAGGGCCATGTCACAGGACACCAGATGGCCTCTAGTGGCTGAGGATCTGATGTCTATAGCCACAAGGAATTGAACCCAGCCAACACCAGTGAGCTTGAAAAGGGACCCCAACCCTCAGGTAAGATCACAGCCCCTGCTACCACCTTGATTTCAGCTTCGTGAGACCCCAAACAGAAGACCCCGCTATCCCGTGCTTGAACTCCTGGCCCATGGTAACTGCAAGATGACAGACACGTTTTCAGCTACCAAGTCTGCAATTCATTATGCAACAATAGAAAATGAACATGGTACATAGTAGTTTTGTCCTGTTCGGTGAGCCCGTCTTCCCAGCCTGCTTTCATGGCTTGTGTGGAGTCAATGCCATTCTATTTCTCTTCATCTTTTTCTAAATAGTAACTTCGTATGAGATTTGACCTTGAGATTTTCTGCTGTTAATTTTTATATGAAGTTAGTCTTCCTGACATTTTATAAGAAGGCTTGGTTCTAATAGCTCCCCCCACCCCCGTCCCCCCCGGCCAAGTTTAACAAAGACCCTTCTGTTGTTTCCATGTAGCAGCTTGCGTGATGACATTTATTGCCTTGGTTCTCAGTTATCTGAACATTCTCTTGCCTTCACTTCTGTTATCCCTATTCTCCAATCTTGATTCTACTCCAAGTAATTTCTCTGTAGTGTGGGTTCCCATCTGGATGGGAACATGAGTGGGCTGATTTCAAGTGTTTATAAGGCTGGGCTGACCCAACCCCTAGAGGTTGCACGGCAGGACTCTCCCCTTCTCTCTGTTGGGACAAGCAAACATTGTCCACTAAAGGGTCTACCGACTTCCACCTGCACGTTCTGTTAGCTGCCCCCTGACCTCCCTGAGTTCTCCCCCACAGATGCCGATACCATGAAGGCATCACGGCTGCAGTGGTTGGCCCTGCCTGCTTTTATTCTGAAGTTAATGGAGATAGATGCCCTGACAGCTAAGTATCTTGTACCTGTTGTGCATGAGTTTTTGCTTTTTCTATCTAGTCATTCGATTCTTATTTGGGGAATTGGGAAGATCCCAAGGCAATACTGCGACCCCTCCTTTGTGTCTCCCAGGAATTCTCCTGCTGTCTCCTTTTTATGGTCTGAGAAGGCTGAATTCCCAGGGTGGTAACTAATTTGCTTTAAGTCACACAGCTAATGAGTGGGGAAGCTAGTATTTGAAGCTGGTCCTAATTTCAGAGCTCATGTTTTCCCCCCACTATGTTTTATTCAAAACTTCTTCACTATACTAATTCCCAGCTTTGCAATTTAACTTATTGGGGGCATCTGGGTGGCTCAGTTGGTTAAGTATCTGACTCTTGATTTTGGCTCAGGTTCTGATCTTATGGTTTGTGAGTTCAAGCCCCACATTAGGCTCCATGCTGACAGTGTGGAGCCTGCTTGGGATTCTCTCTCCCTCTCCCTCTGCCCCTCCCCTGCTCTCTCTTTCTCTCTCAAGATAAATAAATACACTTAAAAAAAAAAACTTACATTCGCATTACCAAAACCAACCACTCTGAAGACCCTCAACATTCAAGGCCCCACCTGCCTGTCCAGCCTCATCCTCTCTTGCTAAAGCACACCTCCTATTCTGGCCCCAAAACTCTGATCTATTACTCTTCTTTTACTCATTCCTTACCTCTCCAGGTCAAGTCCCCCTCTAATCAATTACTAATTACTAGTAACTCTAGTCATTTTTGTTTGTTCATTCATAACTGGTGGGAGAGGGTATTTTCAGGCATTAACCTACAAAAGCATAGGTTCTATACCTCTCATAATCGTTTCCTAGGTTCCTGTAACAAAACACCATGAACTGGGTGGCTGAAAATAACAGAAATATACTGTTTCATAGTTTTGAAGCCTCGAGGTCCAGAATCAATGTGTGAGCAGGGCTATGCTCTCCCTGAAGATATAGGGAGAATCCTTCCTCGCCTCTTCCCAGCTGCTGGTGCTCGGCTAGCAATCCTTGGCCTTCTTTGTCTCTTAGATGCATTACCCCAGTCCTCTGTCCTCACATGGTGTTCTCCCTGTGTGCCTGTGTTTTCAGACGGCCACCTTCCTGCAAGGACACCAGTCCTATGGGATCTGGGGCCCACCCTACTGCAGGATAACTTTGTCTTAACATCTACAATCACCCTATTTCCAAATAACGTCACAATCCGAGGTACTAGAGTTAAGGATTTCAGCGCATCTTTTCAGGAGTGGGACACAAATCCTATAACACTCCCCTTCCCACTTTGTTTCTTCCATTTGAGCAGGTAATCATTTTGCTTTTTGCTCCTGGAGGAATGGAAGAAATTGGAAGGAACTATGTCTGCAACGTGGGCTCTCATCTATCCTGAATCCGCTTCTGTTCTGGTCATCCGGAGGCACATCCATTTGTCACACAATCAATAAGACTTTTAAAAACCACCTTCCAGGTGCAAGACCTGTGTTGGGAGCTGCAGCGAATCTAGAAACGCCTCTCTTGTCATTGAACTTCAGATGTGGTTGATTGTATAGCACACCGTTATTTTATTTTCTTCCAAGAAAGAAACACCCTGACAATTAAACTATGACATATATCAATTTTAAGGTGTATCCCAACTTCAGAGTTGCCACAATGCCAAAAGAGCTGTATCTTAGAATTGACGAAATACTACATGAGGCAAACAGGTCTCCTTTAAAAGAAATTATAATCCTGGGGCACCTGGATGGCTCAGTCAGTTAAGTGCCTGACTTCAGCTCAGGTCATGACCTCACGGTTCATGAGTTCTAGCCCCACATCGGGCTCTGTGCTGACAGCCCGGAGCCTGGAGCCCCCTTGGAGTTCTGTGTCTCCCTCTCTCTCTGCCCCTCCCCTGCTCGTGCTCTGTCCCTCTCTCTCTCTCTCTCTTCCCCTCCCCCACTCACACTCTGATTCTCTCTTTCTCTCTCAAAAATAAATGTTTAAAAATTTTTAAATAAATAAATAAAAAGGTATAACCTTGGTGGAGAGAAATCACACATCCACGCACATGCACGCAGACAGGCACACACATGCGTGTGCAAGCACACAACTGAGGCAGTGCCTGTCCAAGTGTGAAAGGCGCTGTAGGGACTCCGGTGTTTTCAGAGCTGAGACTGGAGGTGGCCACCCTTTGGCTGGACCTGCAGGTGTAAACGGGACCAGAATCATCCAGGTGGAACTGAGGAGGGCCATCGAGAGGAGAGGAGAAGTGTAACACAGGGAACACATGTGTGTAAAAGGTAGTGTGGTGTCAAAGAGGGGGAAACAGAAAATGATGTAGCAGGGAGGCAAACTTATTTCCAACCACGGTCCTCCCTAAGGAATTTGGATTTTATTTTTTAAGCAATAGGGAGCCATAGAAAGTTTTAGAGCAGGGATGAGAACACCAAGCAATGTTGGATTTTCCTCCTACACTGTTGGTGGGAATGTAAGCTGGTGCAGCCCCTCTGGAAAACAGTGTGGAGGTTCCTCAAAAAATTAACACTAGAACTCCCCTATGACCCAGCAATAGCACTGCTAGGAATTTACCCAAGGGATCCAGGAGTGCTGATGCACAGGGGCACATGGACCCCAATGTTCATAGCAGCGCTCTCAACAATAGCCAAATCATGGAAAGAGCCTAAGTGTCCACCAACGGACGAATGGATCAAGAAGATGTGGTTTACCTATACGATGGAATACTCCATGGCAATGAGAAAGAATGAAATCTGGCCACGTGTAGCAACATGGATGGACCTTGAGGGTGTTATGCTGAGTGAAATAAGTCAGGCAGAGAAGGACAGACACCATATGTTTGCACGTATAGGAGGATTAGGAGGAACTTACCGGAGGACCGTGGGGGAGAAGAAGGGGAAAAATAATTAGAGAGAGGGAGAGAGGCAAACCATGAGAGATTCCTGAATGCCGAGAACAAACTGAGGGCTGATGGGGGTGGGGGTGAGGGGAAAGGGAGTGATGGGCATGGAGGAGGGCACTTGTGGGGATGAGCACTGGGTGTTATATGGAAACCAACTTGACAATAAACTATAAAAATTTTTTTAATGTTTACTTATTTTTCAGAGAGAGAGACAGAGCACCAGTGGGGGAGGGGTAGAGAAAGAGGGAGACACAGAATCTGAAGCAGGCTCCAGGCTCTGAGCTCTCAGCACAGAGCCTGACGTGGGGCTCAAACCCATAAACCGTAAGATTATGACCTGAGCCGAAGTCAGACACTTAACCAATTGAGCTACGCAGGTGCCTCAGGGATTTTTTTTTTTTTAAATCAGTTCCATGCTGGGTGCGGAGGGCTTGAACACAGGACTTCCTCAAACTCATGACCTTGAGATCATGACCTGAGCTGAGATCAAGAGTCAGACGCTTAACTGACTGAGGCACCCAGGCTCCCCATGTTTTGAGATTATTAACCTGGTAACAGATAGAATATGTAGAAGGAATAGATCACAGTTGGGAGACCTGTTACAAGACGACATCAGAGGCCCAGCTAGTGGCAAAGGGAAGAATAGTGGTGTGAGATGACAAGGAAGGGACAAAGGGACATTTGTTCAGAAAACTAAACAGGCAGGCTAGTTTGGGAAGAGGGCTGCATCAAGACTGTATGTCAGTACCTGAGTGTGGACAGCTGACCACTCTTAGCCAAAGTCAGGGGCTCCTAAGGCCCTGTTTACCCCCACAAGTCCCCCCGATCAATATAAAATAAGTCCCCATGCTTACCAGGTGAGATGTCCATGGACGCTGCAGGCTGACCTCAAATTATGGTCACCGTAGTTTTCTAGAAGGTGGTTTTAGTGCTACTGACATCTGGGAACTAAGAGCATGTCCCCTGATTGTAGGTATCTGAGACATTTCACAAACAGCCTCGCTTGATTTTACAACCTGCCTGTGTAGCAGAGCAAGGGTAAGTTTTACTCCATGTGCGTTGAAAAATCAGATGACCTTTATAAAAACCACATAACAAACCTGGGAATAAATCCAAGGTTTCCTGATGCAATATTTGTATCTCCGCATGTATGTTTGCTCTACCTTGAGTAAAATAGAACAGGACACTGTGTAAACATTAAGCACCCTGTAAATTCTAGGTGGGGACCCAGGAGAGATGGTCTGTTCACAGAGGGAGAATTAACTTTGCTGAGAGAGTCTACATCCAATCCTAATGCTGTGGGCACGGGATGGGCTAGATGCGCCGTGGGCAGAGCTGGCCACCAGGTGTGGCATTGATGCCTTGACTGTGTACAGGTCCTAGATTTTATCTTGTTGGTGTTGGAGGCTCTAGAGGAAGCACTTCTTTTTTTTTTTTTTTTTAATATTTTTTATTTATTTCTAGGAGAGAGAGAGACAGCGTGAGCAGGGGAGGGTCAGAGAGAGAGGGAGTCACAGACTGAAACAGGCTCCAGGCTCTGAGCTGGCAGTCAGCACAGAGCCCGACGCGGGGCTCGAACCCACGAACCGCGAGATCATGACCTGAGAGAAAGTCGGACGCTTAACCGACTAAGCCACCCGGGCGCCCCTAGAGGAAGCACTTCTTTTGAAGGTCAAGGTCTAGGGAAAATACCGTATAAGTAGAGGTTTTTCCTTCTTATTCTTCAAATGGAACTGTATATTCAGAGAGTAAGTCCCCATTCTATTGTGTCTGTTCCTAATGGACTTTGTCCATCAGCGAACAAATGTGGAGAACTTTCTATCTCACAGAGCTCAGGCCTTGGTCTAGGGAGAAAAGATGCCACAGAAACAAATCTGAGTCTCTGTCCTCAAAAGGCATCGTTCCAGGCGAGGGAGGGTGACCAAAGTAAGTTGCAAAGATGCAGCCAGGGGCCGTGAGGAAGACAAAACAGCAACGTGGTGCAGAGTGGCTGCATCAGCGGCAGAGGCCAGGCAGAGCCACATGGAAGACACCAGACCAGTGAGCGAGAGGGAGCCAGCCGCAACCTGGGGGAAGCGTTCAAAGCCAGATACAGACCAAATATGCAGGCCCGATGGTTGGAACCAGCTTAGTCTAGTCAAGAGACAGTATGATGGCGCAGGGGGTGACAGGAAGTAGCAGTATGTGGCCTCATATTCTTCATAAAGAGTTTGCCTTTTACCACAAGAACATTGGGAGCAACAGAATTCTGATTTTCCCTGTAAATCAATTGCCCCAGCAGCTGTATGTGGTGCCCTACAGATTCAGGGAAAGAGCAGAAGCTGGGACACAGGATATGGTCCAGGTGAGGGGTGATGATCCAGGTGAGGGGTAATGGTCCAGGTGAGGGGTGATGGTCCAGGTAAAGGAAGGGTGATGGTCCAGGTGAGGGGTGATGGTCCAGATGATGGGTGATGGTCCAGGTGTGGGGTGATAACCAGGTGTGATGGTCCAGGTGAGGGTGATGGTCCAGGTAAAGGAAGGGGGTCAGATGATGGGTGATGGTCCAGGTGAGGAGGATGATCCAGGTGTGGGGTGATGGTCCAGGTAAAGGAAGGGTGATGGTCCAGATGATGGGTGATGGTCCAGGTGAGGGTGATGATCCAGGTAAAGGAAGGGTGATGGTCCAGATGATGGGTGATGGTCCAGGTGAGGGGTGATGATCAGGTGTGGGGTGATGGTCCAGGTAAAGGAAGGGTGATGGTCCAGATGATGGGTGATGGTCCAGGTGAGGGGTGATGATCCAGGTGTGGGGTGATGGTCCAGGTGAGGGTGATGGTCCAGGTAAAGGAAGGGTGATGGTCCAGATGATGGGTGATGGTCCAGGTGAGGGGTGATGGTCCAGGTGAGAGGTGACGGTCCAGGTAAAGGAAGGGTGATGGTCCAGATGATGGGTGATGGTCCAGATGACAGACGATGGTCCAGGTGTGAGGTGATGGTCCAGGTGAGAGGATCATGGTCCAGGTGAGGGGTGATGTTCCAGGTGAGGGGTGATGGTCCAGGTAGCATGATGGTCAACACGAAGGAGATGCTTCACTTGAAGGCTAATTTTAAGAAACCTGATTTTAGCGTTTCAAGATGGTAGAGCTAAGATATGAGAGAATTTGGTCAGTTCTGGCTGATAAGTTACATGGGTTTCACTTACTGAGTGGGGAGAAGCCTTGTGGAGGACACATTTGGAGCCATTCCATAGCTCTCTCTTGGCCATGTTAAATTTGAGATGCCTTTAGACATACAAGAAGTGACTCCAGGCAGCAAGTCAGATAGTCCTGTGTGGGTCTCAAATGCCAGGTTAGGACTGGAGTTAGATATTTCAGAATCATCAATGCGGACAGGGTAGGCGAAGTCATGGGACTGGCCTGTGTTAGTCCCCAGGGCCGCTGTAACAAAGTCCCACAAACTGGATGGCTTCAGACAACAGAAATGTATTCACTTTCAGTTCTGGGGGCCAGAATCTGAAATCACCACGTCGGCAGGGCCGTGCTCCCTCTGCAAGGTCTACTGCACTGTCCTTCCTGGTCTCTTCCAGCTTCTGGCCAATTCTTTGCATCATTGGCATTCCTTGGCTTGCAGCTAGCTACATTGCCACTGGTAATTACTATTGCATTGCCATTGCTACCAGATGGCATTCTTCCTTGTGGCTGTGTCCCAATCCTCCTCTCCTTAGAAGGACACCAGACGCTGGATTAAGATGTACCCTACTTCTGTATGACCTCACCTTAACTTGATTGCATCTGCAAAGACATTATTTCCAAGTAAGCCCACATTTGCACATTTCCAGGCAGACACATCGGGGCACTCTTCAACCCAGTGCAGCTACCCCCAAAAAGGAGTGTAGAAAGAGAAGAAGGTTGATGAGACAGAACTTTGGGGTCCCGATGTTGGGAGAACCGAGAGAGGGGGGAACATGGGTGCAGCCTGCATCTCCTCTCTAGAGAGGCATCATTCTAGTGAAGGAGAGATCAACCATGGGGCACACTGCTATTGGTTATAGAGGTTCACCCGTTTGGCCTGGTTAACTGGTTTGACAATGGAGGACAGGTTGGCCTTTTGGTCTTGGGGATGTGGCAGTCGTGGGCAACTGTAAAAAACACTTCCATGAAATGGTAGGTAAAAACATGATTATTTTGGGTTGAAGACAGAGTGAAGATGGTGAAGCAATAAAAACAGTAAGTAGAGACATCTTTTCTGTGAGACTTGGAAGGGATCACCGACGTGGGGCCCAGGACAGTTGAAAAGATGTGTGGAATGGCAGCATGTTAGTGTGAAGACGGAAGAAGACCCAGCAGAGTCCAGTAGTGGGTGAGAAGCTGACCAAGACGCCAAGGGACGTCCTTGAGCTTGTGAGGGACTGGAGTGACACACAGTTGTAAAGGGTGTGTCTTCAGATGGGAGCAGAGATGGGCCAGTCGTGGTAATTGGGTGATACTAGGCCATTGTTTGAGAATGGCCCAGCTGGTAGTAATAGACTAACTCGAAATAATAGACAACAGTAGTAATAGACAAAGTGAAATGCAGTTTGAGGTGGAAATGACGATGGGAATGAAAGAGTCAGACGCTAACAGAGGAAATGGTTAACCAAACAGGAGTCCCCAGGAAAAGGGGTCCCTTCACACTAAAGCCAGAGAGAATTTGCTCCCAGCTGAAAATTGCTGAGGCCCTGGGAGCACATTTTCCTTTCTTTCACTTGATCATTAATCTTGCAATATAAATACAGTTCACTGGTAAGATTTCCTCAGGTGAATCAAGGCTTTCCCAAGAGATGGATTTATTAAATATTGAACAATAAAGTATTTGTGGAAATTAGAGACGAATGTGACAGAGGTATTTGTCTTGTCAAAGGGGCATCTTCAGTCAAAACTCTACTCCCATCTCCTGGTAACTCTGTCTTTTTGTTTCTCTCCATTGTAATCTTGACTTTGATGGAGAACTTAACTTGACAGTTCTTGTGTGTGGGCATTTCTCTCTTTTCTCTTCCTCTTTGCAATTGGCTGACCAGTTCTCAGGCAATCAAGGCTCCCGAGAAAGGGGAGATGTTAATACCTACAGGGCTACAAGGATTAGAACCCCTGGAGACCCCTCTAAGGACCCCAGTGTTCCCATCTTGCAGTGGAAACTGAGACACTGAGATATTATGTGACTTGCTTCTAAAACCTGCCAAGTATAAGCTGAACTCTAGAAGCCCAGCCCTTGCCCATGTAGCTGACTGTCTCATCCCCATGCTGGGTGGCACTTGGTGACACGTTCATCAGCACCCCCGGGGTTCATCACAGATGAGAGGGAGTCCTAACATTGAGCTAGTACTCAGTCTTCACTTCACTGGCTTGTCATTCTTCCCTCCCTTCCCTCTCTTCTCTTCTCTTCCCTTCCCTTCCCTTCTTCCCTTCCCTTCCCTTCCCTTCCCTTCCCTTCCTCCTCCTCCTCCTCCTCTTCCTCCTTCTTCCTGTCCTTCATCCAGCAAATATTTATGAAGGCACACTCTGTGCTTGGAACTGGAACTTCAGAAATGAAACACTCAAGCAGGACAGAGGCAGACAGACAGCACACAATTACATGCAAAGTGGTAATGCCAAGGCGCTCTGGAACAGACCCATAACCACACCTAGGGGCATCTGTGTGAAACACTGGAAACAACCCAAAGGCCAAACAGTAGCTCCTTGCCATGGCCAGATATAGAATCCTCCTCCGCCATTTAAAATAACATTTCTCCGGGTGCCTGGCTGGCTCAGTTGGTTGAATGTCCGACTTTTTATTTCAGCTCAGGTTATGATCCCAGCATAGTGGGATCAAGCCCCACATCAGACTCTGTGCTGAGCGTAGAGCCTACTTGGGATTCTCTCTCTCTCTCTCTCTCTCTCACCCCCCCCCCCACCTCCTGTTCTTGCTGTCTGTCTCTCAAAATAAGGAAACATTGAAATAACATTTCTGGAGGCATGAGAAAAATCTCACAATAACAATATGATGCCCAGCGAAAAAGGCAGGCTTTGAAACTGAATCCATCTGATACACATGATGTTTGTTTTATAAACCAAAATCCTGCTCAGATTAGCTGACTATCTTCTGTTTGGCCACCTCAAGATCTGCTCCCCACCTTTCTCCTGCTCTGCGCCCCGGAGCTGACTTACGCGACCTCTGGCTTCTGCCTGGCTTTAACCAGGGGAAGACTTGGGATGAGGGAGGGGAGTGAGGTTGGGAATCTGCTCCGCCTGCCCTCCCCCTGCCCTGGGGGCCTTAGTCTGACTGGTCTCCTGCCCCCCACCACGGCTCTCGGCTCCTGCAAGTTCTGGTAACAGCTACCCTGCACCTCCTCAGGCCTAGGGAGTAACGGTACCTTTCTGTTATCAACTCCAGAGCCCTATGCCATCTTGGTGTTTCCCTGTATCCTGCCCACACCCCTGTTTTTCTGCTTTTTCAAAAATTTTTAATGTTTACTTATTTTTGAGAGAGAGAAACAGAGTGTGAGCAGGGGAGGGTCAGAGAGAGAGGGAGACACAGGATCTGAAGCAGGCTCCAGGCTCTGTGCTATCAGCCCAGAGTCCCATGTGGGGCTCAAACATGCAAACCTCGAAATCATGACCTGTGCCAAAGCCAGATGCTTACCCGACTGAGCCACCCAGGAGCCCCATCCTGCCCATACCCTTGTAAACGGGCCTGTGTTTAATCTCTTCCTGGATGACCTAAATTGTGTGGGTCATTTGTGTCACTCTCTCATGTGATTTACTAGTTTTCTACAAGAGTCACTTTTGAGGGGCATCTAGTGAACTCAGGACTCCTCATTGCCTCTGAGAGTCATCTGCCAAGTCACAAGGGTGGGCGCATAACTGATTGGGCTGCAGTGGGGACCAAAAATGGGCTGGACCAGCCAGATGCTCTTCCCTGGAATGTGTGGTCAGGACTGGAGAAAGTCTGCCCAGTCTTGGTGGATACCTACCCTGTGGACAAAGAGAAAAGGGATTAAAGAGAAAAATAGGGGGCGCCTGGGGGGCTCAGTCAGGTAAGCATCTGACTCTTGATTTTAGCTCCAGTCATGATTTCATGGTTCATGGGATCGAGGCCCAATTCAGGCTCTTCGCTGACAGTGTGGAGCCTGCTTGGGATGCTCTCTCTCCCTTTCTTTCTTCGTCTCCTCTGCGTGCTCCCTCTCTCTCAAAATAAAAAAATTTAACAAAACATTTTTTAAAAAGATAGAGAGAGGGGCGCCTGGGTGGCTCACTTTGTTATATGTCCAACTTCAGCTCCAGTCATGATCTTGCGGTTTGTGAATTCAAGCCCCACGTCGGACTCTGTGCTGACAGCTCAGAGGCTGGAGCTGCTTCAGATTCTGTGTCTCCCTCTCTCCTGGCTCTTCCCCTGCTCGCCCTCTCTCTCTCTCTCTCTCTCTCTCTCTCAAAAATAAATAACCATTAATTTTTTTAAAAAAGATAGAAACAGGACAAGAAATGTCCCTAGACCCCAAAGTTATCACAGACTCCAGTTCTAGCCCCTTTCTAAGACCTGTCCTCACAGCTGCCTTTGAGGCCCTTGACACTGAGTGCAACAGCCTTGGAATAATGCCCCTTTCTTTAGCATAAATCATCTTGAATTAATGCAACCAAATGATCCTGAATAATATACTCATGAATTGCTCTCACAATTAGAAAGAAACTATAAAAAAGATGTTTTCATGTTTTTTTTTAACTTCTTACTTTGCCATAATTATAGACTCTCAGGAAGTAGTGAGAATAGTACCCTAATCTCATGTGTATACTCTACACCCAGCATCCTCCCCAGCCCCCCGGCTAAGTCCTATAGGGGCTGGAGGACAAGGTCGAACTCGGGAGATTTATGCTGCTGCGTGGCTGTTGAATGGACTACAGACACTCAGTTCTCTCCACTTGAAAATCTGCATTTGTGCCTATGGGTGTGTGCGCTGTTCTATGCAGTTTTACCCCAGGAACAGATTCATACTGCCACCACCACAATCGAGACGTAGAGCTGTGCAATCATCAAAAAAGAACGCCCTGAAGCTGCCTTTTTGTATTGCACTCAGTCCTCATGCCGTGCCCTGGAAACCACTCATCTCTTCTCTGTGTCTGTACTTTTACTTTGAGGATGTCGTATCATGAAATTATATAGCCTGTGACCTTCAGAGGTTGACTTCTTTTTACCAAGCACAATGCCCTTCAGAACAACATCCAACTTGCCGTGCAGACCAATAGCTCAGATCTTCTTCTTATTGAGTAATATTCTACATGTAAATAAATGTACCAGAGCTTAGGCAGCCATTCACCCAAAAAAGAACATTTGGCTTGTTTCCAGTCACTTGCTGTTATGAATTAAGCTGCTCTGAACTTTCACGTGTAGGTTTTTGTGTGAACATGAATCTTAAATTCTCCTGGATAAATACCTCAGGTCATATGGTAAGCGCATGTTTGGTTTTGTAAGAAACTGATAAACCATTTTCCATGCTGGCCATTTGGTACTGATCCTTTGTTGCTACCATGTTATATCCCCACCAGCGATGTATGAGAGATCTGGTGTCTTGCTCCTCTGTTTCTCGTTGGGGGTCTTCTTGTGGGTTACTTGAACTTTTTTAGAATTCCATTTTATCTCCAATGTTTCTGAATATTGAAAATGGCCAAGTGGGGGTGCACCAGCCTGGAAAGCAGAAAAGAGTGTGGGCGTCCATGCGCACAACGTACTTGGCATCTGGAGGGTGTTTAAAATCAGGGTAAAGATGAGATCACTCAAGGAGAAAGAAGGAGACTCAGACTGGGCCTTGACTGAGCCAAGTGGCCATGTTAGGGAGACAAGGAGAGGGGCCAGCAAAAGACAGGGCTCCAAGGGTGTAGGAGGAAAAACTCCCCCATGCTCCATCAGAGATACACTTAGAACTTGTTCAGGGCTGCCTGGGTGGCTCAGTTGATTAAGCATCCAACTTAGGCTCAGGTCATGATCTCACGGTTTGAGCCCAGCGTCGGGCTCTGTGCTGATAGCTTAGAGCCTGGAGCCTGCTTCAGATTCTGTATCTCCCTCTCCCTCTGACCCTCCCCTGCTCATGCTGTCTCTCTCTCAGAAATAAATAAAACATTAAAAAAAAAAAAAAAAAAAGAACTTGTTCAACCAAATTAAGGTCATAGTGGATACAGTCCGTTCTGCCATCACTTTTAT
Organism: Proteles cristata cristata; assembly: GCA_017311185.1. Classification (NCBI taxonomy): domain Eukaryota; kingdom Metazoa; phylum Chordata; class Mammalia; order Carnivora; family Hyaenidae; genus Proteles; species Proteles cristata. The sequence continues at coordinate 229,914 of JAESUZ010001028.1, forward strand.
AATTGACTATATTAAGAATATTCTTCCTTGTCATTAAGTATGCTTTTACAACATAATTTTTCATGATGGCAGTTTTCTATGGTAGAGCTATATCATGATTTATGTCTTTTAAAAATTTCTCCCAGAACCTTATCCAGGGTCAAAATCATATGTGCTGGCCTATATTTTATGGAAATACCTTTTGCTTTTTTTTTTTATAAGTTTATTTATTAATTTTGAAAGGGAGAGGCAACGCAAACTGGGGGAGGGGCAGAGAGAGAGAGAAAAAGAGAGAGAATCCCAAGCAGACTCTACACTGTCAGAGCAGAGGCTGACACGAGGCTTGACCTCATGAGATCATGACCTGAGCCTAAACCGAGAGTTGAACGCTTAACCAATGGAGCCACCCAGGCACCCCCTCCCCCCTACCTTCTGCTTCTTGGAACTCAGGACCACAGTTTTTCTCCTTAGTCCCCTGGTGCCTCTGCTGTTCCCCACGTTCTTTAGAGCCCGTCATACATTCACCAATGTCCTCTGTATACTTTTCTTGTCCTCTGGAATATAATTTGTTCAAAGTCACATGATGCCTCCCACAAAACATAAAAGCTCAGCATTAGATCCATGTTATCTATTAATCCTCACAACGTCTCGTTTAACCTTCAGAACAACCTGTGTGCTTGTTTTTAGCGTCTCTTCTCAGAGGCAAGGACACAGTCTCAGAGTGTGAATGTGGTTTGTTCCCATTACAGCAGCTGGTCAGGGCAAACCCCAGGCCTTCTGACCCAAAGTCCAATGCATACTGGAGCCTTCCTCTGGCTGGCGTTAATTCTACCCTTCATGCTTTGAAGACCATGATCCCTGATAAAATAGAAGCCAAACAAGAGCTCAGCGGTCTGTGTTTTTATCTGTTCCATCTCACCATCTGTCCCAGGCAGGGGGCCTCTTTCTCGTTTCTCGTTTAGCGTAACTAAAATCTATTTTGAAAGTTGACCCAGCTTCACCTGGGAGCCTTAGTGCTGGGTGGCCATTAGCTTTCCGGACACTGGCTTTGCCTCTTCCCCTCTTTCATCATGTCCTGTGACCTGTCTAGCAGGAGTCGAGAATGTAGGTTTGAAGTTAGGATGACCTGAGTTTGAATCTTGGATCTTGGCAATAGACCGGAGCTGGCCAGCTGTGTGAACTTGAGTCCATCGATCTGTGCCTCCGTTCCTTGGGTAAACACCACTTTCCTGTCTCCCATGTGCTGTGTGGTCCTTCACATTCCATTTCAGGGACCCACTTAGGAGCAGCAATCAGCAGAAGTGACGTTGGGCTCTTCGAGCTCTAGGCCAGAGGAAAATGTGGTGGCCTCCTCTTTTATGCTTTGGGAAGCTGTCAGCCATCATGGAAGAAATCTGGTTGCTTGCTAGCAAACCCATGTGGAGAAGCTACGTGGAGAAGAGGAGGAGGCCCCGCCACCCCCAGAGTCCAGGTCAGCCTGGCCTTCCAGCTATCCATGCCACGGCCACAGCCCCAATGTACCAGCCAGGCCAACCCACAGGTGGAACGGAGAGCCCAGCTGAGTCTAGTCAGCCTGCAGAATTATGACACCTCACTGAATGGACACTGTTTTTAGCCACTGAAAGTTGGGGTGATCCTTGAAACATTAATTGTGGGGAGCGAAGGGTGAACTAATACACTGATAACTAATACAGCACCTAGCACGGTGCCTAGAACATGATAAGAGCTTAATATACAAGAGCAACTCTTATTACTTGATTTTGTCAAAACCCCAGGTGGTTTGAGAGCTCCTTTGAGACTAAGCTCTTGAACACAGGCGTTTGACAAAGAGATCTTGAGGAGCTTATCTGAATCATTGAAGATACAGTGATCTGAGTCATCAGCACCTGACCAGATAGAATTGCTATTCACTTTCCACCTGAAGACAATAAATTGGCAGCCAGAGGCTGAACAACTGCTAGGCAGATCAGGGGCTGACCCCTCTGCCATGATGGTATCTTGGTTTTTGAGATCTCCATCGCCTTTACTCAGTCCATGCTGAGGCTACCCTGGATTGGTGTCCTGGAGCCGGGAGCTACGTGTAGACTCTGGGCCGCTGGGAAGGTGACCTTCCCTTGGGAGATAGGCTGTCCTTCTCTCAAGGACCCTGGGAAGACACAGCTTGCTTTGATGTGTACGGCAAATAGGGTGCAGGGTCTACACTGTCCAGCCCATCCTTTTGCTTCATGCAGCATTTCTACTTCCATTGGCTAACTGTTCCCTATCCTGCAGGTCTGGACGAGAGAGAAGATGGACCTGGGATACCTAATCCAGCTTAGCCAGGGCTACTTAAGAAGTAAGGACAGGTGAAGACTTCCCCTATCTTAGTCCACGTGAGCTGCTATAACAGACTGGGGGGCTTATAAATGAGAGAAATTTGTTTCTCTCAGTTCTGGAGTCTAGAAGTTCAAATTCAAGGCACCAGCCCATTTAGTGTCTGGTGTGAACCCATTTCCTGCTGTGTCCTTCCATTGAAGAAAGGCAGAGGTAGCTCTCCAGAGTCTGTTTTATAAGGACACTAATCCCATCATGAGATCTCCACCCTCATGACCGCATCACCTCCCAAATGTCCTGTGTTCATATACTGTCACACTGGGTCGAAGTTAGTACTAGGGAAATATTGAAATCGACATTCAAAAGACATCTCTTTTTTTTTTTAATGTTTTGTTTATTTCTGAGAGAGAGAGAGAGAGAGAGAGAGTGTGTGTGTGTGTGTGTGAGCAGGGGAGGGTCAGAGAGAGAGGGAGACACAGAATCCGAAGCAGGCTCCAGGCTCTGAGAGAGCTGTCAGCACAGAGTCAGATGCAGGGCTCAAACCCACAGACCGCGAGATCATGACCTGAGCCAAAGCTGGATGCTTAACCGACTGAGCCACCCAGGCGCCCTGACATTCAAGAGATATCTAATTTAATATCGCTGGACTCCGTTTCAACATATGAATGTGGGGGGAGGGCGCAGGACACAGATATCTAGTCTGTAGCACACCCCAACCAGATCATTGGGGTGCTGATCTCCATGCAGGGATGACCCTGGCACACAGGGGTCAGGATGAGTCACACTGTGGTCAAGTTCTTTTATATTAGTGAGCTAAAACTCTTCCTTTGCAGTGATAACTTGCCATTGAAAGCCACTTTCATACACAAGGTGTCACTTTCTTTGGTGTGAACACATTGAGTCTTTGATGCACGCTGGTGGAGGAGCAGACTGTTTCACTTCCCACAGGCTCATGAGAAGAGAGCAGCTCATACACGAAGACTAATGTTGTTCTGATTGTCATAGTCACCCACATTTCCTGGAGTGTCCTTCCTCAGACTGACCTGGGAGCTGGGGAAGCATGTGAGACAAGGGGATTCCAATGCACAAATACCACCGGAGTACAGGGCCCCAAACACTTCTTGCTCCTGAAGAACTCATTTAGAGATAGATGATGGGCACAGCACAACCCCTTCTGTTACCAAATTTTCATGGCTACCAGGAATGTCATATTGAAGTTTATTTATTTATTTTGAGAGAAAGAAAGGGACGGGGTGGGGGTGGGGAGAGAATCCCAAGCAGGCTCCCTGCCTTCAGCGTGGAGCTCAATGTGGGGCTCAAATCCATGAACTGTGAGATCATGACTTGAGCCAAAACCAAAAGTCAGATGTTCAACTGACTCAGCCCCCCAGGCGCCGCGGGAACATATAAATGTAATGCTCATCTACAAAACCAACCTTTTCTCAGGTTCCTGAGTATCTAACAGTTTCTCTTCTCATTTATGTATTCAGCAAAGTTTGCTTTAGAGCCAGGTTCTCTGCCCCATGTTTTGCAAGGTGGAGGGGCACTGAGGTTTTCTTGGAAAAGCCGGGGTCCTTGGGGGAGATGGGTAAGCGAGCACACACAGGAGCATGGGGAGAAAGCGGCTGGTGTAGGAATTGCAGAAAACACTGGCCAGGACAGAGGCTGGGAATCCAGCTCTGGAAGTTGAGGAGGGCTTACCAAGAAGTAGCATTTGACCTAAATTTTCCTGGAGGGGTTGAACTTGGTGGGAAAGGAAGGTAAGGGGCATTGTAGGCCGAGAAGTCAGAGTTAGGTAGAAGCGGGGTGTCAGCAGTGGGGCAAGTGGGTCAGGGGCCAGGATGGCATGGGGGGTCAGAACAGGCAGCAAAGGTCTTTCTGGGTGATTCTCAAACATGTGGATCTTTATCCTGCAGCCCAAGGAGAGGCAACAAGAATGAAAGCAGGTGAGTGACATTATCTACTTTGTTTATAGGAGAAGAAAATCAATTCAATTCAAGGTGCCTGACATCAGGAATGTATGAAGTTGAACAGATGGGCACGGAAGGTGGGTGAAGGAAAGGTATGGGGGCTGGGGGCTTGATCTGTTGGCACAGAGATGGTGGGTGATGCCATGAGGATGGAGGATTAAGAGAAAGTAGCTGACGCAAAGATGGCAATGTGTAGTCTGTGTGTCCTCATCTCCTTTCCTGTGCCTGTAGCAGACATTGCTAATCAATCACAGCACCTTTTTCTGCAGAGCCCAGTGCAGAGGAAGTCAAAGGAAAAGGTTTCTAGAAGACAGGATGGCCAGCAGAGTTGAGTACTCCATGCAGTAAGAACAAACAGGACATAGACCAAAAAAAGGCTGGTGAGTTCACATTCAGAAAGACACTGGAAGTTTCTTTCCTCTCTTACAGAAACTATTTTCTTTTGCTTTAGCGTTATGTTTATTTTTCCTTTGATAAAAGTAAACCCGCAGAATTTGCAAATAATAGTCACCTACAATTTCACCTTGACTGGTGACATTTTGATGCCTGTATTTCCCATCTTTTTTTCTACACATGTGTAACTATATATCATTCCATACTTACAATCATACCATCTATGATTCATGTCCTGATTTTTCACTTCCTATGATTTCTGATTATTTGCTTATCTTGTCTCATGGTTAAACATGTGGGCATTTTCCTGATTTAGCTGTTAAAATTATGACTCTTAAAACCTTTTTAAAAAACATAATATTTTTAAACATTTTAATATTTCCTTATGATAGATTTCTAGAAGTGGCCAAAACACTTGAAGATTTTACAACTCCTGATATAATAAAGTGCATTTCAGGAACATTTTACTAACTGGCATTACCACCAGCAGGGTATAATAATGTTAAGTGACTGTACAATTGTTGACTGTCTTGTTGTTTTTTCTGAAACTGATACAAATCTTTTATGGAAACCAGCTTATAATATTATAGTATCGTATGATATAGAAGTGTGTATGTATATGTACACACCCATATTGGCATATACACAGATACACATATGAATATCTTTTTTCACATAATCTTAATGTTCTGGGCACCAATATCAGTGCAAAAGGCTTTTATCATCCTTCCCCAGGGTAGTAATAAGCAAATCCCTTTCTCCCTTTCTTAGATGAAGAGAAAAGGAAACATCGATGGAGAACATTGCTGACCTGGTAGACTGTGGATTCTTAAAAATGAATCAGTGAATGACATACTCTACTAGTACTTACTTCATAGCGCCGCTGGCGCATGAGAAAAGTAATATTATCCCAACTTTACAAAGGAAGGGAGCTGAGACTTAATGAGGAGGGTAATTAACTTTCCCAAGACCATGTAATTAGGAAGTGGTGGAACCAGAATTCACAGGCACTGCCTGTCTTAGTTGAGAGTCTGTGCTTTCTTTCTGTACCATGAACTACATTGCAGAGAGAGAGAGAGAGAGAGAGAGAGAGAGTGAGAAAGCCAGCTGAGGGGTATAGCTGACTCCTTCAGAGTCACACTCTTGGTTTCTGGTCGCTGATGTCTTGGTGGAGACCCCGATGCCCAGTAGGAAGCCCATCCTCTAAAATCAGCCAGACACTGTCCCTCTTCTCAGTCTGGGAGTGTGTTAGGAACATTTTAGCTTCTGAGCTCTGTCCAAGCTCATCACTCTGCCCAAATCTGCACAGCTGACCAACTCAGGAGCTCTCTGAGCCCTATGCTGTTAGGGGTTTATGGAGGCTTCATCACATAGACATGATAGATCATGAAGCCCATCTCCAGCCCCTCGCCCCTCTCAGGAGAGTGGGGGGCAGAGCTGAACGGTCCAAGCTTCCAATCACTTCCAATCTCCTGCCATTGGGAGTTCTGTGTCAGGACCCGGGGTTAAAGACCAAGTATTAGATGCTCCTGGTGCACCTAAAACCCTTGTAATTCAGGAGCTCTGTGCCAGGAGCCGGCGGCAGAGACATAAATATGTATATATATTTCCCCCCTGTTCTCTCACAGGGTGTTGGCTTGACATGTGGAGACAAAAGTCAGCTCTCGGGTCAGAGTTACTATATGATTGTGTAACAAAAACCCTTTACTGATGAATTGGGCAACTGGGGGCCTTTTTCTGAGAAGTCTGGAGGAGCAGGATTTCTCCCTGTGATAAACCTTCCTTTGAAGAGGTCCTTTGTTTACTGTCCTAGAACCTAGAATCTCAGAGCTTGCCTGGGGCCCACGTGCACGTCACTAAGTCAATAACGTATGGGCTGCAGAATCCGCCTTCTGTTCTTGCAAATTAAGAGATGCTAGATTTTCACTCTTCCTGTGGTTATTCTCTTTCTCTTTCTTTCTCTTTCTCTTCTCTTCTTTCTCTTTCTCTTCTCTTTCTTCTTTCTCTTCCCTCTCACCCATCCTTTCTTGGGTGTGACCTGTGAACCTGTGCCCTTCTGGGTTTGGGTGGTGGGGAAGGAAGGTACACTCACTGACCTCAGCACAAAGACCTTACTGCCCTCACTGCGCCTCAGGCCGCTGGGTGGTTTCCGTGACCCCACTTACCTAGGACACTTTGACTCACAAGGCGGCTTCTCATGCTTCCTCCTTGGTTTCTATTGGTCACAGCCCCTCTTGGTGATAACCCCGAGGTGGCCATGTTTGGGGGGAGGTGAGACCAGATGTGATTGGATCATGAGCCAGACTCAGCTTCCTGAGTTTGGAGAACAGCGAGGCTCTAGACTGTCCCCACCTCCCTCTGGAAGGACCCTCCGAGGAGACCCCACCACAGGCTCCAGATCTCACTGCCTTCCACCCGAATGGGCCAGGATGACCCACTTACCTAGTTTGGAACCACCCTGAACAAAGGGAGGGAATTTGACTCTCCAATTTTTTCTCTCTAGAGCATTAACTTCCTTCCTTATTTATCTTTTACGTTGTAATAAAATACACACAAAATTGCCATTTTAACCGCTTTTAAGGGTACAGTTCAATAGTGTTAAGTACACTCGCACCTTGGTGCAGCCATCACCGCCCATCTCCAGAACTTTTTCATCCTCCCGAAGTAAAACTCTGTTCCTGTTAAACAGTAATCCCCGTTCCCCTCCCCCACCCCCTGGCAGCCATGCTTCTACTTTCTGTCCCTGTGAATTTTCTGTCTCTAGGTGCCTCATATGACTGGAATCACATGGTATTTGGGACTGGCTTATATCACATAGCATAATGTCCTCAGGCTTCATCCAGGTTAATACATGGGACAGAATCACCTTCCTTTTGAAGGCTGAAAATATTCCGTGTATGTATAGACCACATTTTACTTATCCATTCATCTGCCAACAGGCACTTGGCTATTGCGTTAATTGAACAAACATCTTTTGAGTGCCAGTGACGTATCAGGCATGGTGTTTACTCCTGGAGATGAGATGGCTATTGGGGTAGAGGAGGAAGTCAGTGCCCTCTCAAGGGTGATGAAGCAGTAAATAATAATGCCAAAAGTAACGGCAGTTTCTTCCCAGTTCATGAAGACACCAGTGACTGTTTTTTTATTTTTTATTTATTTTTGAGAGAGACACACACAGAATGTGAGCGGGAGAGGGGCAGAGAGAGAGGGAGGCACAGAATCCAAAGCAACCTCCAGGCTCTGAGCCGTCAGCACAGAGCCCGACACAGGGCTCGAACTCATAGACCATGAATTCATGACCTGAGCCGAAGTCGGATGCTCAACCAACTGAGTCACCCAGGCGCCCCAGCCCATGGCTCTTCTTAGTTTATGTATTCTCCACAGTCTTTAATAAAACCTTTGGCAGCTGATTGGGAAAAAAATGAATAAGTAGCAGAAATACTCACAGAAAAGCTTGAAAATCACCACACCCAGTTACAATCTTTATAGGGGGAGCTTCTTTTTTTTTTGTTTTTTTTTTTGTTTTTTTTATTTTTATTTTATTTATTTATTTATTTATTTATTTATTTATTTATTTATTTTTTACAAATAGTTTATTGTCAAATTAGTTTCCACATAACACCCAGTGCTCATCCCCACAAGTGCCCTCCTCCATGCCCACCCCTCCTCCCCCCCACATCCACCAGTCCTCAGTTTTTGTCAGCATTCAAGAGTCTCTCATGGTTTGCCTCTCCCCTTTCCCCCACCATTTCCGCCCTTCTTCTCCCCCTTGGTCCTCTGTTAAGTTCCTCCTAATCCTCCTATACGTGCACACATATGATATTTGTCCTTCTCTGCCTGACTTATTTCGCTCAGCATAACACCCTCAAGGTCCATCCATGTTGCTACACATGGCCAGATTTCATTGTTTCTCATTGCCATGTAGTATTCCATGGTATAGATAAACCACATCTTCTTGATCCATTCATCTGTTGATGGACACTTAGGCTCTTTCCATGTTTTAGCTATTGTGGAGAGTGCTGCTATGAACATTGGGGTACATGTGCTCCTATGCATCAACATTTCTGTATCCCTTGGGTAAATTCCTAGCAGTGCTATTGCTGGGTCATAGGGGAGTTCTATTGTTAGTTTCCTGAGGAACCTCCACACTGTTTTCCAGAGGGGCTGCACCCATTTACATTCCCACCAACAGTGTAGGAGGGTGCCCGTTTCTCCACATCCTCGCCAGCATCTAGAGTTCTCTGATTGGCTCATTTTAGCCACTCTGACTGGCATGAGGTGGTATCTCAGTGTGATTTTGATTTGTATTTCTATAGGGGGAGCTTCTAATGGTAAGTTTGAGTTACAGCTGGGAGATACCCATGCTTATCATGAGCTGGACTGTTTGTAGCTGCAGCGATTAGAACAGCTATGCCAGCACATCTCAGTGTTCTGGGCATAAACAGCAGGACTTTCCGGATTCCCCGGCCGTTCCCCAAGCACCTGGCCACGGGTTCCCGAGGCCACTGTGTGTCCCCTGTGCCCCCACGCTCCACTGATCTATCTTCCCCTTACTGCCACGTGCTTTCTACTCTGCAACTATCTCATTAAACTGCACGTTTTAAACATCGTTCAGTTCACCACCACACCCTGCGATGTGACTTCTTCCCCATGAGTGGACACTCTGTAGATTTTTGACCGTGTTGAAAGGGCCCTTGCCTCAGACAGAGGGCAGGCGGGAGCCTCCGACAGCGCCTGGTGATGATGGCGCTCCCGCAAACCTTCCCAAGATGCCGTGTGTCCTTATATAGGATTATACATTTACGTATCTGGTGGCTGAATTGTTCTAGATCTCCCTCTTGTGGGCCATCTATGGAATGAAACACATTAATTATTTTCAATAGATGTGATGAAGAGTCTTATAGATTATAAGGAATCGATTTCTGTGAATCCTGTTTTAAACCTATACAAAGGGTATAGAGAATGATATAAAAATACTCATGTACTCACACAGCAGCCTTAGGAAACCTTAATATTTTGCCCCATATTTACTTTAAAATTTTTAATGTTTATTTATATTTGAGAGAGAGAGAGAGAAAGAGAGCCTGCACAACAGAGCACGAGCAGGGGAGGGGCAAAGAAAGAGGGAGACACAGAATTGGAAGCAGGATCCAGACTCTGAGCTATCAGTACAGAGCCCGACGCAGGGCTCCAACTCACAAGCCGTGAGGTCATGACCTGAACCAAAGTCAGAAGGTTAAACAGACTGAGCCATCCAGGCACCTTCCATATTTACTTTAAATCTTCAAATAAATAAATAAAACAGAAGTTGAGGGCCCCTGTGTACCCTCCCTTCCTGCACACACTTCCCGCACCCCTCCGCCCCAGGTAGCCATCACTCTCTGCGTTTCTATTTATTTTTTTTCTCTGCCTATATGCGTATCAGTACAGTACAGACTACTGTTTCACACCTTCTCAACTCTAAGAGGATGCTATCCCACTCGGGGTGTTCTTCTACACGAAGAACATGTTATACGGTAGAAGCTTGTCCTGTGGCTCTGATTTACTGTTTCCTCTCCCGTATACTGTTGCTTGTGTGACTACCACAATATATTTACCAATGCTTGCATCCTGGGATATTTTGGTTGTTTGGAATTTTCGTCTCAACAAACCACGCCGTGGCCAGCATTCTTACACTGCCTCCTGGTCCATATGTGTGCGTTTCTCTAGGGCACCTCCTAAGCACCGAGGGCGGGGTCGCGCAACTTCTTTCCGTATTGCCAGATTGCTCTGGAAAGGACGGTACTGTTTACAACCTACCATTTTCCTCTCCGTCACCTGCCAGCGGGCAGTAGGTGGGAAGGCACAAGCCTCACCATTAACTGAGCACCATGTTATCGTCCTTGGCGTGAACTTGCTTGTTTAGCAACACACACAACCTTCTGAGGCAGGAGGAAGCATGTTTGCAAGAAACCAGAGAGGTCCAGGAATCGGCCTGAGGCCACAAAGAAAGCAAGAGGCTGGGCAGCAGTAAAGCTGACCCACAGCTGTACTCAGCCCTCAGAGACTCAGCCCTTGGTGAGGGGCGGGATGCAGGGGGGATGGTGGGAGACGCCTCCCCTCCCCTGCTGAGAGCGACAAAAGAAAAGATACGTACACCATCCAATTTTGTAAATGATGACAGCCAGCATATAGACATGAAAGCATATTTAACACTCATGTATAAATATGGGAAAACAATAAAATGAACAGGTGGTAAGAAGGGAGAAAAACAGGCATGAAAGGCATCTAGATAAAAAGGGAACAGACTTCACTGCTAGAAAATTGCATTGGGGGGAGGGGGCGTCTTGGTGACTCAGTGGGTTAAGTGGCTGATTCTTGATTTCAGCTCAGAATGTGATCTCACGGTTCGTGGGTTCAAGCCCCGCGTCAGGTTCGATGCTGTCAGTGTAGAGCCTGTTTGGGATTCTCTCTCCCCCTCTCTCTCTCTGTCCCGCCCCGGCTTACTCTCTCTCTCAAAAAAGAAATAAACATAAAAAATCACATTGGAAAGCTTTATTTCCCAAATTCTGTATTAGCTTTCCTCTCAATTTCTAGGAATCAGTGATCATTTTAAGATGGAAACCGGCTTTCCCCTGAGGTTGGAATTGCTGACTTCAGTCCCGTGGGCTGGGGCAGAGGCGGAGAAGAGCATATCTCCAGAGGCCCTGGCCTGAGTAGTTGACTGGAAGCAAAGAGAAAAGCAGAAATGAGAGTCACGTGACATACATATTTAAAGGGGTGGGGGGCAGGCGAGGGAAACCTACGCTACCCACTACAGCTGCTCTCTGCCCAGCCCCCACAGGGTCTGCGTGTTACATCTTGTCTCTTGGGCTTGCACATTTTCTAAAGAAACTTCCCCCTTTTATTTTAAGTAGAAGGACTGAAGTCCTGATATTTCACCTAAGGTTGGACATGTACTTCTCGGAGAAGGATGCAAGGGGCTTGTCTGCTTTCGTTTTGGTTTTAGCCTATATATTTTACAAAAATACGCCGACTGTATATTAGAGTGTTTACTGCTTACTGAAAAAGAAAATGACATCTGAACTAGAGCAGGCAAAGCAAATCAGAAGTGAATGTTCACAAGTGTCACAGGAAGTCGGCAGGAAGCCAAATATGTGGGTATGGAAGTGAAAAACTTTTCAAGAAGGACCCCAAGAGCAAAGCAGATGAAGGGGTAGTCTTCTCAGCCTAAGTCCAAGGGTATAAATCACTTCATGTGCTTTTTTCCTCTGTTTTTTATGCGTGGTAAAGTACATACAACATAACATTGATCATCGCAGCCACTTTTAAGTGTATAGTTCAAGGGTGTAAAGTACATGATACATCTCCGTCTCCACCATCCGTCTCCAGGACTCTTGTTATGTTGTAAAAGGGAACAGTAACTTCCCGCCTCCCCGCCCCTCCCCCAGCCCCTGAGAACCACCAATCTACTTTCTCTATCGTTTTGACTACTCTAAACATGGGTAAGTGGAATCGTACAGTACTTGTCTCTTTACGTGGGGCTTATTTCATTTAGCCTAACATCTTCAAGATTCATTCATGTCGTAGCAGGCGTCCGAATGTCCTTTTTAAAAGCTGAATAACATTCCACTGTATGAGCTTAAGAGTCCCTTACGGTTTGCCTCCCTCTCTCTTCAAACTATTTTTTCCCCTTCTCTTCCCCCATGGTCTTCTGTTAAGTTTCTCAAGTTCCACATATAAATGAAAACATATGATATCTGTCTCTGACTGACTTATTTCACTCAGCATAATACCCTCCAGTTCCATCCACATTGTTGCAAATGGCAGGATTTCATTCTTTCTCATTGCCAACTAGTATTCTCTTGTATATATAAACCGCATCTTCTTGATCCATTCATCTGATAGACATTTGGGCTCTTTCCATGACTGGGTTATTGTTGAGAGTGCTGCTATGAACACTGGGGTGCATGTGCCCCTATGCATCAGCACTCCTGTGTCCTTTGGATAAATTCCTAGCAGTGCTATTGATGGGTCATAGGATAGTTCTATTTTCAATTTTTTGAAGAACTTCCACCCTGTTTTCCAGAGCGGCTGCACCAGCCTGCATTCCCCCCAACAGTGCAAGAGGGTGCCCGTTTCTCTACATCCTCACCAGCATCTGTAGTTTCCTGAGTTGTTAATTTTAGCCACTCTGACCAGTGTGAGATGGTATCTCAGTGTGCTTTTGATTTGTTTCCCTGATAATGAGTGATGTTGAGCGTCTTTTCAACAAACTCAGGGGAGGGAGGTGGGGGAGAGGGGAAAATGGGTGATGAGCATTGAGGAGGGCACTTGTTGGGATGAGCACTGGATTTTATCTGTAAGTGATAAATCATGGGAATCTGCCCCCAAAACCAAGAGCACACTGTATACACTGTATGATAGCTAACTTGATAATAAATTATGTTTAAAAATAATAACAATAATAATAAAATCTAGAAAATGAAAAAAAAAGAACTACAACAAGAGGGGCACCTGGAGCAAAAAAAAAAAAAAGAATAAAGATTCTATTGTACATGGATAACACCTTTTGTTTACTCATTCATCCATTGATGGACACTTGGGTTACTTCCATGTTTAAACTATTCTAAATAATGAGGAATAAAGAGTACTATTTGCCACGTTAAGCATGCTATCAACATCAGAAGTCTCCAAATGGACCTTCTCATTAGATTATTAGTATTTTGAATAACTAACCTAGACCCTAGAATTTATGTAATTCTTATCTTTAGAGCATCATTGGCAGATGTTCTTGACATCCCAGAACCAAAGATTATTGTTTTGTTTGTTTTGTTTTTTTAGATTAACTGAAGACAAAACTGATTGTTCACTCAAGAGGCCACTGATTTGGCCACCAAATCCAATTTTGGGAGGGCCTAGGTGTTAAGAATCTGACTCTTGATTTTGGCTCAGGTCATGATCACACAGTTTGTGGGTTCGAGCTCTGTGTCAGACTCAGCGCAGACAGCACGAAGACTGTTTGGAATTTTCCCTCTCTCTCAAAACAAACAAATAAATGTTTCAAAAAGTATTTTTAAAAAATAATTTTGGGGCACCTGGGTGCCTTAGTTGGTTGAGTGACTGACTCTAGATTTTGGCTCAGGTCATGATCTCACAGTTTGTAGGATCGAGCCCCACACGGGGCTCTGTGCTGACAGTGCAGCGCCTTCCTGGGATTCCCTCTCTCTCCCTCTCTCTCTGTTCCTCCCCTACTCATGCTATTGCTCTTTCTCTCTCAAAATGAATAAATAAACTTTAAAAAAACAATTTTGGTATTATTTATCTAGGGGAACTGGTCTCATTTGACCAAATCTACTAATAGAATTTGAACCAATGTCTTGAACAATGTCTTCTTCCCCATTGGAGATGTGAGCCACTCAGATACAAACTAGATTCTTTCTCCATGTCCCTGGTGTAGCTTACCACGGGTCTCAGTACACAGTGACTTTAGCTACTTTAACCAGGAGGTAGGTACATAAAGATTAAAAAAAATCTTCCCCCACTCCCAAATATTCACATTTTATCATTCCTTCATCTTACACTCGTTATAACCTTGAGTCAAATAAGCAAAACACTGGTGTACAACTGAAGCAGTCAGCACACACTCTATCAAACAAGATGGTCCACCTTGGATATTAGCCAAAGGAAGATCTCTGCCTGACATTTATTACCAGAGTCTCCCTTCTCTCCAAGTCCACATCCCCAGCTCTGGGCACAAACTAATCCCCCACACTCTAAGACAACAGGTCATTCATTTCTAGGGGGAATCTCTCAAATCCCAACCTTGCCTGTGAGTTTCCTAAGATAACTGCCCACTTCCATGGGAAAACGTACTACCTGATTATTAGGGGACATGCTACTTGGACCCTGTATGGTCAGATCCAAAAGAATGGTCACAATGGTTGCTTTGAAGAGTTGGGAACCAGAGTGGATGGAGATTGGATTCTTCTGAAGGGTTAAGACAAAGAAGTTGGCAAGTTTGACCAGTAGCAAATATGGAGGAATTTAGAAGGAAGAGCAGTGTGTGGGGAAGGTTTCTAGGCCTTTGTCGCTGGAGCAAAGAATCAGTCCGAATGGAGTTTTTAGGTGAATGAGCCCAATTGGGCTGGTGGGAGGGAATGAGGCAGTGCTCGGACTAAGGCTCCTTCATTAATTTTTAATTGTCTTTTTCCCTTTTTGCTCCTTCTGTTTCCGTTTTACTATCAAAGATATTCACATTTGGACATTGCTTCCCAAGTCCTTTGTCTTAAGAGTTACACTTATTTGTAGATTTATTGAGTGAATGTGTACCAGCACTTATCACGTGGTAGGTAGAGGAACATGGAGCCCAGAGACGGATGAGTGTGGGGCCCTCTGCTCCAAGAGCTTATGATCCTCCTCCAAATGCCTGGAATGGTATGCAATAACTGGCAAATTTATACTCAAATGTTTTTGTCTCTTTTCTTTTGATTTGCATTCCCTATTTCTGCTTCTCTGCCCTTTGGTGTTTGGATTTTTTTCCTGCCCTTTGTTTTAAACATTGCTTTTACCCCTCAGAAGACACAGGCTCTGAAAGACGGTTTCCCTGGCTCTCAGTTTGAGGTCTTAACTATCTTTTTTTTTTAATATTTTTTTTTTGAGAGAGAGATAGAGACAGCGTGAGCAGGGGAGGGTCAGAGAGAGAGGGAGACACAGAATCTGAAGCAGGCTCCAGGCTCTGAGCTGGCGGTCAGCACAGAGCCCGATGCGGGGCTCGAACCCACGAACCATGAGATCACGACTAAAGGTGAAGTCAGACGCTTAACTGACTGAGCCACCCAGGCGCCCCTGAGGTCTTAACTATCTTAAGAAAGCTGTCTTTCCCTTTTCCTTGTCAGACTGAGAGTAAAACTCGGAGCTGCTGTTTCTCTTTGTAAATGTTTACTTAGAATCAATAGGATGAAACTTGCCTACTCATTTGAGAGGAAACATGCTCTGTTTCAACCTCCTATTTTCCTTTTACCCATAGGGAAGGTTCCAGGCTTTGCCACAGGATTGACCTCCAGGGTCACACATGCACAGCTCTCGCCCCCACAGTCCCTCCCCACTGCAGACTCCATCTTCCTTCTCTTAACCTCCTCTCTTCAGCACCTCCCAGCTACCTAGTGCCGTCACGAGTTTGTTCTCTGCCTTCCGTTTTGTTTTGTTACATTACTCTTTCCCCTTATGAATCGTTTCTGGCAACAGCACCCCTGAATTCTTGGCTCAGGACACCAGCCTGGAGCAACTCAATACGCTTTTTATCTTGTATCTTCCCCTAATTTCTCACATGATTATTCTCTCCCTTAAGCAACTCCTGCGTAGCACCCATGACTTCTATGTCCTTTAAATCTACAGCAAAATATTGGAAGTCTAGAATGTTCTCTGTTCCCTCATTCCTGGTTCTCCAGGGAGGACCCAACCCACCTCTTGCCTCTCACATGCTTGGAAGCAGATGTCGGGTCCCCAGCAAAACAGGGTCAGCCTCCTCAGTGGGGGAAAGGTCAAATTTGCTCAGACATGTTAAGAAGAAATTTCACAAGCATTTGGCTGAACTTGCGCACTAGTATCTAAATATTGAGTAATATAGAGTAAAAAATTAAAAGGCAGCCAAACAGCCCTTTGGCTCATCTTTGGGTCCCTTGAGGTGTTATGAAAGCTTCGTTTTATCATGTTTATTTCAAAAAAAAAGCTAAAAATGAGACTGAGCCTAGATTTTGCCCAACAGAAGGCTTTCCTGTTTCCTCAGCTGAGGAATGAGGATTCCAAGACTCTCTGGAAGGACCCTTTGAACTCTGGAAATCCTGGGATTCCACCTGCTGCTTGGTGCTTCTGGGCGGGGACCTCCGGCTGCTGGTGATGCCCTGTGTGATGTCACAGGGCTTTGTGACACAGCCTGATGCTACATTATGTGTAGAGGCTGGCAGGGCAACCCGGTACAATCAAGTATTTGCTCAGAATCCTGACTCCATCAAGTCAGCCATTCAGAAAAAAAATCTCATCTTTCAGATCGTTCAGCCCAAGCTCCTGCTTAATTTCACCCATGACTCAGTTTAGACAACATATCAACTACAGAGTGACCAATGTCTAAATGGTAGGTGCGTGAGCTCAGTGTGCTGAACAAAGTTGGAGGGCCGGGTGCCTTCCTCCTGCAGTCAGCGTAAGCGGCACATCAAATCGCTGAATTTTGAATGGGATGCTGGCTCTGGGGATTAGGATTAAGAAGATCTGATTTTTAGAAAAAGGCTATGGTTATGACCCTATAGAGGTAGACTGAGTATTATAATAACTTCAGTTCTTGAAAATCTGATTACTTATAGAAAATTTAATTGTGACATCACCTAGAGCCTAGCCATGTTTTCTTGACCCTAAAAACTCACACTTTGAAACAAACTCGATGATGGTGAATCCAGATTTAGTTTAGGGCTTTAGGTTTTCAGCGTGTACATGTGTGTGTGTGCCTGTGTGTGCACGTATGCATGTTTGGTGGGAGTGGGGGTGGGGGAGAGATGAGGTGCATATTCCAGAGAACCAGGGGCAGTGCTGCCTTAAGAGCACATAGTATAAGAAAGCTTATATTAGTAAAATTAAAAAAAGTGGAGGAGGCTAATTTTCCTAAGCGTTCACATGTAGAGAATTTCCTCCAAATTTTCTTAATATACTGAGAATCCTTCCAGAGAATATGGATTTATTTTCTTTTCCAGTAATAATCCTATCATGACCCCACATGTGTATTTTCTATATGTGATCTTCCTCCTCTCACTTATAGTCTTCGTTAGTTTCTTTTTTTTATTATTTTTTTAATGTTTTATTTATTTCTAGGAGAGAGAGAGAGAGAGAGCATGAGCAGGGGAGGGTCAGAGAGAGAGGGAGTCACAGACTGAAACAGGCTCCAGGCTCTGAGCTGGCAGTCAGCACAGAGCCCGACGCGGGCTCGAACCACGAACCGTGAGATCATGACCTAAGCGAAAGTTGGATGCTTAACCGACTAAGCCACCCAGGCGCCCCAGTCTTCATTAGTTTCTAATTGCTTTTGATGTTCGGTGAAAGTTAAAACAGTGTGAAAATGTGACTTTCAATCACACGAAGTGGGGTTAATGGAAGTTAAACACCTTCATTCTCTTCCCACTTATTTGAATCTGCCCATTTCTCCCAGTTGGAGGCTATCTTCTTCTCTTACACATTTGACACCATGATCAAATATTGCATTTTTGAAGTGTAATTTGTCCAGTCAAGGGACTTCATTGTGCAATCAGAATTTTTGTCAGGGTGTTAAATCATATGTCTTGGGAGAATGCTCCTATTTGAATAAATGGCCCAATTTATTATTATTATCATTATCATGTTTTATTTTGAGAGAGAGAGAACATGTGCACACGAGTTGGGGAGGGGCAGAGAGAGAGCCGGAGGAGGGGGAGAGAGGGAATCCCAAGCAGGCTCCACACTCAGCTGGAGCCTAATGTGGGGCGGATCTCATGGACCACAAGATCACGGCCTGAGCAGATATCAGGAGTGAAAGGCTTCACCGACTGAGCCACCCAGGCGCCCCCACCCCAATCCAATCTTATCCCCCCTCCCTAGATCTAGGATCCTCGGGACTCAGCCCATGCTCAGGACCTTGATCCGGCTGGATCACGATGCCTGGGTTCTGCAGTTCCTTTGGGGACACTCTCCTCCCTGAGCAGGACTAGCACATTCTCAGCCAGGCTATGCTGTCACTTGACCCTAATTATTCTCCCCCAGGAGAGAATGGGGGAGGGGGAATCCAGAGGGAGGGCATGTGTGGCTTGAGAAGCACCCTGAAGGAGAGGAGCATGGGTCATTTCTGTAGGTCCAGAAGGTGGATCCACATGGCTCTCCACCCACACACCGCATCCCAAGTCTTAGCATCTCCCTCCTTCCCTGGACAGAAGACTAGCCATGGTTGAGAAGTCACCTTCCTTGGAATATAGCTGCCCTATATCACCAAGGCCTGCACACGATTCTCAGCGTTCCCTGCCCTTCCAGGGTAGGAGATGCCAATCCCTTTGTGTGTGGCTAAGGAGGTCAGATTAATACCTTGCCTTAAGTGTTGACTACACCCTCAGCCTTTCTTTGCCTTTCTCAAACGCATCTATAGCACCCAACAGCAGACATTTTGATTTCCTCGGCTTTTATAATTACTTCTCCCTGCCCCCATCTTTCAAATGTACCAACCAGAACGTTCCTTCCCAGTGTTCCATCCCTTCCTACTGGTGAAGCTGTAACAAGCACAGCACTCCAACCTGCCGCAGGTTATCAGAACACTGCCTTTCCACCAGCGTGGGGCGGGGAGGGGGAGAGGGGGACTTAAGGCCTGCTGGCTGGCGGTGATGCACCCCCCAAATCCCATTTTGGTGTCTATTTCCCAGGACCACCCCCACTACCAGCTGTTGCAGGTCAAGTTCCTCAGGAAACAGACTTCGAAACTGAGATTTGCGTGCAGGCCCTTTATTGGCGTGGGTTTGGGGAACAACACTTGCAAGCAAAGGAAACCGAGTCTAGCAATGTTACTCTTAAAAAAAAAACCAAAAACGAAAAACGCTCCAGGGAGCCTGGGTGGTTCAGTTGGTTAAGCCTCCGACTCCGCTCAGGCGGTGATCTCACAGCTGGTGGGTTCGAGCCCCGCATCGGGCTCTGTGCAGACATCTGGAGCCTGGAGCCTGCTTGGGATTCTGTGTCTCCATCTCTCTGCCCCTCCCCTGGCTCGTACTCTGTCTCTTGAAATAAATACACATTAAAAAAGAAAAATAATAAAACTGTTGGTTATTGTGCCAGCAAAAAATGGATTTATTTGGTAATAGCCGAGAACTGCAGTCCCGCACAAGCGAGCTAAAGCAAAACCATGGGCTGGTCTGGAGAATTAAGAGGCTCTTTGATAGAGGAAAGGGGGAGCTCGGGAAGGCTGTTGTCAACTAAAAGTCCATTGGACACAACTGGGCGTTCAAAGTATGGTGGCTTCTCATTGGCTGAGCTGCGACTGCCCCTCATTGGCTGGGCTGTTGCCGGGGAGGAGGAAACCTCCCTTCCTGCCGCAGGGATGTGGAGTATGTCCCCTGCGAGGTGCTCCAGGTGTGGGTCTACAATTGACCAGGCGCGCTGGGCGCCAGAGCTCCCCCTGCCGGCCTCCTGGCGCCATTCTGAACGACGTTTCCTTTCCTAAATTTTCACGAGAGAAAGAGGCTGGATGGTGATGTGGTTGCCACGGGGACCCCTGCCAGCCCCCTGGACGGCTCTAGGTGGGCTGGGCGAGCCTTCGGAGTCATCTCAAGTTGGAAGAAGCGAGATGGGCTCGTCGGCCGGTCTTTAAACATGCGTTCCCTCAGGGAGGGGGAACCTTGGACAAAGCGGCTTCCCCACCGCTGGCACCTCTGGGCAAGGGACTCGGCCCTGAGTCAGTACCCCGGGCAGCGAGGCCCCGAGCAGTGACCTGGTGGCCTCGCGCAGCGCCGCTGCAGAAGACGTTGTATCCGCGTGTGTTCAGGTGTCTGGGGGGCAAGGTGCTGCCCTGGTGGTTCGATGCCGTGGAACTGTGCTGGGTGCTGAGTTGCGTGGGGGAGGCGTGGTCTCTGCGGTGACCTAGAGCAGTGAGAGCCAGCGCGGGTGTGCAGGCTGGTGCCCAGTGCAGGCCCGAGGTCAGAGCTGCAGAAGCCCGCCTCGTCCCTCGAGTCCGAGAAAGGATACAGATGAGAGCCGACTCTACATGGTCAGATGAGGGAAGACACTTGAAAGGGTCAGAGTGTGAGGAGGACCCACACCAGAGGGTGCCAGAAAGAGGGCGAGGCTGGAGAGCTTGGGGTTCATGTCCTTGATTCCCTCTGGCAGCTGCCGGATGTCACGTGCTTTTAAGGGTTGGGTGGGAGAGAAATGGCTGCTTTACACGCATGTGTGGACAGTGACGCCATTTGATAGACACAGCTTGGAATCCTTATTTTTAAAATGTTTATCAAAGTAATGCGCACGTAAAAAAAATTAAATTAAAAAAACAAATCTTATAAAGACAGTCAGCAGGCCCCTACCTAATTTCCACCCTAATCCCCAGTACATTTCCCCAAAAGCAATGACTATAGACTCTCTTAATATATTTCTTTTCTTTTTTCTTTTTTAAATATTTTTATTTATTTCTAGGAGAGAGAGAGGGAGACAACGTGAGCAGGGGAGGGTCAGCGAGAGAGGGAGACACAGACTCTGAAATAGGCTCCAGGCTCTGAGCTGGCAGTCAGCACAGAGCCCGACGCGGGGCTCGAACCCATGAGCCGTGAGATCATAACCCAAGCGAAAGTCGGACGCTTAACCGACTAAGCCACCCAGGCGCCCCTATTAATATATTTCTTATGACAGTTAAACCTTCATCTCTTAAATAATATTCTTCGGCTTCTGCTTCTTGGCTTATTTTACACAATAACTTCATTTTTCTTCCATGACTTCCATTTTTAAAGTCTTATTCCCTCCCGCTCCAGGGCACCTGGGTGGCTCAGTCAGTTAAATGCCCCATTCTTGATTTCGGCTCAGGTCATGATCTCACAGTTCATGAGTTCGAGCCCTGTGTCAGACTGCACTGACAGTGTGGAGCCTGCTTGGGCTTCTGTCTCTTCCCCCCCACCCCACCCCCGCGCTCTTGTTTTCTCAAATAAACAAACAAGTAAATAAACATTTAAATAAATAAACATTAAACATTAATGTTAAATAAATATTAAACATCCCTTAAATAAACATTTAAATAAATAAATAAAAATCGTATCTTCCCTATGAAGCTATGTGATGTTTTGATTAATATGGTAGCCAGTGTCTACATCTTCATCACTCTACAAACATTGTTCCTTAATTTTTACCACCAGAGAGGTCATCTACTTGCACTTCCCTGCCCCAAATAATCAAATCTGATATTCTTTTGACCCATCTCCTTTTGGGTGGGGGGCGCTGAGTGCCGGAGCTCACTAGAGCCCCCATCCCAGTGTGGGCTGCCTTCCCTTCCTGGGCTGGACCCACCATCCGGGGCCATGTCTTCTTAGTTTTACTCTTTGTTTTGCTGACATTTGTGATCAACACGTAGTTTCCCAAAAAAGGATCCATGGAGTATAATTTTTTCTGAGTCCTTTGCAGATCTAAAAATGTCTTTATTCCACTCTCGAGCCTGATTAAATTTTGCCGAGGTATAGTTTACGTGATGGGTTGTGAAGCCATTTCTCTGTAGTATTTAAGAACCCAGTGTTGATGTTGAGAAGTCTGATAGCCTTCCAATTCTCTTCCTCCTGTATGTCACCTGTTTTCTGCTACACCTGAAAGTCTTTAGGATATTTTTACATTCATTGCACTGGGCATTCCGTGAGCCCTTTTAAGAGGTTCTGGGGGAAATATTTGCATAATTTATTCAATAATGTCCTCCCCTCTATTTTTTCTCTGATCTCCTTTTGGAATTCTTTTTACTAGGTAGAGGTTAAACCGCCTGGCATGAAATATCACATCTCTCAGTTTTGTCTTTTGTTTTCTCTGATGTCATTTTGCTGTGCCTTCCAGAATATTCCTCTCACACGATTTTCCAACCTTCTAATAGTTAAAAATTTTTCCCAATCAGGTTTTAAGTGTCCACAACCTCTTTTTGTTCTGTAATGGCTGCTTTTTCAAAGCCTGCTTTCCTGGTTTTCTGAATGCAGTATCTTCTTAGCTCTCTCTCAGCCATCAAAATCAGTGTTTTGATTTCTTTGAAAGCTCTCACTTATTTGTTCCCCTTTCCTGGTTCTCTGATATTTCCTTTCTTTCTGGGGGGTTTCTTCAAATGCCTAGGTCAATCCTTGGAATTTGTATCAGTTTCTTAGGACTGCCATCACAACATACCACAGATGGGGGGGTTACAGATATTTCTCTTCTCACCACTCTGGAGCTGGGAAGTCCAAGATCGAGGTGTCCACAGGCTTGATTTCCTCAAGGACTGTCCTTGGCTTGCAGATGGCCCTCTTCTCGCTGTGTACTCATGTGGCCTTTCCTCTGTGCGTGCACCCCTAATGTCTCTTCCTCTTCTTCCAAGGACACTGGTCCAGCTGGATTACGGCCCACCCGTGGGGCCTCATTTAACCCCAGTTACCTCTTGAAAGTCTCCAAATACAGTCCCACGGGTAGGTAGTGCTTCGACACACAGTTTGGGGGAGGACACAGCTCCCTGCATAACAATATTCACTCCGATTGCAAAATGGGCCACTAACCCACTGATGGGAATCTCGGACTCTGGCCACAGGTGCTCTGTCTTTAAGGGGACACATGGGATTGGCTGCTTTGCCAGGCACACGTTTCCATATGTGGGACCCATCTTCTCACCATGGAACAATGTTCCCATCACCTACTCAGGTGTAGCAACCTGGCTGCCGGGAGCCTGTGTGTGAGATGGGAAAATGGCCAGGGTGATCAAACCTTCTGAATCCAAGGGACCCCCTCCCCCTTGACTTCGGCTCCAACCTTGTCTCATGTCTCCAGAAAAGAAATTGCCAGGCTCCGATCTTAACTCTTCTGTGCAGGGAGGAGTAAAGAGAGCTGCCTGCTATATATATGAGAGAGCCACACCGGGCCTGCCTGCGCCCCCAGCTCCCAGCCACTCTGAGCGTCCACCTTGGAGCCCTCTCGCTGCGCACTTGGGGGTCTGGCCTCCTCTGGCTTCCACGCCATTACCTCCTGTCCCGCAGCTTGCTGCCTTCCAAACCTGGGTTGAAATCTCATGTGCACTGAGGTTCCCTCAACCACTCTTCTCCCAGGAGAATTTTCGGATTTGTCTGCATTCACCATTGAATCAAGAAGGAGAGGGCGCAGACACACATATTCAATCTATCAGCTCAAAAGGAAGGCCTTTTTTTTTTTTAAGAAAGTATGAAATATTTCTAATGAAAGGGAAATACAGAGAAAAATACCATGAACTTTCTGTGTACATGTCATCAGGCTTTATCATCCGACCTTATAAAAATTTTGTCCCATTTACTTCAGAGATTAAGAAATAAACAAACCTTAGGAACACAGTGAGGGCCCTTCCTTCTTCCCAGTGCCCTCCCCCCACAGGAGTAATCACCTCCTAAATTTGGTATGTTTTCCATACTCATTTAGGCAGCATCACACCCTACTTGGTCTTTTGTGCAACATTATGGTGTTTACAATATCGATACACGTAGCTCCAGCCAACCTGTGTTGAGGGAATAATTCACTTTGTCCATTCTCCTGTTGAGCGAAACAAGTTGCGTGTAGTTTCTACTACAAACATTACTGCACTAGACATTCTTTAACACATTTTTTTATGTCTTTATTTTATTTTATGAGACAGAGACAGAGCGAGCAGGGGAGGGGCAGAGAAAGAGGGAGACACGGAATAGGAAGCAGGCTCTAGGCTCCAAGTTGTCAGCACAGAGCCCAACGCCGGGCCCGAGCCCCTGGACTGTGAGATCATGACCTGAGCCGAATTCGGACGCTCAGCTGGCTGAGCCACCCAGGCACCCCTGCAATAGACATTCTTGCACGTATCTCGGGATACGTATGAGGGTCCCTTCAGGCCATGTTCCTAGGGATAGAATTTTCAGCACACTATTTGTATACATTCAACTGAAGTAGATATCGTCAGAACGGTTGTGCCATTTCATAGTCACATCAGCTGCAGACCGATTCACGTTGTCCACTTTCTTTCCAGCACGTGAGACTGTGCGCTTTTATATTCAACAGGCTAACTGGTATCAAATCAGATTTTTTAAAATAGAGATTTCGACTAACACTCTAACATGGACTGAGCATGGATCAGGAATGAGTAAACTTTTTGCTTTCTCTCCCTTAGCGGTAGGCTCAGGAGTGCGGGCCAATTACTTGAAACGAGAGCGTATATTTTATAAGCATGTTATACATTTTGATCTGAAGTGATCTTATGAATACCAGTTTTAAGAATTTTCGCTTATAGAAAACGAGATAGATTTTATTGCATCAAAGTATATGATGAATACATAGAAATGATAGAAAATCGAACTTAAGCCAAGTAGATGATCTCTAAGTCACAGAAATATCTAATATAGCTTCTCTTAAATCCTTCTGATTTAGGAAATTAAAAAATGAGCCTTTGAAAAATGCTAGGTTTACAATGAGAAGCATTATAATTCGAAGTTTATTGTATGGATCCTTGACATTTGGGATCTGGATAGCTCTGTTGTATGGATTTATTCACCACAATCATGTGAGCAACTTGGAAAAGAAAACCCAGGAGCCTGCCTTAATTTGGTCCCTTGAAAAAAAATTGCATCGACAAGTTACCCATGACTCAGAGCAAATGCCAAGACCATATGTGAGATTTGTAAGGCCTGACAAAGATGAAACCAAAGAACAGAAACCTGTTTTAAAATTTAGTAAGTATTTTGATTTTCTCCATTAGCCATTTTAAGGGGAAAATACACCATAAAAATATATAAATTATAAGTAATTATATATATATATTAGGGAGAGCACAAAGGGGGACGGGGCAGAGGATGAGAGAGAGAATCTTAGGCAGGCTCCACACACAGCATGGAGCCCAATGTGGGACTTCCTCCTAATACCCTGGGTTTATAACCTGAGCTGAAATCAAGTCAGCCACTCAACCAAACGAGTCACCCAAGTACCCTACAACATTATATATTTTTAATGTATTTGTAGATACTCTGTGATGAATCACAGTGCTATAGTAAATATGGATTATAAGGCTTTGTGTGGACATATTTTGTTTCTCTTATGTAAACACCTAGGTTTGGGACGGATGGGATTGTCACCCTACTGTACTCTTTAAATTCTCTTTTTTGAGTGGTGTCATTCAAGAACAATTTTATTTTATCCTTTTATTTTTTTTATTTTTACTTATTTCGCTTATTTGTTATGTATGTATGTATGTATGTATGTATGTATGTATCTATCTATCTATCTATCTATCTATCTATCTATTTTTGACGGAGAGAATCTTAAGTAGCCAGCATGGAGCCCAACTCAGGGCTCAATCCCACAACCCTGGAATCATGACCTGAGCCGAATCAAGAATCAGATGCTTAACCAACTGAGCCACCCAGTCACCCCCAAGAAGGACAATTTTAAATTTTGATGTTCTATCCATCCTGTTTTCTTGTATGGTTCATGTTGTTTATGCCTTATTGTTGCGGACGAAATGACACAAAGGACAAGACACAACAATGCTGCTCCACAAGGCGGAATAACTCAAATAAACGGCGACTAGATACCTTCACCCCGATGGAGTGGAGAAGTCCTTTGACTAGCTCCATGTATTGTGCCTTTGCTGATGGGGAATTCCCCATAATTTTCCCGAAAGTTCCCCTGCCTTGGACCTACAATCCCCGAGGGGTACTCACCCTTTCGGTTTCGTTCGCCCTCTGCCCCGCGTTTGGACGCCAGATGTTGCGGACGAAATGACACAAAGGACAAGACACTCACAAAAGACAGACACAGACACAACTCCGGCCGGAGGAACAATTCCACGCAAGCCTGTCTTGCGGTTTATTTTATACCCCGGTAACTGGATACAAACTGAAATGTACAAGATGCATTCCTTTACCGATTAAGAGCAAGTAGCCAAACACATTTCAAGGACAGGGGGGAGCAAAGGGAGGAAGCGACCACAACATGTTTCCTAAGAGGCCTGCTCACAATTCCAGCCTTCTCCTTATTTTTAAGGAGGGCATGTTCCCTCGTTTGCAAGCGGACCATTAAACTTGGATGCTGTGTGCAGGCCTCCTGGCAGAGCATCCTGTTTGCAGGAATGCCTTGCCCAGGCAGGGAGCTCCGTGTGCAGGCACATCCCCGCATCCCTAACCACGCTTTCTTGTGGTCAGTCGGGCTCCCACACTTATCAAAGTAACCTTTGCCTACCTCACGTTCACAAAAAATTGCATTCTGTGTTTTCTTTTAGACATTTTAGGTTTTAGATTTCAGTCTGTATTTTACATTAGGGCCACAGTCCATTTTAAGTGAATTTCTGTGATGCTATGAGGTAAGAATCAATGTTCATTTCCCCCACGTGGATATCAAGTTCATCCAGCACCATTTAATCTTGTCACCTTTGTCAAAAATCAACGGACTGTTTTTGTTGGGTCTCTTTCTGAACTCGAGTCTCATTCTTTTCAAAAATTGTTTTGAGGCACCTGCGTGGCTCAGCTGGTTAAGTGGCTGACTCGATTTCGGCTCAAGTTATGATCTCACAGTTTGCGAGTTCAAGTTCCACATCAGGTTTTGCATTTACAGTTCAGAGCCTGCTTGGGATTCTCTCTCTCCCTCTCTCTGCCCCTTCCCAATGCTCTCTCTCTCTCTCTCTCTCAATAAGTAAATAAATAAACTTGAAAAAATTGTTTGGTTATTCTAGATATTTTGCTTGTTATATAGGTTTGAAAAACAGTTTATCAATGTCTACAAAAAAAAACCTGCTGGGTTTTGTTGTCTTGAGAGAGAGGGGCAGAGAGAGAGGAAGAGGGAGAGGGGGAGAGAGAGAGAGAGAGAGAGAGAGAGAGAGAGAGAGAGACAAGCAGGCTCCGCTTTTGATATGTTGAATTTTCATTTTCATTCAATTCTATATATTTTTATATTCCCTTTGAGACTTTCTCTTTGGATTATTTAGATTATTTGGAAATAGACTATTTCCAAGTCTTTGAATAATCTTCTACTGTCTACTACTGATAGTCAGTTTGATTTGTTTATAGTCAGAAAATATGCTCTGTATGATTTCAATTCTTTTAGGATGTTTTTGAGGTTTGTTTTATGCTCCAGGATATGGTCCATATCTGGTGACTGCCCCATGCACGCTTGAAAAAAAACGTGTGTTTATTCTTGTTGGCGTACAAGTTTTTTACGTCCTCATCAATTAGACTCTGTTGGGTGATCGTATTGTTTAGTTCTTCCGAGTTTTTGGCTAGTAGTCTTGTCAGTTGCTAAGAGTGGGGGTTGAGGACCCCAACTGTATTTCTGGGTTTGTCAGTTTCTACTTTAACTCTATCAGCTTTTGCTTCATGTATTTGAGACTGTTTTTTGATGCGTTTGTATTTGGAATCAAGTGTTGCTGGTGCACTGATCTTTTGATCATAATGTAAGTTCTCTCTTTGTCTCTAGTCGTTTTCTCTGGTCTGTTTTATCTAATAATTAATATAGTCACTCCTGCTTTTCTTTTTTAAGTGGGCTCCATGCCCAAAGTGGGGGTTAAACTCATGACCCTTGGATCAAGAGTCACATGCTCTACCGACTGACCCAGCCAGGTGCCCCAGCTGCTTTTTTGATTAATATTTGCAAAAATATCCTTTTCTGTCCTTTTAATATCAATCTACCTGTGTTTCATTGAAGTAAGATAGCGTATTATTGGGGCGCCTTGGTGGCTTAGTCGATTAAACATCCAACTTCAGCTCAGGTCATGTTCTCACAGTTCGTGAGTTCAAGCCCCACGTCAGGCTCTGTACCAACAGCTCTGAGCCTGGAGCCTGCTTCAGAGTCTGTGTCTCCTTCTCTCTCTTTCTGCCCCTCCCCCAATTGTGCTCTGTCTCTCTCTCTCTCTCTCTCAAAAATAAACATTTTTCAAAAAGTTAGCATATTATTGGAACATTTTCTAAATCTACTCTGTTAATCTATGCTTTTAATTGGTACGTTTAGATCATTTGTATTTAAGACAGTTATTGGTGTCAAGTTTCTTAGTCAATTTGTTTTACATTTGTTTCCTCTGTTTCTCAATCTTCTGTTTCCCTTACCTTTCTTTGAGTTAGTTGAACAATTTTTCAAAATTCCATTTTGATTTATTTTATAGTTAAAAATTTTTAAATGTTTTTACTTATTTCTGAGAGAGAGAGACAGCATGAGCAGGGGAAGGTCAGAGACAGCATGAGCAGGGGAAGGTCAGAGAGAGAGGGAGACACAGAATCTGAAGCAGGCTCCAGGCTCTGAGCTAGCTGTTAGCACAGAGCCCGATGCGGGGCTCGAACCCATGAACTGTGAGATCATGACCTGAGCTGAAGCTGGAAGCTCAACTGACTGAGCCACCCAGGTGCCCCTTAACAAATTGCTTCATGCAGTTTCACTAGTGGTTGCTGTAGGTATTTCGAATCCATCTGTAACTTATCAGTCTCCTTGAATTGATGTTTTTCCACTTCAAGTGAAGTGTGAACAGTCCCTTACCCTTCCTCAATTGAAAAATATAACTGTCTTCAGTATTGAGCGCCACATTACCTGGTGTTATAATTGTTGCTTCAGACACCAAGTATGATTTAAGAAACTCATGAGAGGGGTGCCTCCATGACTCAGTTGGCTAAGTGTCCGACTCAAGTCATGATCTCATGGTTTCTGAGTTCAAACCCCACATCAGGCTCTGCACGGACAGGGCAGAGCTTGCTTGGGATTCTCTTTCTCCCCCTTTCTCTCTGCCCCTCCCCCACTCGGTCCCGCTTTCTCAAAATAAATAAACATTTTAAAAATGAAAAAAAGACTCATGAGAAGGACAGCTATTATTTTATCCCCATTTTTATTCATTTTGGTGCTCTTTTTTTCTTTTTTGAAGTTCCACATCTCCATCTGTTATCATTTCCTTTTTATTTAGAGAACTTTATTTTGTGATTCTTTAAGGTTGGGTTTTCTAGTCACAAATTCTTGGTTTTTCTTCACTTAGGAGTATCCTTATTTTCTCACAGTTCCCAAAGGATATTTTTGCTGGGTATAGAATTTGCTGTTGACAGTTCTTTTCTAGTAGCATTCAAAAATGTTGCATCACTTCCTTCCCTCCTCCATGATTTCAAATGAGAAGCCCACGGCCATTCAGATGGACCCTCTGTGAGTCCTACTTCTCTTCTCTCTGGCTGCTTTCAAAAGTTTTCCTTTTTCTTCAGTTTTCAGAAGTTTAGTTATAACGTGTCCTGACGAGCATTTCTTTGATTTATCCTGCTTGGGGTTTTGCTCAGCCTCCCCAGTCCATAGATGCCCTGCTTTCGCCAAATCTGGGACGTTTCCAGCCTCATTTCTGAGAGTACTTCTTCAGTCCTACACTGACTCCTCCCCTTCCAGGGCTCCGATAACACAAAGATTGGCTCTTGCGTCGTCAGTACGCAAGTTCCTGAAACTCTTTTTTTCCTGTCTGCTTTCTCTGTTGCTCAGATTCAATGGATTCCATTGATCAGCCATCACCGCTCTCCTGTGAAGCGGTCCAGTGAGTTTTTGATTTAGACCTTTGTGTTCTTTAGTTCTATATTTTCCTTTAAAAAAAAAAACTTCTATGGGGTGCCTGGGTGGCTTAGTCGGTTAAGTGTCCGACTTTGGCTTGGGTCATGATCTCGCGGTTCATGGGTTCGAGCCCCGCGTCGGGCTCTGTACTGACTGCCAGCTCAGAGCCTGGAGCCTGTTTCAGTCTGTGACTCCCTCTCTCTCTGACCCTCCCCTGCTCACGCTGTCTCTCTCTCTCTTTCCTAGAAATAAATAAAACATTAAAAAAAATAATAAAAAAAAAAACCCTTCTATTTCTTTGCTAAGATGTTCCCTTTTCCATTTGTTCCCAAGCATCCTTATGATGACCGCTTTAACATGTTAAGTCAGATCATTCTGACCTCTGATTCATCTTTGTAGTGGCATCTCTTGATTGTCTTTTCATTCCATTTGAAATCTCTGGTTCTTGGCATGACAAAGGGTTTTCAACTGTATTCTGGTTATTATGGATATTATGCAACCCTGGTTCCTAATTAAGCCTCTTTATTAGCAGACCATCCCCTGCTGAGATGCAGCACGATGGGGTGGGTCCAGCTGGGCGGTATTCTCAGTTTCCCTCTGGGCCTGCTGACATCATCCCAGCAGCAGGAGATCACAGCCCACTCGGACTCCTTGGAGGAGCAGGGGAAGTTCAGTGCTCCCTCTGGTAAGATGGGCACAGATGTGCATGAAGTTGTCTCTGAGTTAGCTCCCCAGTGGGCCTCACGGTCAGCGTGGTTAGGAGACAGGGGAAGCAGAGTCACTCTCCCAGACTTGCATAACCTGCTTCTCTCTTACTGCCACTGGGTGGGGTAGAGGCGTAGCTGTCTGCTGGGCCCTGCTGACCTGAGGGATAGGGGCTAAGTGGAGCGGTGGCTAGTCCCACCTTGCACCCCCTCCGTAAGTCTTGTGGCTGTCAGGTGGGTTTGGAGGCTTGGGGTACTACTGCCAGGGCACTATCTTGGGGAGAATCAGAGCACTGTCTGGTTCCCCCAGGCCGGCTTATGGAGGGTCAGCTCCCCGCTCAGCCTGCCCGCACCACCCAGGTATTCAGAGGGGCACTGCATGCTTCTGCTAGGGAGGGGGACGGAAGGGTAGGTTCTGCTCAGTTCTGCCCACATCACTGCCGTTCGCTCCCTTGGGGGGGGTGGAAGGCCCTCTCCCCGCCCAGTGGGTGGCGTGGTTCTCCAGCTGCTGCTGCTTGACTTGACTAGATTAGGTCTGGCCAAAGGTTTTCTTGGTTAGCCACACCCCCTCGCCCCCCGGCCCTGTAGCTGGAGGGAGCTGACTTATCTTGGAGGGCTTTTTGCCTGCGCCTATTGGTGGCTCTACTGGGAAGCTTCTAGGGACGTTTATCTGGGAGTTATGGGAGGCAACGAGGCAATCAGGAACTCCCCGTGTCCCTCCTCCATTCCGGTGGCTCTCTGGCCATCTGCCTCCTCATTTCCCCCCTTCAGAGCCCTTCTATGCTTATCGATTGTGTTATGTCCGAGATTTCCCAGGTGCAAGAAAGAGGGCTTAGGGGAAATGGGATCACTGCATCCTGAAGAGAATCCTTTATATTATATATAACGTAGCCTTTCACATCCGTTTTGGAAAGCACTCCATAGGCATTGGAAAAGAAAGTGCATTCTTCAAAAACAAAGTAAAATTCAAATCCACTAAGGAAATATTACTAACGGCATTGATCAAGTTCTTTCTGTTTCTCTGATTTAGAGTTGTTCTTAAAATATTCCATTACTATTTGTGGCAATATATTCTCATATCTCTAATGATTTTAATGGCATTTTGCGGCAGCATGATTTGATGTCGGCAAGCTCATTACTATTTAGTCTTTATTGTGAGTATAAAATGACTTTCTGGATGTTGCTGCCAATGAATTCTGTACTTTTTAGAATGATGTTTTGACTCCTGTATTCTTAGACCATTCTTTTAACCATTCTAGTTCGTTCTATTTCTCTTTTATGATCATATTTTATTTCTTCATTGACATCTGAGAATTTTTCTCTCTTATGAGGAGTTTTACTCCAACTTCATTTAGTGTTAGGACTGATAATTTGGGGATGGCCTTTGGCAACTTGTTATTATCTTGTTATTATGATCTTGTTTTTAATAAATGGCCTCTGGCATCTTTTATTCTCTGCAGTGGAATCTGGGGGAAGGGGTTTGAGCTTTCCTATCTTCCCCAAATCCCTCAGTTTCTACAGTCTCACCACGGTTGTGAATCATGATGGGATTAAGGAGGCCGAGTGCTTCCTTCTCTAGAGAGACTGAGTGACTAAAGACTGGCTTGTCATTCATACTTTTCTAAGGAATCTGCTCTGATTTTAACCCTGTCATCTGGGGGTAGTTAGGTGCCAGGACCATGACTCTGGCCCATTATAAAAGGAGTGAATTCAGGATAATAGTGGTTCTTATTGTCCTTGATCAAAGTGATGTTAGTAAACTCATTACTTACGTGGCTCTCATTACCCTTTCTTGCAGGTAAGGATTTTAACTATTCAAGCTCGGAATTTGTTGATGGATTTTTAAAATATGGATTTAATACCATTCTCAGTAAAAGCTTGGGCAGTGAGCGAGAAGTGCCAGATACCAGGGATAAAAGGTAGGTTTCTCCTTTTTTTTTTTAATTGAGGTATAATTGAAATATAAGATGATATTCATTTCAAGTATGCAACGTAATTATTTGATATTTTTGTATATTGCAAAATAATCACACAATAAGGCTAGTTAACACTGGCCACCATACATACCTATAAAAAATGTTTGCATGGGTGATGAGGACTCTTAAGATCTACTCTGTCTTCTACTTTCAAATATGCAGCATAGTATTATTACCTATAGTTACCATGTGGACATTATATACCCAGAGTGCATTTATTTTATAATAGAGCTTTGTTTCCCCACCCTCCCCCCACCTTTTCCTTTGGAAACCACCAGTCTGTTCTCTGTATTTATGAGCTTAGGCTTGGGATATTTGGTTGTTTGTTTGTTTGTTAGATTCCACATATAAATGGGATCATATAGTACTTAACTTTCTCTGAATTATTTCATTTAGTGTAACACCCTCAAGATCCATCCATGTTCTTGCAAATGACAAGCTTTCATTCTTTTTTATGTTGAATAACATTCCATTGTGTATATGATATTGCATCTTCTGTTTCCATTCATCCATTGATGGACAGTTAGGTTGTTTCTGTGTCTTGGTTATTGTAAATATTGCTGCAGTGAACTTGGGGTGCTATCTCTTTATGAGTTAGTGTTTCCATTTTCTTCAGGTAAATTACCCATAGGTGAAATTGTTGGATCATACATTAACTTTCTTTTTAATTTTTTGAGGAACTTACATATTGTTTTCCATTTCCATTGGCTGCACCAATGTCCATTCCCACCAACAGTGCATAAAGTTTTGCTTTTTCTACATCTTCTTCAACATTTGTTGTTTCTTGTCTTATAATAGCCATTCTAGCAGGTATGAGATGATATCTCATTGTGGTTTTGATTCACATTTCCCGATTACTAGTGACACTGAGTAACTTTTCAGGTACCTGTTGGCCATCTTATAACTTTGGAAAAATATCTATTCAGATCTTCTGCTCATTTTTTAATTGAACTGTTTGTTTGGTATTGAGTTTTATGAATTCTTTATATATTTTAGATGTTAACCCCTTACCTGGTATATGATTTTCTCTCATGCAGTAGGTTGCCTTTTCCATTTGTGGATAATTTTGTTTCCTCTTCAGGAGCTTCTTAACTTGATCTAGTTCCTCTTATTTATTTATTCTTTTGTCATCTTTGCTCTTGGAGACAGATCCAAAAAATCATCACCAAGATTGATGTCAAGAAACTTACTGCCTCTGTTTTCTTCTAGGATCTTTATGGCTTCAGGCCTTACATTCAAGTCTTTAATCTATTTCAAGTTAATTTCTGTGTGTGGTATAAGAGAGTGATCCAGTTTCATTCTTTTGCATGTGATTATCAATATTTATTGAATAGACTGTCCTTTCCCCATTGGATATTCCTGGCTTTTTTTGTTACAATTGATTAATCATAAAAGCATGATTTTATTTCTGAGCACTCTATTCTGTTACATTGATCTATGTGTCTCTTTCTATGCCAATGCCAAACTGTTTTCATTACTACAGCTTTGCAATAGAGTTTGAAATCAGGGAGTGTGATGCCTCCAGCTTTGTTCTTGTTTCTTCAAGTTGCTTTGCCTCTTAGTGTCTTCTGTAGTTTCATACAAATGTGAGGATTCTTTGTTTTATTTCTATGAAAAATGCCATTGGAATTTTGATATGGATTGCATTGAATCTGTGGATTGCTTTGGGTAGTAAGGACATCTTAACAGGGTCAAATATCTTTCATTTATTTGTGTCTTCTTTAATTTCTTTTATTAATGTCTTTTAGTTTTCACTGCACAAGTCTAAAAATAAATACATTTTAAGTTTTTAAATAAACAGTTACTAACCAGATTAAAATTTTGGCATATGAGAATCTTGTAAGATAGGTTCCTGTTTGGAGTACTTGGAGTCAGATAATTCAAGAGCCTATTTCAAAATTCTTGGATTGAGAATACCTTCCCTATTCACACTAAAAGTGTTCTAGGTGATCACAAGAATTGCATCTCTCACGTGATAACATATTTTTATTAAATTACCAGTAAGGACATTTAGCCAAAGGGATATTTATTTTTCTTTCTTTTTAATTTTTTAATGTTCATTTATTTATTTTGAGAGTGAGAGAGCAAGAGCAAGAGAGCAGGGGACGAGCAGAGAAGGGGAGAGAGAGAGAGAGAGAGAGAGAGAGAGAATCTCAAGTAGACTCCACGCTGTCAGCCCGGAGCCCAATGCGGGGTTCGATCCCACAAACGATGAGATCACAACCTGAGCTGAAATCAGGAGTGGGATGCTCAAATGACTGAGCCACCCAGGCACCACTAGAGAGAGATTGCCCAAAGAGAGAACTGAACTTGGAAATTTCAGTATTCAGAATATTAACTTATTTAATAGGAGATCTGGTTATGTACAAAGTATACTTCTGGGTTTAAAATAAATTTTAACTACTAAGAATAGTTGCTACTATTGGAGTCCAAGCAGGTTTTCAGCCATTCTTGTGTTAATCTTGTTATTCCCCTACATGGGATTTCCATTTCAGCTTTGCCTTAAAGTCCTCATGATTATTTTCACTAACTATTGAAGTATTTGATACAGATCTTTGAAAGGTCCATTTTTATGTTGCTTGGTCTTCTTTTTTTTTTTTTATGTTTTATTTATTTCTAGGAGAGAGAGAGAGAGAGACACAGCGTGAGCAGGGAGGGTCAGAGAGAGAGGGAGTCACAGACTGAAACAGGCTCCAGGCTCTGAGCTGGCAGTCAGCACAGAGCCCGACGCGGGGCTCGAACCCACGAACCGCGAGATCATGATCCGAGCGAAAGTCGGACGCTTAACCAACTACGCCACCTGGGCGCCCCTGTTGCTTGGTCTTCTGATTTACTTTTTATCTTTTAACTTTTCAATTTGGAAATAATTTCAGACTTACAAAAAAATCTCTCAGAGAATTCCTGTATAACCTTTTCTTAGATTCCCCGAGGGTTAGCATCTCCCATCCCCTCAGAACCAGAACACTGAACAAAACCAGAAAATTAACAATACCATTAGCTAATCTACAGACATGATTCAAATATTTACAGCTGCCCCACTAGGGTCCTTTTCCTGGAAGGACCCAACCCAAGACCCCAGTAAGAAACATTTAGGTCAGAAAAGACCACAGCAATATTTATCAGTTAATTTTGGAGAAACTCATACACACAGGGGCCTAAAGGTCCTGGTCAGACCTAGTCTCAGACTTCTCTGCTCGCATGGTCTATCCTCCATTTATCCACAACTTTCCTCAAATGATATGCCCAGGACTGAATTCACGATAGAGATGGCCCTAAGTAGCATGAGCTCCCCCTGAACCATCATGTCCTTCATATTACCCTTCCATCACCCCGTACCCTACTCTCTCTCACCTCCTTCCTCTTTGAGAACTTGATGGTCTTCCTAGAATTTAAGCTTGTCCATCATTTTCCTCCTCGTGTCTGTGAAGCCACATGCAGGACATGGTTCTGCCCTCTTCCCAGCCCCTCAGTCTCTGCCCCTTCCCTGTTCTCACTCCCTGGAGCGTGATGTCAGCCTCTACCTGGCAGGCACATCTTCATCCAGTCTTGGGTAGAAACGTTGACGAGGCAAGACCCTTTTCTTCCATGGCGCTATCTGGCCCATGAATATGCTGAGGGTCTGTGCTGGGTAGCTGGAGGGTTGCCCGCCCTGCACCCGCTTTCCTGATGTTTCCTGCCTCGTTCCCCTGTCCACAAGTTGCGGTGGGAATAGTGGCTTTCTATCTTTACCCCATGCCCTGGCCACAGTCTGTTAGCCCATAGATGGGCACCTGCGTTGGGCTGGGCCAGCGGATCCTTACCTGTGCATTTTTGAGAAAGAGAAAGTCTTACCAGTTTCTCCCTGGGTGGTGAAGTTGGCCCCATTTCCCATTCCATGGAATAAAGAAGTGCAAACGAGTCAGGTTGCAGAGAGAGAATGAGGCTCCTATAATGACTTTGATGTAATACTTACTCTCTGCCAAGCGCTGTTCTGAGCATTTGACGTATCAATTCGTTGAACCCTCACAATCTATGAGGAAGGCTGATATTGCTATAGTTACTATTATTCCCAGGTGTAAAGACAAGAGTAGAAATGAACAGAGTGTCCAAGAAGCTTTCAAGCTTCTGGCCCCAGTCATTCTTGATGACTGCACGCTTGTCACTAAGTCCTGTGGGACATTCGGGTCCCCTTCCAATATACTTCCCTTTCTTTTGCTTAAGATAGCACTGTGGGTTTGTCATTTACAACCAAACTGTTTCAAAATACAACCAAATAATGTAGCAATTCAAACACTGATTAACAGCTAATAACTAATATTACTAGAATTCAGCTTCTATTTTTCTCTCCTATACCCAAAAATAATAACACACTTTTGTCAAATTCCTGGAAGAAATCCAATTACTCTATATCTACTGCCTTGCTTTGTTGCAACAAACTGGAGCACCAGATTTTCATTGAAGATAGTGCAATGAGGTTAATTTGAGCTTTTCACTGTGTATAAGTGTATTAATACACTCTTATAATAGAAACCAAAATACAAGATAATTCACATTTATACTGTGTTCAAAATAGGAATTAAAATGGTTCAAACAGATTCTCCAGGGAAGGATGGAGCAATTATTGCTGACATAAAGAAGAGGGGGTGACTTCGGGGCAGCTGGGTGGCTCAGTCGGTTAAGCGTCCCACTTTGGCTTGGGTCATGATCTCACAGTTTGTGAGTTTGAGCCCTGCATTGGGGTCTATGCTGACAGCTCAGAGCCTGGAGCCTGGAGTCTGCTTTGGACTCTGTGTCTCCCTCTCTGTCCCTCCCCTGATTGCTCGCTCACTCTTTCTTTCTCTCTCAAAAATAAATAAATGGAACGCCTGGGTGGCTCAATCAGTTGAGTGTCTGACTTCGGCTCAGGTCATGATCTCGAAGTTTGAGTTTGAGCCCCGCGTCGGGCTCTGTGCTGACAGCTCAGAGCCTGGAGCAGCTTCGGATTCTGTGTCTTCATTGCTCTCTGCCCCTCCCCCACTCACACTGTCTCTCAAAAATAAATGTTAATTTAAAAAAATATTAAAACTTTTAAAAGAGAAAATATTAGAATAGCATAAGAAATTTAAAAAGTTTTTGTATTTTAATTTTGGTGTCTTCAAATGTACTATCACCTAATTATCATAATCGTCCATTATGGGAATAAAGAGGAAAAATGCAAGTCACGGTGCTTCATTTTCTTTCTCTTACTTGTCCTGGCAGGTGTTTTCAAAACCACTACCCAACCAACCTACCTACTGCCAGCGTTGTCATTTGTTTCCACAACGAGGAGTTTCACGCCTTGCTTCGGACTGTGTTCAGTGTCATAAACCTCACCCCACACCACTTCCTTGAAGAAATTATTTTGATAGATGACCTGAGCGACTCTGGTAAGACAGAACTCTGTCCATCCGTGTCAGGTGCCCTCAAGGCGATCTCAGATGGCCTTGTGTCGTCTTACCCATTTTACACGTGATGGGTGTGGAGGCGGGCGCTATTGGTGCACCGGTGGGGATGTGAGAGCCAGTCCCTGCCCTGCAGTGTTGGGCTCACGGGTGATCAGTGCTTCCAGGAGGTAAATATCAGAGGACCGGCCTGGTCTTCAGAGGTCATGGAGGCTGTTCAGGAAGAAGTAGCAGCTAAACCCATGTCTGAGGGGTGAGTTGGGGTTACCTAGATGGAGAGGAGGGGGAAAAGGTTTTAGGCAGTGGAAATAGTGTTGTCAAGGCCCAGCAGTAACATGGTGAGTTTGGACTAGTTCTGTGCTTTCTGTACTTTATGTGTGAGTATAGCATCGGGAAGAGGTGTGGACATACAACCAGAACCATGAAAAGGCAAGACCGCTCATGAAGGACCCTGTTTGAATTTTCTCCGGAGAAATGGAGTCAAGCCAGGCTTAATGCAGGGAAGACACAGGACCTAAATCCTTCTCACGAAAGCATTCTAATCCAACCAACTACAGTCAAGAGCACATTCCTCCCTGTGCATTGGTTTTAAAGAGTTGTGATATGAATACAAAATCTGATTCGTTGTCTGTCTCACAGCTTAATTATAAACCTGAGGCAAGCCGAGAGGACCCAGACTAGTGACAAGCTCGGAGTCTACAAGTCTCTGGAGGCGTCCTTTTCCCATGGAAACAAGTTCTCAGTATTAGATAGGTTTCCTACCTAAGAGTTAGCCTAATCCACTGTGAATCTGACCATCCACAGGCTGGGAAAGAGAAAAGGAGAGAGAGTAGAGGGAAATGAATAAGCAGGGGTAGAAAAGAGATTGACCTGTGAGGAAGTGACTCCAGGGGTGTCAAACTGAAGATTACTCAAGCTAATGTCCTGTATGTTTAGGAATTTCACACGTTGGCCAGGCACTGCCGTGTATGACGTTATTTCTACAGGAGCCACTGTTTATTTCTACTATGTGCACAGGAGGGGATGTGCAGAGACGGTCAGATTCCTTATCTGATCAGTAGCACTAAACACCATATTGGGCCACAT
The DNA here is from genome assembly GCA_017311185.1 of Proteles cristata cristata. Taxonomy (NCBI): domain Eukaryota; kingdom Metazoa; phylum Chordata; class Mammalia; order Carnivora; family Hyaenidae; genus Proteles; species Proteles cristata. The sequence goes on from JAESUZ010001028.1 coordinate 268,949, forward strand.
CCTGAGCAAGAAGTCCCCAAAGCCATCAGCAAGGGATGGGGTTTGGGGGGAGCTCTTCTGCTAGACTATGGATTTTAAAAAGTTCTTTAATGTTTATTATTTACTTTTGAGAGACAGACAGACTGAGTGCAAACAGGGAAGGGGGAGAGAGAGAGGGAGACACAAATCTGAAGCAGACTTGAGGCTCTGAGCCGTCAGCACAGAGCCCGATGTGGGGCTTGAACCCATGAACCGTGAGATGATGACCTGAGTTGAACTCAGATACTTAACCGACTGAGCCATGCAGGCATGCAAGACTGCAGATTTTTAACTTCTCACCCAGAAGGACAAGTGTCCTGCTATGAAGATACAGTTCCAGGGTGACCACAGGACACCTCCCCAAGCCTTTCAGAACTTTGCCATCAGTTCAAAGGCACATGGTGACCACTCACACATTCTTTAGGCCCCTGTGGAATCATCACCAATGCCCCAGATCTGGGCATGCTGCCAGACCAAGGCCTCTACTTCTCCTTGATCCATATTCCACCAGGGAGGTTAGCGTTTGAGCCACACAGAAGCTCAAACAGAGGAAACACAGGAAACAGGGTGCTCTGTATTCTGCTGAGGCTCAGGATTCACACCTTCCTGCTCTAATTCACAACAATCTCGCATGGGCAGTAGGAGAACTATTTGAACCACAGCTTGTCTTTCCCAGCTGATACCCGTGGGTACTACTGATGGACTCCTTGGGAAGCAGGGGACAGGGGTCCGTTGAGTTACATAAGAGGCATGCCCAGAGCTGACCAGCTGCTACCCATCTTTCTCACAGTCCTGGGCCCTCTTGACCACAAGCCAACAACATGAGCATCTTCTAGAGAACCCAAGCCCTCCATGTCATGGCAGCAATTACTGCTGCCAGAACAGTCTTGATTTTCCCCCTAGGTCAGGCTCACAGGGTTCCTCCGGGTCTTGCACGTTAGAGACGTGTTTGCAGACTTCCGGGCTGAGATGCAGCTCACCTCGCACCCCCACAAGTGCAGCCATGCAGTCTGAGCAGGGGCCCTAGCATTCTTCCTAAAGACAAGAAGGAGATGCCTCCTTCTGCTAAGATTACAATGAAATCTGCTTCCATTGATCCTCAGCCTCCTGATGCAGGTTCATAAGACGTCTGAGGCGCCTGAGCCCAGCCTCCTCAATCATCACAATTAACCTCCAAATATTGAGGAATCATTGAGCCCCAGGCTCGAGGCCGCAGGATAAATTTCTTCCTCTCACTGTGGTACCATGGACAGCCCTCCTCACTGAGCCAGGAGCCGATACTCGAGGGGTTGGCCACTGCGTCTAAGAGTCACTGTCAAGTTTCGAAACATAGAAATGCTGATGCATAGGAGCACATGTATCCCAATGTTCATAGCAGCACTCTCAACAATAGCTAAAACATGGAAGGAGCCTAAGTGTCCATCAACAAATGAATGGATCAAGAAGATGTGGTTTATTTATACAATGGAATACTACATGGCAATGAGAAAGAATGAAATCTGGCCTGTGTAGCAACATGGGTGGACCTTGAGGGCGTTATGCTGAGTGAAATAAGTCAGGCAGAGAAGGACAAATATCATATGTTTGCACGTATAGGAGAATTAGGAGGAACTTAACTGAGGAATAAGGGGAAGAAGAAGGGGGAAATGGTGGGGGAAAGGGAGAGAGGCAAACCATGAGAGACTCTTGAATGCTGAGAACAAACTGAGGACTCATGGGTGCGGGGGGGAAGGGGGGAGATGGGTATGGAGGAGGGCACTTGTGGGGATGAGTACTGGGTGTTATATGGAAACCAACTTGACAATAAACTATTTGTAAAAAAGAAAGAAAGAAAGAAACACAGTGGTTAGTGAGAAAGTCAGATTGCTCCAAAATGCCACGACTCACACTTTTTCTATTAAATTTTTAACAGTGATTTCTAAAAATAGAGGTATTTCACTAGAAACCGAGAAGAATATTTGCAGTCAATTTCAATGCTGAATCACATTTCTTTCTCTTCCTCACATAGGGTAACACTTTTAACGTTATCACTTCTGCAGCAGAACACAGTTTTTAGGAATCCGTCAAAAGTGTGATATATTGCTTTATTTTCCGTAGTTCTAGTTTCTACGTTGTTAAGTGTTGGAATTTTTTTTTCTCCAGATGATTTGAAAGACAAACTAGACTACCACCTGGAAATTTTTCGGGGAAAGATTAAATTAATAAGAAACAAAAAGAGAGAGGGATTGATCCGATCACGAATGGTTGGGGCCTCTCGTGCTTCAGGTATGAGCCTTTCATTCGGGACTTGACCCTGTGTCTGTATCACAGAGACCCTACTGGCCAGGCAGAGATAGCTTCTCGTGGGGCCTCTCCAAGTCTCCACTGGCATAAGAAGAAAAGTGGACCTGCATTTCAGTCACATGAGTCTTTGGACTCTGAAAGTAAATATTCCACTTTAAAATGTCGATTTACGGGGCGCCTGGGTGGCTTAGTCGGTTAAGCGTCCGACTTTCGCTTAGGTCACGATCTCGCGGTTCGTGGGTTCAGCCCGCGTCGGGCTCTGTGCTGACTGCCAGCTCAGAGCCTGGAGCCTGTTTCAGTCTGTGACTCCCTCTCTCTCTGACCCTCCCCTGCTCACGCTGTCTCTCTCTCTCTCTCCTAGAAATAAATAAAAATATTTAAAAAAAATAATAATAAAATAAATAAATAAATAAAATGTCGATTTGCTAGTTCATTTATTTTTTATTTTTTCTGATGTTTATTTTTGAGAGAGAGAGAGAGAGAGAGAGAGAGAGAGGACAAGCAGGGGAGGGGCAGAGAAGGAGGGAGACACAGAATCCGAAGCAGGCTCCAGGCTCTGAGTTGTCAGCACAGAGCCCAACGCAGGGCTCGAAGCCATGAACTGTGAGATCGTGACCTGAGCTGAAGTTGGAGGTTTGACCAAGTGAGCCCCCCAGGCGCCCCCGACTTGTTATTTCAAATGGAAGGCATGTTCCTGCAGGAGCCGTAATGTTGGCTTCCGTTATAGAATGAGTTCCCCCAGGCACAGCCTCTGAGATGGGGGGCCACATGCAGCTGGAAGAGCAAGACTTCGTAGAGACAGTGGGGCTGTGGCGCAGCTGTCTGTCCCATAGGACACCCCCCGAGCCAGATGGGGAGCAGGGGCCAAGATGAAATGAGAAGAGAGAGAGTGTCAGGATAGAGAAAGGAGAGTGTGGACCAGAAGGTTCTGACCTGAAACCCACGATGGGAGAAAGGGAAGAGAGGAGCCCCTGGAGGTGTGGCTCTCAAAAGGTGAGGGGGGCTGGTGGGGAGTCCCCAACGGCCCAGCTCTGGCTCTGCCCCCAACATGCATCTGTGCTTAGTCCTTGGCTGGAGGCCCCGGGGAGGCCAGGACCAGATCTATGACCAGATCGCAAAGATTGGGAAGCTGTCAAACAGCTCCTCACAGCAGGCTGTCTTGAAAGGCATCACTACCATCCTGTCTCTGTGGCCACATGGCCTCCTCCCTGTGTGTGTGTCCCCATCTTCCTCAGATTAAGGGCTCACCTCCTCCAGAAGGCCCTCATCCTAACAAATTCCATCTGCAACAATCCTGTTTCCAAATACAAACCTCCCCCAAGGAGGTTGTCCTAATCTGCTAACATGGTACCTTAATGTGGCACATGTGATCAAAAGTAAACGCCTTGAGGTATTCTATTATCTGATGATGCTAAATGATTTTTCCATGCTACTGCTGAATCACCTTTGGGTTATTTCCACTTGGAGCTCTTCCCAAATATACAAACATTTGAATACTTGTCTCTTGGTAAATTACACACGGCATTTGCATAGAGCATAGCTCTAGCAGTGGAATTGCTTGGTTATGGAGTATGCATAGGTCCCGACTTACTAGGTAATGACAGATGAGTGAAAATCAAATAACAGAATACTTCAATAACAAAGAATGGCCTATACCATTCACGACTACACGGATGAATACGTATCATTTTGAGGGAGCAAAAGAAGGTAAATGCAAAAGAATAAAGTTGGAAACTCAGCAAGACTAAAGGACAATGTGTGTGGATGCATAATTTGATGAAACACTGAAGAAAAAAAAAAGACCAGGAAGTTATTGCCATAAATACCTGGTTAAATCAGCATGTAGAATCGGGTGGTAGGAACTCGGGGAAAAAAAATCTTAGGACACTATGTTCTAAGTCTTGACAAAGTGGTAGTTACAGTTGCGTTGGTTTTCTGATAGGTCATCAAGCTCTACGTGTATATTTTATCTCTTTTTTTGGTGTACATGTTTCTTGCAACTAAAAGTTGTGAAATAAAAACTATGAAAATATTAAAATTAAGGGCCTTGAGATGGGAGATTGGCCTGCGCTATGCAGGTGGACTCAATCTGACCCAGAAAGCCCTTATGATCAGATGACCTTGTAGGTGGTGGGCAGAGAGGGTCACAGCTCTGACCTCTGTGGTTGGCTCTGAAGAAGGACAAAGGGACCTAGGAATGCAGGCAGCTTCTAGAAGCTGGAAAAAACACGATGCTCCCCTTAGAGCCTCCAGGGAAGATCTTTGCTCCACCGACACCCTGATTTTAGCCCGGGAAGACCTGTGTTGACCGTCTGACCTAAGGAACTGTAGGGTCATACATTCGTGTCACTGTCAGCCTAAGTTGGCGGTAAAGAACTCCAGTGTATCTAGCAGGAGACCTCTCTCTGCAGGTGGCTGGTCTGGAATTGGAGCACGGTAATTATCTGACTTCCTGGCAATTCAGTTCTTCTGGAATTACAGCCGCTCAGGCTGATTAGGAAGTTTTGCAGGCAGACGCAGAGGGGGCTGAGTGGTTTTGGGGAGAGGGACCCTACGGCTGAGCTCTGCAAAGGCAGCCATACAGAGGGCAGTGGCTGGCTCTTCGCCACAAATAGCAAAGGGAGGCGACGTAGGACCGGACAAAGACCACTGGATTTCATGTGCCCATCGCCAGCAGTGTCATCCTGGGCAAGCCACTGCTCTGAGCCTGGGTTTCCCACCCTGTGATGTGAGAACAATGGCATCTAACATGGTTGTTGCCATGATTAAATGGGGAATTTGGAACATTCCCTTCTTTAGCAGTAAGTGTTAAAATGCTTAGCGTACATTGACTAGTACCAAGAAATAAATAAAATGTACATTTTGAATTTATATGCTTCAGAATGATAACAAAGTACATAGGGGAAAACTAGAAGAAATACAGGGCAAAAGTAATAAAAATACAGACTAGCAGCGGTGGAAAGGCTTTGGGAGGTTTTAGAACGCACCAGCCTCGTTGCCTATGAAAGAGGGTAAACTTCCAAAAAAATTAGAGATTTGCTCCAGGACCCAGGCCTCAGGACTCAGACCCAAGAAGTCAGATTTCCACGGTTGTAGATTGCATCGTACTTCCGGGCTATGGGAATACAGCAAACAAACAGAAATTAGAAATTCGAATACTATAGTCGCTTGAATTGTTTGGCACGGGAGCCAAATGGCTGTTTAACAGATTTACGGTGCGGATTAAATGCACTGCTTGTTATCACCTGCCTTTCTGATTTTAGCCACCCTGTGGATGTGTAGTATCTCGCTGAGATTTGGGTTAGCATCTTCCTCATGATCAATGGTTACCTTTTCATATGTTTATCAGCCATGTGTATATCTTCTTTGGAGAAATGTCTATTCCAATCCTTTTTTAAAAAGACTTTTATTTTTGAGGTGGGGAGGGGCAGAGGGAGAGGGAGAGGTGGGATCCCAAGCAGGCTCCATGCCCAGCGAGGAGCCTAATGCAGGACTTGATCCCACGACCGTGAGATCAGGACCTGAGCTGAAATCAAGAGTCGGATGCTTAACTGCCTGAGTCACCCATGCGCCTCTATTCAAATCCTTTGCCCATTTTTAAATTAAGTTGTCTTTTTGTTATTGAATTGTAAGAATTCTTCATATATTCTGAATACAAGTTCTTTATCAGATATGTGATTTTCAAATAATTTCTCCCATTTTGTGGAGTTTTTAAACTTTTTTGAAATGATGTCTGTTTAAGCGCAAAGGCCTTTAATTTTGATGAGGTCCTACTTATTTTTTGTTCTGTCACGTCTATGTTTGGTGTCATATCTAAGAAACCATCTAACCTGAGGTCATAAATGTATGCCTATATTTTCTTCTAAAAGTTTTATAGTTTCAGCTCTGACCTTTTTAGGTCTGTGATTCATTTGACTTAATTTTTGTGTTAGCTGTGAGGTAGGGGGCCTGACTTCATTCTCTCTCACATGGGTATCCAGTTGTGTCAGGGCTATTTATTGAAGAGACTGTCCTTTCCCCCATTGAATTGTCTGGGCACACTTGTCAAAAATCAGTTGACAACAGATATTTGGTTTACTTCTAAGACCTCAGTTCTATCCTTTGGTCTTTATGTCTTTCCTTCTGACAGTATCATATTGTTTTATTATTATAGTTTTGTAGTAAGTTTTGAAATCCTGAAGTCCTTCAGCTTTGTTCTTTTTCTAGATTGTTTTAGCTAATTTCGGTCCTTACCCTATGAATTTTAGGATCAGTTTCTTCAAAAAGAACCATGCACAATTTTGATAAAGATTGTATGACTCTATAGATCAATTTGGAGATTGTTACCATATGAAAAATATTAACTCTTCTCATCAACCATGGGCCATTTCTCATAACTTCACAAGATTCTATGTTGGCTGCAAGAAAAAGTCTGAGCTCTGAACCTGAATTTTGAGGTCCCTTCCAATTTGAGCCCATCTAATGTACTTTAGCAACACATATTCTTTACTTTGGCCATGCCAATTTTCTCCATGCTCTCTAAGCAGACACTCATTAAACCTTGAACTCAAGAACAAAAACAGTTATGCCTCTGGGCGCCTGGGTGTCTCAGTGGGTTGAGTGTCTGACTCAGCTCAGGTCATGATCTCATGGTTCGTGGCTTGGAGCCCCGCGTCAAGTTCTGTGCTGACAGCTTGGAGCCTGGAGCCTGATTCAGATTCGGTGTCTCCCTCTCTCTGCCCCTCCCCCATTCACACTCGGTCTCTCTATCTCTCTCAAAAACAAATAAACATTAAAAAAAGAGTTATGCATCTTTGCCTCCCAAGCACCAGCCTAAATACCGAACAAGTTATCCTCACGTAAACATTTGATAAATTGAATTGATCGATCAAGGCCAAGCTAAAGTAGTATTTTTTAATTAAAGGCCTATTCAACCCCACCTGCTTCTTTTTTTAAAAATCATTTTTTAAAAGTTTGTTTTATTTATTTTGAGAGAGACTGTGTGTGTGAGCAGAGGAGGGGCAGAGAGAGAGAGAGAAAGAGAGAGAGAATCCCAAGCAAGCTCCACGGTGTCAGCACAGAGCCTAATGCGGGGGCTCAAACTCATAAACTATGAGATCATGACCTGAGCTGAAACCAAGAGTCAGACACTTGACCAACTGAGCCACCCGGGCCCCCCAATCTGTTTCTTTAGAATCTTCACTAAACCACTCTCTAACCCACAGTTCACCAACTTCTGAACATCATGGCCCACATTTTTGCACAAAATAAGGTACGCGTTTCTGGTCCCAACCCACCCCCAGTGAAACGGAAAGCACCATAGAAGCCAAATACATAGTATATGCTCAACAGGTACTCTTCCACTGAACTTCGATTTGGGTTGTTGGATGTCTCGTCCATCTGCACTAACACTAGCCTATTCTTGCCTCCCCAGGGGACGTTCTGGTGTTCTTGGATAGCCACTGCGAGGTGAATAAAGTATGGCTGGAGCCCTTGCTGCAAGCTGTTGCTAAGGACCCCAAAATGGTGGTGTGTCCTCTGATAGATGTCATTGACTCTATGACCCTAGAATACTGGCCCTCTCCTGTTGTAAGGGGCGCTTTCAATTGGCATCTACAATTTAAATGGGATCATGTTTTCTCTTATGAGATGGATGGACCAGAAGGACCGACTAGACCCATTCGGTGAGATTCCTTTGGGTTGTGGGGAAACAGCATATATGTATTGAGACCCGGGGGGTGGGGGTGGGTGGAAAAGAGACTTCAGAGATTATTCTTGCCATCTCTTGGGCTTAATGAAGAGAAGAAATATTGTATTATTTATCTTGTTTCTAAAAATCTATAATAATAGAATTTGGTAGGTTTTCGGTTTCTCTGATTGGAAATGAGCATCTCACCCTGGTTTGGAACATGGCCACGAGGGCATCTAGCTGGCTCAGTTGGTAGAGCATGCGACTCTTGATCACAGGGTGGTGAGTTCAAGCCCCACATTGGGCATGGAGCCTACTTCAGGAAAAAAAAAAAAAAAAAAGAACATCGCCATGTAGTGTCCTCTGGTTCAGGCGTCCATCTTTATAAGGCGAATGTGATTCTCAGGAGCAAGTTGCGTGTGGTCAACGAACAAAATGCTAGCTCTGTGGATAGCTCAGAAAAAGTAACGTCTTTGGTAAATGCATGTATAAAACATTTATCTAAGTGCTTTCATCTGTAATTTTGTAGAGATGAATATGATTTTTCCAGATTATTAGTCTTAGAAAATGTATTTCTACCTGTGAGAACAATTTGATGTTGGGACTTTTAACTGCTTCTCTGAGGCTATTTCTGGAGACTTCCTCCAGGTCACTCCCCACATTTCCTGAAAACTCTGACGCCAGGCTCCTTTTCTTTTACTTCTAGCCTCTTTGTTTCATGAACCACATGAGTAAACTTTCCAACACTATAGCTTACAAGTCCTTGATCTTCGTCTCTAACTTAACTAGAGCTGTGTGACCTTGGACAAGGTACTTAGCCTCTCTGCACCTTATTTCCTTACCTGTAAAATCTGGATAATAATATTTTACAGGGTTATTATGAGAATTAAATTACTAAGTATATATCAAAGCTTAGAGCAATATCTTTCCATCACAATAGTACTACATATATGTTAGATATTTTATACCTGTTGGCTCTTGTTATTCCTATAGCCATATCCTGGACCTTTCATCTTCTAAATTACTGGGTATCGTCTCTTTGGCCATAGCCTAGGATGTTCCTAACTTTTTCTGCTCTGCCCACACTTCCCCCTGGACATCATCAGGATCTCCAGTTCTCTGATTTCTGCTTTTACCGCTCATCGTGTCTGTCTTCTTCTGTGGCCTAGACTTCCTGATCTATAAATTCACTCTTCTTACCGGTACCTTCGACTGCCGCCTCCCTCTACCCTTCTGCCACAGTAGCCCTGCGAGTCTCCCACTCTGGACCAGGTCCGCCATCTGTGTTTTTGTCCCTTTCAGAGACGTGAACTTACGCTTCTACACGTTGGTGGCTTCAGCCTCATACTGCTCCACAGTCTCGCCCCAAGTGGGTTTTCCAAACTTGATCACTTCCCTTGGTCCCAGTACCTACCCCTGCCCTGAGCCCCTGCTCTTGGTGGGCAACCTGGCCTCCTAATTCAAGGATGAGATAAAGACTAAGACTCAGGAGGAATAGCTCGGGAATTATTTAGTATTTCACGCTAGAACCATAATGGGATGCTGTGTAGCCATAAGCGTGACCACACCTGTAGCATCTACTCTAATCCGGGGACTAACCAGCTCCAGCAGCCCCATCCTTCGTGACGACTCTCACATCACATGTGTCCTTCTCTCTGCTTGTCCACACGCTCCAGGCCCTCACTGTAAGGACCAGGCTGTGTACAACAGCTCATGATCTCATGGTCTGTGAGTTCGAGCCCTGCGTCAGGCTCTGTGCTGACAGCATGGAGCCTGCTTGGGATTCTCTCTCTCTACCCCCCTCTCTCTCTGCTCACTCTCTTTCTCTCTCAAAATAAATAAATAAACCAAAAAAACCTAAAATTAAATAAATAAATGAAACGTACGGTGTATAAATCTTAATTTACTAAAAAAAAAAAAATCAGCCTTTGGAGTTCATCACAAAATGAATGTATTTAATTTAAAATAAAGTATTCCATTTACAAAAAAATCTACATAATTTTGTAATATTTCCATATTTCACGTACCAGGCATGCTTTAGGCTCTAAAAATTTCACTATGGAAATTGTATGTATTCCTGATAGTTGCTGAGCAGTAACGTTTTTTGAATTCTAATACACTGTTAGCATATATATAGTCACACGTGCTTTTCGAAAACAATTTGACAATATACATTAAAAACTTAGGTTATTTTTTAATGCAATAATTCCACTTCTTGAAATATTCCCCTAAGGAGTTAACGAGAAGTAAATCCAGAGACATACATTGTATCAACATTTATATCAGTTAGAAAATACAAACAACATAAATGTTCAATATTAAAATGGCTAAAAACCATATTCATACTCTGTAGAATATCATACAAAGTTTTTGAAAGCTAATTAATGTAAAAGGAAAATTCTCACCAGAGGCTAAATAAAAAATCAGGCCATAAAACCCTGAGTATGATACCAATTATTTGTATAACATATGTTCTACCATATAACACAGAATATATGCTATGCATATGATATGTGTTATGGCATACAGCTCACCCTTAAACAGCACAGAAGTTAGTCTCGCTGACTCCCCTGTATAGTCAGAACCCTGCATATAACTTGTGACTCCCCAAAAACTTAGCTACTAAGAGCCTAGTGTTGACCGAAGACTTGCTGATAATGTAAACAGTTGATTAACACATATTGTGAGTCCCAGACCTGCCTGAGTCAGCACCACAACTCAACATTTCTCCTGTGAGATACACACACACATGCACACTTCCCAGTGGTTTCCAGATTTTCTAGAATAAAAACTTTCCCTGTTGAGAAGGCGCAACTTGGATTCTCTGAGTTGCAAATATTTTTTACCCTATTTTCAACAGAACCTATGGCATAACTTTAAAAACTGCTTCGTGAAAATGCTTAAGTTACCAATTTAACAGCTCTTGGTCACATACCTGGCGTGTGCCAGGCACTATGTTCACAGCAGAAAACATGATGCTTGCCCTCAAATGTGTAGAGTCTGGCAGGAAGGAAGACGGGTAAAAATGTAACCTCAATACAGTTCCTGGGGGAGGAGCAAGTGTTTCTCCAGGGCTTTCTGGCTTGGCCAGGATCACAGGTCCCAGTGCGCAGACCAGGATGCATAGCATCTGGTGCATCAGAGAAGATCACTCCTATCAGACCTCTTGTTATCTCTTCCAGTGACAAAAAAGAACCCCTTCCTTTATCAGCTGTCTCTCCTTCCTGCTGCTCTCCTTTGTATGAAAGCCTCTTAGAAAAAGCCGTCTGATCACTATCTCCAATTCTCTTATACTTTTCACTCTGGTGTCTTCAACTCACTTGAATCCTGCTCTGCCCTCACTAGACATGTTAATGGTCTTTACGTCGGCAGGGCCATGTTGGTACTCAGTGCTCACCTAGGGGCCCATCGGTAGTGCTCCCTGCTGCTGCCTTCTTCCTCCTCCTTGACGTGCGTTCCTCTCTTGGTCTCCAGACCATCACAGATTTCAGGTCTTCTTCCCACACCCCTGGTTCCTCCTTCCCTCCCTTCTCTCTGAACTCTTTCTGTCCAAGTGCCCGGGACACAGTTCTTCATCGTCTCCTCCATGCCTCCTCGCTCACAGAATGCCACTTATCTCTCCTATTTTAAGGACTCCCAAAGCTACGTCTCCGGCTCCAGTCGCTCTCGGGGTGCCAGATGCTTCTGCCCAACTGCCTACTGGCTTCTGAACTTGAATGTCACCTCGACTTCTCAAAGACGTCCCCAGCTGAATCTTCCCACCAAATCCTGCCCATCCAGCAGCTCTGTCTCAGCGCAGGGCACCTCTACCTTTCCGGTACCCAGGCCAGAACGCTGAGCCAGCCTTCACCCTTCTCTTCCTCCTTTACCCCACCTCCCACCTGTAAGGAGATCTGTGGGTTTCCATCGTCAAAACGCATTGGATGTTGGGCCGTGTCTCACTACCTTACCCACAATTCCATCCTCTTTCTCTGGGACCAGTGCAGTAATTAGTGTCCTTACCTCCATCCATGCTGCACATGAGCTGGGATCTGGGCCCGTTGATTCACTAATTTATCCCTAACACATCATAGGTGCTTAACAGGTACTTTTTCAAAAATGAATGAATGAATGAATGAACATGAAATTATTTTCAAACTACTTAGTTTGGCGTTATTGGGCCTGGCTATTGCTGGACCAAAAAGGAAAAAAAAAAAAAAAGATGCTTTGTAACATCATGGTTTTCCCAGAAGTATATATATTATAATTCACATAATATGCTTAAAAAGGGATATCTGTAAACTCTACTACCCAAGTCCAGTAGATCTCCAGGAGAAATTTACATTCTAAAGGTAATGTTCCTCTTAAGAAAAAGACAATGTTTGGGTGCCTGGGTGGCTAAGTCAGTTAAGAATCCAACTTTGGCTCAAAGATCAAGATATTAGATCTCGTGGTTCGTGAGTTCAAGCCCTGTGTCAGGCTCTGTGCTGACAGCTCAGAGCCTGGAGCCTGCTTCAGATTCTATCTCCCTCTCTCTCTGCCCCTCTCTCCCTCATGCTCTCTCTCTCAAAAATAAAAAAAAAAGAAAAAGACAACATTTAGACTATATCGCTAACACAGTTTGGTGAGAGCTAAGTGAAAGTTACTGTCTACTTTTAGGTAGTTATGGTTTCAATTTACTAATTTTACATTTAATGTAATGTACCTACATCGAGTTAAATATACATTAAGTTAATAATTTTAGTATAAATATTGTCCTTTTCTAGTTTTTATGTTATTGCTAATATGCAACATAATTCTGGCAAAAATCCATAACGGCTGAATCCGTGATTTAATATTTATGTGTCCTTTTTAGGTCACCTGCAATGGCTGGAGGAATTTTTGCTATAAATAGGCATTTCTTTAACGAGATCAGACAGTATGACAAGGGCATGAACCTCTGGGGAGCAGAAAATTTGGAGCTTTCATTAAGGGTAATTCTGACTCCGCTTTTTAAATAGTTCCCTTTGTACAGAGAGAGTGAACGCTGACTTCAAGTCCACAGGCATTTCATGGCATTTGTACCCAGTTTCCCCACACGAACATCCGGTACCATTCCCGTGTCGCATGAAATAAATGATCTGTGAGATGTTCTACGATAAATGATCTACGTTATTTTTTTGTTAGAGGATGTTGATTTAATGTAATATTTTTGTTTATTTGTGAAAACTCTTTTATTATACGGATTGTCTTGGTGATTGTGATGTGGTAGAAATAAGAGGATTAGACAGTGGGGGACTCGGGTGTCACTACCTCTATGGGCTATCTCAGGCCTCAGTTTCTCCATCTGCAACTTGAGAGTACTCGGTAAGGGATGGCTGGGTTGTCTTTCAACTCTTGAATCCCAGCATACCTGCTCCAACGTGGTGGACCTTGAAGACATGATGGTGAGTGAAAGAAGCCAGACACAAATGGCCACGTATTTATATGAGTAAATCCAGTCGTAAGAAAGGTGCAGACGAACAAATCCATAGAAACAGAAGGTAGGTGAGTGGTTGCCTAGGGCTTGAGGAAGGAGGGTGAGCGCTGATAGGTCCCCAGGCTCTTTCTGAGGGGGTGAGAATGTTCCAGAATGAGATAGTGGTGATCATTGGCCAACCTCATGAAAATAGTCAGAGTCATTGTATCCTGTAGAAGGGTGAATTTCTTGTAGCATGTGCATTACGTCTCAAATTTAAACGTAGATTTGGCTTGTAAATATTCCTGTGATATTAGATCAGTAGACATTAGATGTCAGAATGGGTTCCACCTTAGCTGCTAACTTGCGGTAGGTCCTTGGTCAGCCATTAACTTTTCTAATTTCTCATTTCCTCACACAGTAAATAGGAATAAATATAAATGCCATTCTCAGAATTTTGTGAAGATTTGGGGGTTTTTTTGTTTATTTAAAAAAATTTTAATGCTTGTTATTTATTTTTGAGAGAGAGAGAGAGAGCATGAATGAGAAAGGGGCAAAGAGAAGGAGACACAGATTCAGAAGCAGGCTCCAGGCTGTCAGCTCAGAACCCAGCATGGGGCTCGAACTCACAAACTGTGAGATCACGAGCTAAGCCAGAGAGGGACGCTTAACAGACTGAGCCACCCAGGTGCCTGTTTATTTTACTTTAATTCCAGTATAATTAGCACGCAGTGTTATGTTCGTTTCAGGTGTACAATATAGTGATTCAACAAGTTCATGGCCCTGTGCTGTCACAACAGGTGCATCCCGTGATCCCCGTCACCTGTTTAACCCCCCCAAACACCTCCCTCTTTCTCCTCTAGAGATAAGAGTCTGGTTCTTGGTTTGTCTCTCTCTCTCTCTCTTTTTTTCTCCCCTTCTCTCATTTGTTTTGTTTCTCCAGTTCCAATTTTGTGAAGATTTAAGGATATAATTGGGGTAGAGAATAAAGTACAAGGCAAATATTCCTGAAAAGAGTCTGAAGAAAACACTAAGGTACTATTCAGATATTTATTGTGTGTTTATCGTAGGTAAGTTTTGGCTTTTGACTAAATTCTGATAGATTTTTAATGTTTGTTTTTTTTTTTTATTTTTAGGAGAGAGAGAGAGACAGTGTGAGCAGGGGAGGGTCAGAGAGAGAGGAAGATACAGACTCTGAAATAGGCTCCAGGCTCTGAGCTGGCAGTCAGCACAGAGCCCGACGCGGGGCTCGAACCCACGAACCGCGAGATCATGACCTAAGCGAAAGTCGGACGCTTAACCGACTAAGCCACCCAGGCGCCCCTAAATTCTGATAGATTTTTATAACAGCCATTTTGTGCATAAAAATCTGGCCTGTGAGCTCACCCCTATCATGTTTAATCATTTTTTCTCACTTTTCTCTGCCTTGTCTCTTCCCAACAGAGACAACCTGGTGTGGAAGAAACAGCTTAATCAGTGACTAAATTCAAATTCTGCTTGAGCTTTAGTTTCCTTGTGGGTAAGATGGGGAAAAAAAGAGATCTCTATTACAAAGCTGTAAAGCCAGATAATTTATAGAAGCTGCTTAATAAGTGACAGCTATAATTATTCTTTAAATTTTGCCATCTGTTCTTTATATTCTGAAATCATCTGCAGAGATCATACTTGGAATTGCATATATCATCTTAGGATGCATTAAAATGTTTACTGTTATTGCTTTTTTGTGTTTTCTTCTTCTGACTTTTTTTCTGTCTTGGATTTTATCTCTCTCTTCCTTCTTTTGGCTTTGTTCACTCTCTTAGTGTTCTTTTAAGCACAGACTCCTTTCATAATGCTTCAGACACTTTATTGTGAATATAAAAATATCTAGAGTAATACAGTTTTCCTCTTAATCCCCTATATAGTGGTATGCTGTGAGCTGATTACTTTTTTTTTTTTAATTTATTTCTAGGAGAGACAGAGAGAGAGACAGCGTGAGCAGGGGAGGGTCAGAGAGAGAGGGAGACACAGAATCTGAAGCAGGTTCCAGGCTCCGAGCTGCTAGCACAGAGCCTGATGTGGGGCTCCAACCCATGAACCGCGAGATCATGACCTGAGCCGGAGTCAGACACTTAACCAATTGAACCCCCCAGGCTCCCCCAGAAATGACATGTTCAAGTCACGGGGTAAAGGACATACATGTATTCCCTTTATTTAACAAGTTCTTATCTGTGTGACATGCTTGCTCTGAAATCTTGCAGATACTAACTTAATCTTCATGGTAAACCTGTGAGGGGGTAAACCTGTGAGGAGGTAAACCTGTGAGGATCTCCTACCTACAGTGAGGAAACTGGGGATCCTCATACCCCAGCAGCTTGGCTTGATTCACAGAACTGTAGGTACATGCCCCAAGTCTATCGTGTCCTGCTTTACACTATCTACTCAACCTCAGGTCTGGAGACCTCACCGGCTCAGTTCCACTCGAAGTCATTTCTCTCTGGAAGCCTCCAAAGCTCTGAATTTGTTTTAGCTGCCCTGGCCTCAGTGTTACTGTCACTCAGGAAAGGGGGGATGGGATGGGTGCCCGCAGAGCTGCCGCTTGACCCCCAGCCTTGGGATAGTTCCCCTCATCAGGCTTCAGATCCGCACTTTGGCTTCCCGGTGGATTGGAGGCTGGCCTCTAATAGTCCCCAACAGCCTGTGTGGCTTGGCACTCCATCCTTGGCCCCAGATATGGGCAGGGTGCTCTTCTCTGGACCTGGAGCCCTACCATTGACTCCATGGGTTCCCCCAAGGCCCTCTTCCCTCTCTCATGCTTCAATGACTACATGCCGATGACATAGTTCTAGCTCCTTCCCAGGTCCTTCTGTGCCAGAAGCTTGCACATCTCATTGCCTACAGGTTACTCTCCTGTAGGATGGGTGTCCCGGAGTATCCCAGCCCCAACCTTTCAAAAAGAGAGCTCTTTCTACTCCCTAGAATCCATTCTTTCTCCCATGGCCCTTCCTTCTTTGGGTGGATGACATGATGCCCTCCACCCACCTATAACCATCCAGCCTCCCAGAGTACCTTCTTGGTCTCCAGTCTCCCTTTCATGCCCCACTTTCCTTCATCATGTGGTTAAATCATCACTCACCTCTGTTCACTTTGGTCCTTCCCACCAGCACAGTCCATAGTTACAGCTTTGATGTAATTTCTCAGGAAGACTTCCTTTTCCTTTTTTATTTTTATTTTTTAGTGTTTATTCATTTTTGAGAGACAGAGTGTGAGCAAGGGAGGGGCAGAGAGAGGGGGAGACACAGCATCCAAAGCAGGTTCAAGGCTCTGAGCTGTCAGCACAGAGCCCGATGCAGGGCTCAAACTCATAAACCATGAAATCAAGACCTGAGCTGAAGTGGGATTCTTAACCAACTGAGCCACTCAGGTGCCCCTCAGGAAGACTTTCTTGACCCTTTCTTCCTCTCCCCACACACCCACACACACGTGCGCACGCACACACACACACACACACACACACAAGTCTGGGGTCCATTCTCCAGTGTGTGCTCACACATCACAATACATGTGTTACCCGTCACAGCACTTGGTGTGCTCTACTGTGGTTGTCAGTTGTGAGTGTATTCAGTGCAGACTCTGTGGACACACAGGGCCACGTTTGGAGGCACCCCACACTTAGTGGAATGTTCTGTTGCCGTCATGAATTTTTTAAATAATTTTTGAATCAGAGACTTTATTTTTATTTTGTGCTGGGCCCCACCAATTGGTGTACGGACCAGGCTGTAGGCCCCATGAGGGCAAGGACATGGTCTGACTTGTTCAAACCTTGTTCAGCACCTGCTCTGTTGACCACATAAAAAGTGGTTGAGAAATAGTTGTAAATGATTGAACCACTCAGAGTCTAGGAAGCCTTATGTGTAAATAAATGGTCAGAATAATTGTTGGCACATGCATCCACTGAGGCAACGTGCAGGAAGCATTTAATACAGTGTCTGCCACCTAACGTGCCCTCAGCCAATGTCTTTTGCCTTCTTTTTATGTTACTGCTATTCCAGAATTCTCATTTAACACAGGAGCTGGCTAGCAGCCTCTCCTAACTTTCTGCTAAGATGTTTATTGAAACTAGAGAAGATGAGATCCCACTAGAAAATAAATCTGATGGTTGGCCTGAGTCTGGAAGGCAGCCCCATAACAGTGGGGCCAATGGAACAGACCAAGAAAATCCCATGTTGGTTTTGTCACATGGGGTGCCCTACGTCACCTTCCAAGAACAAATACAGATTACAGAAAAAGTGGGAAAATACTTACGGATGCCCTGATTTCTACATACAAATTCAGAAAATAGTTGGCTTTTCTAACCTATATGTATCAAGGAAGAAGGCCAGTGAGGCTGGACCATGATGCAAGGAAAGAAGGGGAAAGATAAGGCCAGGGTGTGTGAGGGCAGGACGCCATAGGATCTTGTACAGATTGAGGTTGTATCTCATGCACAGTGGAAATGCTACGTTTTAAGTAAGACAGTGATGGAGAGGAACACAATGAAGGATAAGCTGGGAGATCAGGAGCTTCTTGTGATGATCTGGACAAACGGTGACTGCGGATGGATCTAGAGCCGTGGCAGTGGAGGCAGAGACACCTGGACTGTTCCCAGGCATATATTACAAGTAGAGTGGACGGAACTTAGAGACAGAGCAGATGAGACGGATGTTAAGAGAAAGCAGTGTCACACACAACCCGATTATCAGGCAGCTAATGCCATGCAGATGCTGTATCACAAACCAGCTCGAAACTGAATGGCTCATGACCATAAGCATTTGCTTTTTCTTTCATATGCCCATGGACAGGCCAGGGTGCTCTGCCTCTGAATTTAGATCGTCAGGGCTTGGCTCTTGTCTCTGAGTTTGGTTCAGGTCTGTTCATCATTCTAGGAGTATTAGAAATCTGCTAGGATTCTACTAGTATTGCTATTCTACTAGTATTTGTACCACTAGTATTTTTAGTACAAATACTAGTATTTGTACCACTAGTACTAGTGGTAACTAGTAGCAACTCAGCATACTCTTCTCATTTGGATGGGCAGGGAGCAAAGCCCAAGCCAAACCACACAGCATATTGAACCTTCAGCATGTATAACATGTGCTCATGTTGTGTTGGCCAAAGCAACAGGTGGACAAGCCCCAAGTCAGGACGTCCAAGAAACCTTGCCCCAAAGTAAGGGCTGAGGGAGTGAGCTAATATTTGCAGAACAACATTTCCATCTATCACCCCAAGTTTCTGGAATGAGCGACAAAGAGGATGGAGGTCTTTTTTACTTAATGAGTGAAACAGCAATTAAGAGAAAAATGTCCCCTCATGTATCAGTTAGCTTTTGCTGTATAACAAACTATCCCAAAACACAGTGGCTTAAGAGAGCAAACAGTGTTATTTCTTGCAACTCATTGTGCTGCTAAAATGGCTTTTTTGTTCATTTGTTTATTTAATTTTGATAGAGACAGAGTGTGAGCAGGGGAGGGGCAGAGAAAGAAGGGGACACAGAGTCTGAAGCTGGCTCCGGGCTATGAGCTGTTAGCACAGAGCCCAACACAGGGCTTGAAGTCACAAACTGCAAGATCATGACCAGAGCCCAAAATGGACGCTTAACTGACTGAGCCACCCAGGCACCCCTAACGTGGCTTTACTGGTGATAGACAGGATGGCCAATTTGTACTGGTGTTGCCTATACATGTGTGTTCACTTAGAGGCCAAACTGGTGTTGGCAAGTTTAGGATGGCATCATTTACATGTCTGAACACTGGCTTAGTGGTGGCTGGGGCAGTGGAGATGGCTTGGCCATTTGTCTCTTATCCATCAGGCTAGCCCAGGCTCAATCACAGTGAAGTGGTCACAAGATTCCCAAGAGTAACAAGAGAAGGCAAGTCCCACCATGCAGCAAACACTTTTTAAGCATCTGTGTCACAGTTGTTAAGGTCCCATTGACCAAAGCCAATCATGAGGCCAAGACCATTTTGAAGAGATGGAGAAATGAGCTTTACTTCTTGACGAAAAGACATACAAAGTTACATTGCACAGAAGTCTGCATATAGGCATGAAAAGACTCTGTGGCCATTCTTGAAACCTACCACACTTTACTACAGCAGAGATACACTATTTACGAACACAAACTCTAAGCAAATTATGCTACAGAGACATTAAGATGGTGGAGTAGTAAGGGGATCCTGGGCTTATCTTGTCCCTCAAGTACAGATCAACATCAAACCATTTTGAACACCTAGGAAATTGATCTGAGGATTGACAGAACAATCTACAGGATTTGAGGGAGAGAATGCAGCAGCACGTGGTGTGAAGTGAATTCGGGGAGAGAAGAGCCGTGATGTTGCAGAGGGGAGGGAGTCGTTTTTGTGGAGAGGAGAAAGAGACAGGGGAGAGAAAGCTGCACATCAGGTTTGTGCAAGAAAGACTCCCCTGAAAGCAGCTAGAAAGAAAGAGTGAAAACACACACAGGGGACTGCACAAGAAAACTATTCCTCAAAATCATTGATTGGAGGGAACGGAAAGGGTTTCAGTACCACCAGTATTTTTATAAACAGTGGAGCAGAGTGTGAAGTTTCAGAGGTCAGTGCCTTGTGGTGCTCCTGTGAGGAAGCAGGGCAGAGCTCTTGGAATGGGCATCAATCTAAGGATCCCCAGGGTCACACTGGGAGAAGCAGGTCCCCTGCTTGGCATGCCTTTGGTAGACGTGAGACAGCCTCTCTGCAGGCAAAAGACCCGGAGGGCACAATTAAGCCACCATGTGCGCCCATATAGGAACAAAGATGCCAACTGAGGGCAGCAAACCATGGTGCCGGCTGTGTGTTGTGATTACCATAAACTCTGAGCCACTGTTGCTGTGCGGTGGCTCAACCATTTCCTGGACAAGCCGGCCACCGCACAGCAAGACCCTCTCCCAGGAGATCACTGTAGGTCCAAACCAGAGGGGGTCTCTGAAGTGTGGGGTTTGAAACACAGCCTCACCTGAGATAGAACTCTGGAGAGAGGGGCCGCCTGTTAGGTGGACAGCTTGGACACAGACAGCAGGGGACACAGGAGAGGTGACTGACCACTCATCTGCAAGGACACAAACTTCCAGCTCTGGAGACTAGTGGTCAGGGTGAAGCCATTTTTCACCATTATCCCACCAGCAGTGATTGACCCCAGTGAACTAAACAGCGCCACCAAGTGGAGAATGGAGCCATTACACCAATCCCCGCCCTGTGCCCTCCTGACACATCTCCACTAGGGCAAATCCCGCGAGAATCAGAGCAGCAGGCCCCTCCCTCAGAAGGCCACACAAATCCCTTCCATGCACTTACTCTACTGATCATACAGTGCTGCAAAGTTTCAGTTCTAGGGGAAACTGGATTTAGCTTCATGTGGGTGTTTTTGTTTGCTCATTTGTTAAGTTTTATTGCTGTTGCTTCTGTTTTTGTTGTTTTTTCATTTCTTTCATTTCTTGATACAGAAAGAGCAAATTTATTTAATTTTTTTATTTTATTCTTTTTTCTAATTTTAATTTTTATGTGTTTTCTCTCTTTTTTCTCTATCAAGTTTCTCTTAAGCACACTGAAATACATTTAGGATCTAGCTTTATTTTTTTATGCTTTAATTTTTATTTCATTCTATTATTATTGTTGTTGTTGTTATTGTTATTTTCTTCCTCTAAAATAACCAGATGGAGGAATTCACCTCAAAAGAAGGAACAGGAAGAGAGGCGCCTGGGTGGCTTAGTCGGTTAAGCGTCTGACTTTCGCTTGGGTCATGATCTCGCGGTTCGTGGGTTCGAGCCCCGCATCGGGCTCTGTGCTGACTGCCAGCTCAGAGCCTGGAGCCTATTTCAGAGTCTGTGTCTCCCTCTCTCTCTGACCCTCCCCTACTCACGCTGTCTCTCTCTCTCTCCTAGAAATAAATAAAAATATTAAAAAAAAAGAAGAAGGAACAGGAAGAAACAATTTAGTCAATGCAGAAATAAGTGAAATGCCTCAATTAGAATTTAAAACAACGATTATAAGGTTACTAGCAGGGCTTGAATAGAGCATAGAAGACAACAGAGAATCCATTTCTGCAAAGATAAAGGAACTAGAACCTAGTCAGGCCAAAATTAAAAATGCTATAACCGAGATGCAAACCCAAATGGAGAACATAAAAATGAGGACAGATGAGACAGAGGAGAGAATTAGCAATATAAAAGATAAAATTATGTAAAATAATGAAGCTGAGAAGAAGAGGGAAACAAAGGTCAGGGATCACAAAGGCAGATTTAGGGAACTCATGATTTATTAAAACATAATAACATTTGTATCATAGGAATCCCAGAAGATGAAGAGAGAGAAAAAGGGGCAGGAGGTTTATGTAAGCAAATTATAGCTGAAAACTTCCCTAATCTGGGGAAAGACACGGATATCAAAATCCAAAAGGCACAGAGAACTCCCATTAAATTCAACAAAACTCACCAAGGCATACCATATTCAAATTCACTAACTTACACAGACAAGGAAAGAATCCTAAGAGAACCAAAGGAAAAAAGTCCTTAATCTACAAGGGAAGACACATCAGGTTTGTAGCAGATCTGTCCACAGGAACTTGGCAGGCCAGAAAGGAATGGCAGGATATATTCAACATGCTGAATGGAAAAAAAATATGCAGCCAAGGATACTCTTTCCATCAAGGCTGTCATTCAAAATGGAAGGAGAGATAAAGAGTTTTCCAGACAAACAAAAACCTAAGGAGTTTATGACCACTAAACTAGCCCTGCAAGAAATTTGAAGGGGGACTCTTTGAAAGAAGAAAAAAAAAAGACCAAAAGTAACAAAGACTTGAAAGGACCAGAGGACATCACCAGAAACACCAATTCTACAGGCAACACAATGGCACTAAATTCATATCTTTCTATAATCACTCTCAATGTAAATGGACTAAATACTCCAATCAAAAGATAGAAAATATCAGAATTGATAAAAAGAGAAAATCCATTTATGTGTTGCCTACAAGAGACTCATTTTAGACCTAAAGACACCTGCAGATTGAAAATAAGGGGAACCAAAAAAAAAAAAAAAAAGTAAGGGAAACCATCTATCATGCTGGTGGACATCAAAAGGGAGCCAGAATAGCCATACTTATATCAGACAAACTAGATTTTTTTAAATTCTTTTTTAAAAAATAGTTTATTGTCAAGTTGGTTTCCATATAACACCCAGTGTTCAACCCCACAAGTGCCCTCCTCCATGCCCATCACCTCCCTTCCCCTCTCCCCTGTCCCTCAACAGCCCTCAGCTTGTTCTCGGCATTCAAGAGTCTCTCATGGTTTGCCTCCCTCCCTCTCCCCCAATATTTTTCCCCTTCTCCTCCCCCATGGCCCTCTGTTAAGTTCCTCCTAATCCTCCTACACATGCAAACATATGGTATCTGTCCTCCTCTGCCTGACTTATTTCACTCAGCATAACACCCTCAAGGTCCATCCACATTGCTACTCATGGCCAGATTTCATTCTTTTTCATTGCCATGTAGTATTCCATTGTATAGATAAATCACATCTTCTTGATCCATTTGTCCGTTGATGGACACTTAGGCTCTTTCCATGTTTTGGCTATTGTTGAGAGTGCTGCTATGAACATTGTGCCCCTGTGCATCAGCACTCCTATATCCCTTGGGTAAATTCCTAGCAGTGCTATTGCTGGGTCATAGGGGAGTTCTAGTGTTAATTTTTTGAAGAATCTCCACACTGTTTTCCAGAGGGGCTGCCCCTGTTTACATATCCACTAGCAGTGTAGGAGAGTGCCTGTTTCTCCACATCATCGCCAGCATCTAGACTCCTCTGATTTACTCATTTTAGCCACTCTGACTGGCGTGAGGTGGTGTCTCAGTGTGGTTTTGGTTTGTATTTCCCTGATGAGGAGTGATGCCGAGCATTGTTTCATGTGTCTGTTGGCCATCTGGATGTCCTCTTTGGAGAAGTGTCTGTTCATGTCTTCTGCCCATTTCTTCACTGGCTTGTTTGTTTTTCAGGCTTGGAGTTTGGTGAGTCCCTTATAGATTTGGACACTAGCCCTTTATCTGTCATTTGCAACTATCTTTTCCCATTCCGTCGGTTGCCTATTAGTTTTATGGATTGTTTCCTTTGCTGTGCAGAAGTTTTTAATCTTGATAAGGTCCCAATAGTTCATTTTTGCTCTTGATTCCCTTGCCTTTGGGGATGTGTCGAGTAAGAAATTGCTGCAGTTGAGGTCAAGGAGGTTGTTTCCTGCTTTGTCCTGTTGGGTTTTGATGGTTTCCTGTCTCACATTCAGGTCCTTTATCCATTTTGAGTTTATTTTGTGTACGGTGTGAGAAAATGATCTAGTTTCATTCTTCTGCATGTTGTCCAGTTCTCCCAGCACCATCTGTTAAAGAGGCTGTCTTTTTTCCATTGGATATTCTTTCCTGCTTTGTCAAAGATTAGTTGGCTGTACATTTTTTAGTCCAAATCTGAGTTCTCTGTTCTATTTCATTGGTCTATGTGTCTGTTTTTGTGTCTTGATGATGACAGCTTCAGACAAACTTAGAGTTTAAAACAAAGACTGTAACAAGAGATAAAGAAAGGCATTATACTATAATTAAGAAGTCTATCCATCAAAAAAATCTAACAGTCACAAATGTTTATGCCTCCAACTTGTAGCACCCAAATATATAAATCAATTAATAACAAACATAAAGAAACTCATTGATAATAATACAATAATAGTAGGGGACTTTAACACCCCACTTACAACGATGGACAGATCACCTAAGCAGAAAATCAACAAGGAAATGATGACTTTGAATGACACACTGGACCAGATGGACTTAACAGATATATTCAGAACATTTCATCCTAAAGCAGAGAAGACACATTCTTTTTGAGTGCACATGGAACGTTCTGAAGAAGATCACAATACTGAGTCTCCAATCAGCCCTCAACAAGTACAAAAAGATTGAGGTCATACAATACCTATTTTCAGATCACAACACTCTGAAACTTGAAGTCAACTCTAAGAAAAATTTTGGAAAGTCCTCAGATACATGGAGGTTAAAGAACATCCTACTAAAGAATGAATGGGTTAACCACAAAATTAAAGAAATTTTTAAAAATACATGGAAGGAAATGAAAATGAAAACATGACAGTCCAAACACTTTGGGACGCAGCAAAGGCATATATTGCAATTCAGGGCTATCTCAAGAAACAAGAAATGTCCCTACTACACAACCTAATCATACACCTAAAGGAGCTAGAAAGGGAACATCAAATGAATCCCAAAACCAGCAGAAGGTAAAAAATAAAGATTAGAGCAGAAATAAATGATATAGAGAAAATATATATCTATAACCCCACACAATATAACAGATCAACAAAGCTAAGAGTTGGTTCTTGGAAAGAATTAGCAAACTTGATAAGCCCCCAGTAAGACTCCTCAAAAAGAAAAGAGAAAGGACCCAACTAGATAAAATCATGAATGAAAGAGGAGAGATCACAAGCAACACCATAGAAATACAAACAATTATAACAGAATACTATGAAAAATTATGTGCCAACAAACTGGGCAATCTGAAAGAAATGGACAAATTCCTAGAAACTCACAAACTACCAAAACTGAAACAGGAAGAAATAGACAGTTTGAACAGACCCATAACCAGCAAAGAAATGGAATCAATAATCAAAAATCTCCCAACAAACAAGAGTCCTGGACCAAATGGCTTCCCAGGGGAATTCTACCAAACATTTAAAGAAGAGTTAATACCTATTCTTCTCAAACTATTTCAAAGAATAGAAATGGAAGGAAAACTTCAAAACTCATTCTATGAAGGCAGCGTTGCCTTGACTCCAAAACCAGGCAAAGACCCCACGAGAAAGGAGCATTACGGGCCAATATCCCTGATGAACATGGATGCAAAAATTCTCAACAATATTACCAAATTGAATGCAACAGTACATTAAAATGATTATTCACCATGATCAAGTGGGGTTTATTCCCGGAGTGAGGGCTGGTTCAATATTCACAAATCAATCAACATGATACACCACATTAATAAAAGCAAGGAGGGGCACCTGGGTGGCTCGATTGGTTGAGCGTCCAGCTTTGGCTCAGGTCATGATCTCACAGTGTGTGAGTTTGAGACCTGCGTCGGGCTCTGTGCTGACAGCTCAGAGTCTGGAGCTGCTTCGGTTTCTGTGTCTCCCTCTCTCTCTGCACCTCCCCCACTCGTGCTCCCTCCCTCTGTCTCCCTCCCTCTCTTTCAAAAATAAACAAAAAATAAACAGTAAAAAAAAAAAAAAGGATAAGAGCCATGTGATCTGTTGATAGATACAGACAAAGCATTTGACAAAATAACGGCCTCCAGTCTTGATAAAAATCCTCAACAAAATAGGGACAGAGGGAACATACCTCAACATCATAAAGGTCATATATGAAAGACCCACAGCTAATATCATCCTCAATGGGGAGAAACAGAGCCTAAACCCTACGGTCAAGAACAAAACAAGGATGTCCACTTTCACTATTACTATTTAAGACAATACAGTTAAGTCTTAGCCTCAGCAATCAGACAACAAAAAGAAATAAAAGGCATCCAAATGATCAAGGAAGAAGTCGGACCTTCACTATTTGCAGACAACATGGTACTCTCTGTAGAAAACCCAAAAGACTCCACCAAAAAATTGCTAGAACCAATACACGAATTCAGCTAAGTGTCAGGATATTAAATCAACGTGCAGAAATCTGTTGCATTTCTACACACCAATAAGGAAGCAGCAGAAAAAAGAAATCAAGGAATAGATCCCATTTGCAATTGCACCAGAAACCATAAAAGACCCAGGAATAAGCCTAACTAAAGAGAGAAAAGATCTATACTCTGAAAACCATAGAACACTTATGAAAGAAATTGAAGAAGACACAAATAAATGGAAAAGCATTCCATGCTCATGGATGGGAAGAACAAGCACTGTTCTATAAAATGCCTGTAGTAAGCAATCTACACATTTAATGCAATACCCACCAAAATACCACCAGCGATGTCAAAAATACAGATTTGAAGGGGTATATGTACCCCAATGTTTATAGCAGCACTATCAACAATAGCTAAACTATGGAAAGAGCCCTAGTGTCCATCGACTGATGAATGGATAAAGAAGATGTGGTACATATACAATGAAATATTACTCGGCCACCAAAAAGAATGGAATCATTTGCAATGACATGGATGGAGCTAGAATGTATTATGCTAAGCAAAATAAGTCAATCAGAGAAAGACAAAACCATATGATGTCTTTCATGTGGAATTTAAGAAACAAAACAGATGAACATATGGGGAAGGGGGGACAGAGAAGAGAGGGAAACAAATCACAAGAGACTCTTAATGATCGAGAACAAACTGTGGGTTGATGGAGGGAGGTGGGTGGGACATGGGGTTAATGGGTGATGGGTACTGAGAAGGGCACTTGTGAACACTGGGTGTTGGATGTAAGTGACGAATCACTGAATTCTACTCCTGAAACCAATATTGCACTGTGTGTTAACTAAAGTTTAAATTTAAAAAAAAACCAACACTAAAAATCATAACTCTAAACACTTAACAAGTATCAAGTTATTTAATGCTCATAACAACTCCATGGGGTGGGTACTGTTATTCTAATTTTACAGACCAGGAAACTGAGGCACAGATGTGCTAAGTAAGTGCAGTGATTTGCCTAGTTTCTAGAACTGATGGAGGACTCAGACCACACTTGCTGGCCCCAGAGTCTATGCTCCTACCCACTGTGTTAGCCTAATTCTCAATGGGGTGCTGGTGCTGTTACTATTACTACCACAGCAACAACAACTACTACTACTGCTAGAAACTGCGAGCTGGATGGACTTCGAGCAGAACATCTGGGGAAGAAAGCTGAGCGTCACCTGCATGGACAATAAGTACAGCAAGAGTCACATCCAGATAGATCATGCCCTTCTTGTGAATAAATCAAGAGTAAAAGAACAAACACCTGAGCCCTATGAAGATTAGGCGAAATTGCTATAGCTTCCTTCAATTTGATTTTCGAAAAAGCCTTTGATAAAATTCTTACTTTTGTACCTCTTTTATCACGCTATTTTTAGTTTCTATTCTGTACTCATGGCCAGATTTCTTTTCCAATTAAGAAACATTTTGGGGGACGCCTGGGTGGCTTAGTCGGTTAAGCGTCCGACTTTCCCTCAGGTCATGATCTCACGGTTCATGGGTTCGAGCCCCGCGTTGGGCTCTGTGCTGACTGCCAGCTCGGAGCCTGGAGTCTGTTTCAGTCTGTGACTCCCTCTCTCTCTGACCCTCCCCTGTTCACGCTGTCTGTCTCTCTCTCCTAGAAATAAATAAAACATTAAAAACATTTTGGGGCGCTGCGTGGCCAGAGTCAAGTTGGTGTTCGACTGCCAGGGCGTGATCTCGCGATTCAGGGTTCAAGCCCCCTGTCAACCTTCAGGCTGACGCCAGGCTCAGAGCCTGGAGCCTGCTTTGATTCTCTCTCTCTCTCTCTCTCTCTCTCTCTCCCCCTCCCCTGCTCATACTCTCTCTGTTTCTGTCTCTCTCAAAAATAAATATTAAAAATTTTTTTTTAAAAAAGAAACACTTCAAACATGTAAAAATATACCAAAAATAATCAACAATACTGTCTCCAGTCTAATTATTAAACAGATATTCATGATTTTCCACATTTCATTAAGTTCTCACTTAAAAAAAAAATAAGACATTATAGCCAGTAGCAGTTAGCTTTGGCTGTATAACAAAGCACCCCAACAAAGCACCTCCAAACAGTAGCTTAAATGAGCAACTCTATAGTTCTCAGCTTCACATGAAAACGAGATCCGGAGAGGATGTATCTGATCATAAGCATGTGACAGATCTGATAAAAGAATGTAATTCTTCGGAATTCTGATCTAAGGGTTTTTCTAAGGGGAAGGAATTCCATAGATATTTTTCTTGACGTTCTGAGGGGCTATTTCTGAAGACCTCTAGAGGTGGGTTGCACAGATCCTTAGGTCTCATTTACGTCAGAACTTTCTTTTTCTTAAACATAATCCCTTCTAACTAACTACCTGAGTGATATACTTCACCCTAAGCATTGCTCTTGTAAGCAATATTGTGAGTGTTTTGTTCAGTGAAAGCCTTTTTTCCATTACTACTTCCCAAATGATTAGATGAATTTTACAAAACGATGTCTATA